>OZ020247.1:27310046-27893046 GCA_963971285.1 Astropecten irregularis | reverse complement strand
TATGTATTTATATGAATGTTATAGATAATAACCAAACTGTATAAAACACATGGATACAGCCTTGCCTATTCAAGTTGTGCATGTTTATTTTCGCGCGCTGAATTACGTTCGAGATATTAACAAAGTATTCAAATACTATTTCACCGCTTTATACTTTATAAACAATTATTTCGAGGCCCAAAATCTGGACATTATTTTTTACAGATTAGTTGTTTATTTCAGGGTATGTACATGTACATGTATTGCTATTTTGCTAAACTTGTAAAATAAAAAAGAAGCGTCTCACATCGAGAACGATGCCTGTTTCTTTAAAAATGCGAATTTAATTACCATAAATGTCATTGTTTTTATTGTTGTAAATTAATTACACGTCTACCTTTAAATGTAATACCATACTTTGGGTTTTGACAAAGAAATGCAGATCCATGAGCCCAAATATCAAGAAAGATATAGTAACAGTCATCTGTGAAATTCCCAGTCCCATACGGTGCCCACATTTTGAGAAAACATTGACAAACTGCCACGGAATTTCTTTCATCTCTTTACCGTTATTTTTGATCTTTTAAAGATCAAAATATTTTTGGTCGTTGCTTTTACTAATTTCCTGGATAAATACACCATTTCAGGAGTAAACAATTTAACGGTATGTTTCTACCAGCACCATACCCTGTATGTTATAGGTAAATCTGTGAACGTTTCTGTTTTGGTTTCCTACCTAGTAATGATACTACCTTTAAAGGGATGGTACAGAATTGGTAAGACAAAACACACTTCAAGTTCACAGATTCACATAAAACTCACACAATGGTGGTGATAGGAGTAAACATCCAATGTTTTTGTCTGAAATGCCATATTCGTTGAGAAATAAATGAAACTATTTTCCGATTGGAATAAAATCGCTTCGGAGCGTTTTATTATGAACGCAAAATGTCGTTGAAATGTGTAAACGGGTTTTCACTATTTTCTCGTGACCCAGGATGGCTGATTGACCTCAAACTTCTACAGGTTTGTCAGTTAAGGTATTATGATGGATTACATAATGTACTTTCACAGCCAGCAACGGTTTTGTCGCAGAAACCAGTTCTGTACCATCCCTTTAAGAAGGAATGATAGGACCTACCATGCAAAACAAACAAATAAACAAACACCCCAACAAACAAACAATACAGTTCTTATGTTCACCGCGAACGATTTTTATCACGAAAACTGTTAAGGTAAAAAAAAAACGACTTGAGGCCTAGAATCGAGATGTGGTCCAGCAGTGCGAGAATCGGCTGGACTGAGTTTGGCTAAACATTTACTTTGTCAGCGGTGGTTGGAATACAACATTGAATGTATAGCGCCCTCATCGGTCAACAATGCCTAGCATGATTTCGCAATGATCATGGCCTGACTAGTAATTTTAAATGAGTGACTAGTTTTTCGAGGGATTTTGGACGTGGGCCTTGAAGAAGATACATTTCAGTAATCATTATTTCCGTCAGTCAGTAAATCAAACAGTCATAGATTTCTCTGAAATTTGTCTTACATGTTTCGTAATTCCTTTCCATCTAACGGCATCCCAGAAACTCCTGGCGGAAACTGCGGGGATATCCCTTCTTCACTCTCTGATCCGTGTCATCTACTTGGTAATAGTCATCGCCTTTCATGAAGTACATCTTACCTTCAAAGAGAAATGTTCAAGTCTTGAATGAAGATAATAGGGCCTATTACTGATTTATGGATTCATTTTAAATTCTCATTCTTAGGCCCGGCTCAGACGTCGTACTTGTGCCGATTCTAGGCCTCAAGTCTTTTTTTTTACCTTTAAAATTTAAGTTGATTTGTACTCGACACAGCATAAGCCCTGTGAAGCACCCTTCCTCGGGTACGTGTATAGGCGCTAGCCTATGATGCTTCCTCTGTGTTTAGTATCGATTAATGGAGTATTTTTTTTCAGAAATACGAGTATCGATACCTTCATAATGGAACGCAGAGTCGATTCTCTTGGGCAGTTTCTTCCAGAGGGCGCCCAATACTTTGGGGAATCCTTCATCGATTCTTCTCGTCTCCTCATCGAGTTGATAAACCAGTTTGCCCTTGATAAACAGCGTCTTGCGACCAGTGTGCACCACAGTGTTAATATTCTTGGGTAAACCTAATGAGAATAGTGGTTTAGGGTAACCGGGTCGTAGTTGGTTTCCTCTATATCCACCGTACAACCACATCTTGGAACCTAGAGGTAATTAATAGACAACAATGTTTTAAAAGTCGAATAACGGGAAGGAGCGGTTATCATCATACATTGGTAGAATACCAATATAGGGCCTACAGAAATATTCACATATTTACCTATAACTTACAGGGTATAAAGATGGTGATGGTAGACAAATATACCGTTACAATTTTTCTGCCTGAATTGTGCTTTTGTTTTTCAGAAAAAAAGTTTAACCAAAGACCAAAACAGTTTTTATCTCAGAAAGATTAAAACTCCTGCATGTGAATACATATGAAAATACCATGAGAGATTTTTTACTGTTTTCTCAAAAGTGGGCACCGTATGGCACTTGAAATTATTTTGGCCCGTTTTCTTTGACATGAGTATGAACTTATCTTGAATACTTATAGGCATACATGTCTACATTAACTTTAGTTACAGAAAGTTACGTTTTTCAACTCAGTTTTGTTCCCATCTGTGATGAAGTCTGCTCAAGTGTCAGTATAAAATACTAGACTAAGTACACTATAGAAAGACTAATACGGAATACGCCGACTTTAATTGGAATCTTTTGCGACTGTTTTACCTTTAATAATAACCACGTCCCAATCCTGGGTCCTTTGGTAAACTGCATCTACCCCACCGCTGGGGGCGTGATTCCATGTGGCGTACATATCTTCACCCTCCAACCCCAACCTAGAGAGCAGCTTACCACGTGACTGCAACCGCCAAACCTTCTGACCCTGTCATCAAATTGAAAGTTATTTTTACTAAGTGAAATTGAACCACATCGATCTACACATCAACTAGGAACGTACATTAAAACATTGCAGATTCCAGTTTCATGGGACAGTCATGTGCTCAGCTGGGAAACGAGGATCTTTAAAAGTCGCCCTTCGATGTTAGAATAATTCTTAACAAAAAAAACTTCATGTAATACCTAATTTTGTGTAGTTCCTGGAGTCGGGCGAAAAAGTCCCAAGATAAATTCAACACGAATTCATCTTGAAGGTTTCGTAATACCTCTTCCTCCATGGTAATACATGTATATTGATATAAATGATAAAAATCACTCGATATGATTATATGTTAATTAATTTAATTGAACAGGGGTCGATTTTACGAAGCCCTACGATCGATCGTAACTCAAGATACGAAGGATAACCATCGTATCCAACGAAGGACTGCAATACATCACAAGTTCTACGATTGATAGTAAGTTACGATGAGTTTGGTGAAATGACGTATAGGCGTAATGGTGATATGTCGGTATAAACAATTCGTGACTAGTTGGATCAACTCCAGTAAACATTGTACATTAATGACACAATCAGCCTACGTCACAAGTCTCGTTCGTTGAAATGAATTCTCTTCAAAGACACGCACCAATTAATAGTTTACACAGCTTGGAATGGGCAGGCGCCCGGTCCCATTAATTATTTCCGGTGTATCCTTCATTGGTATAAGTCTATATGAGCTGTCTTTAGTGGAACATTAATGTTTAAATTTGGGTCATCAATTCAATTGCACATAAAATAATATGTCAGCATACACTGCAGCCGGAAGTTGATATTATGAAACGTCGATCTGCGCACGCGTGTGACGTAAAGACAACTTTCCACGATCATTATGAGGCAGACGACCCATATAGGCTACTATGTCATGTCATTGTAAACACGCGCCCTTCCGGATCAATCAAGGACATTTCCAAAAAAAATAGCAAAATACGACTTTCCCTCAATGACGTCGAGTTTCCATTGACCATCTCCGACATTGAATCACCATAAAATGTTATAAGATTATTATCCCGCTGTCATAATGTGAATTTATTGTTTGTTTGAAACTTGGCCAATGAGCGCACGTATTCCCCAGTGGTATCATAGACGCAAGGACGCACATGACGTGCTGTATGCTATATAGGCCTAGTCACTACAGACACAGAAATCAATACAAACATGAACCATGACGACCGTACCCACTGGGTACTTGGGGGAATTCTGCTAGCTGGATGGTACAGCTAGCCTTCAAGAAGTTTCCATAACAAATAACTGCATTATTATTTGGCAATAATACAAAAAGGGTGAATATCTAGACCACTACAAAGACAAACTCCATAGCAAGCGACAACCGAAGCAATAATCGCTTCCAAACACAACGCCTTTAAACCACCCTCAATCCCTCTCATATTCTGGTATAAATTGACTTACCTTAAAGAGATGAATTTGTCCCATAATGAACGCCACTTCATCAAATAATTCACCGTTGAGGGGGCAAATTGCTGCTGATGTTAGATTGGATTCCGGCATCGTTGGACCTGCAGCAAATAATAAACCCACCTTCAATCATTATCGTTTCCGATTCTTAAATTTACATTTAAATTATGGTATTTAAATGAATCCCACTCGATAAAATTAAAACACAACTTCATTAGGAACAATTAAGTTTATGTTGCACCTGTCCAATCATCCTAAATGCTATCTTCAACCAAGACTCAACTTGTGTGACTGAACAACTTGCAGTTTCTTTAGCCATTTTTCAAGCAATTCGCATCACAACCTTTTAAAATTTTATCCTAGATGTAACTGATGTACATACCGGTCTGGGTATGTATTTGCGAAACATGCCGACAACGTTCTACTCAAGTCTGACAATCATTAGGAAACATTAGTTAGGAACCAGTCTAATGAGTCCATACTGTCACGTGTGGGCAATAATGAAAAGTATTTCGGCATTGAAGAGTTTTGGACATGTTCCCTGACTCCTGTAATTGTACCCCTTTATACCCATAGGTCCTATGACGATCGAGTTGGTACCGGAAGTCTCTATCATCATAACGTACCCCTACCCCTATAGGGTCATAGGGCATATCATGTACATTGGCGTCACGGGGGGACATTTCCAAGAGAGACGGGGAAAGGTCCTCCCCTTTTATCAGTAATTTCAAGAACTATTGAACTTTCCCCATATCCCCAGACACTGATACGGTTTATACCCGTGGTATCCAGAGGACGAAATCAGACAAAAACAATTATTCGGTTAATTAAGATGAATTTGCTGTGTTCCATTGACTGTGTTTCTAGCATCAAAGTCTGGAAAGTCGTTACTGAGTTCAGAGAAGTTTATGGTTGAAGGGACAATGTTCCTAGCAAGCGTATAGCCGTCGGGAAATGTCGTCAGGATTCTCCAAAGAAAACGCCTAGCAGTGGATGACAGATATGGCCGCCGGTTGTTCACCTTTGTGTTGAAGAATTATTACAATTTACTTTTTCATATACGACATTCATACTTTTGTCAGCGCAGATTTGGCAGTGTATAAAATAAATTGGACACAACGTGAAGCCATCACCATTCTCATATTGAATATTCTTTCTGTTTTTTTTACAATAATTAAATCGTTCGTCTTTATGAATTTGGAATTTACCTTAGGCCTAGTGTGTTTATCTTATTGTGTGACGTGTACAGCAAGTGTACATATGCCAATAAAGTACTATGACAAGTCTGGCTAGATATTCTAAGACTTCGTGGTAGCACTGACCTAAATAATTTATTGGTTCCTTCAACTCCGGACGATAAATCCCATGAAATGTGAACATTACAATCATTCATCGTATTATTTCCCAGTCCTGTGCGTTAACCCCAAACCTCAACTATTCCACTATAAATTCCTGGCCTCTTTGTGGTTATCCATCATGGTCAAGATATGATAGGATCTTATTGTTTCATTCATGAATGTCCTTGGCCTCGCTATGGTTAGAAGAAATAACCACGGCAACCAAAGACTTTGAAAAAAAAAAAAATTGCACCTGTGCATGAGACACTTAAAAACACCATGTGGACCCATTTTAATACGCCCCGTGAGCATTCAGGAATACACCATAACTATAATGCAATATTGTATTTGAAAAGAAATATAGATCATAATAAGAAATGGCCTATTAATAAGGTCAAACCACAAAATATATAACATCCTTTCATAGCGTGTGAAAACCAAGAGGAAATTGGGAAGTAAATGTCTCACTTCCAAATAATTATGTTCATATAAAAGACCGTGTCATTTATTTCATGCGCATTGGTCGGTGTAAAATGATAGTTATAATCATATATAGGCCTAAATAACCACACAGGAAACTTACTGAATTTTAAAGGTAGTATCACACTTTGGTTTTTGTCAAAGAAATACAGATTCATGGGCAAAAATATCAAGGAAGATACAGTAACAGTCATCTGTGAAAATTTCAGTCCAATACGGTGCCCATCCCCACCTTTCGAGAAAATCGTTAAAAACGGCCACAGTATTTCTTAAGTGTTTTCTCTTTTCTTTTTTTTATCTTTTAAAAGATCAAAAAGATTTTCGGTCGTTTAGTAATTTCTGGATAAATGCACCATTTTAGGCGGAAAAAATTTTAACGGTAGGTTTCTACTAGCATCATATTCATATACCTGAAAGTTATACGTAAATCTGTGAACATTTCTGTTTTGGTTCCGTACCAAAATATGATACTACCTTTAAGTTATTGAATAGTGAACAAAGGAAACTTGGCTGGGGCGGGATTTGAACCAGCGAATAAAAAAATAATTATAACGATAAGTGTAATTTAACTATAGGACAATAACAAACCAAACCAAAAACACTCAACGAAAACTGTTTTGAATTTAGTTCGAAAGGTTTTTATAAGTTTTTAATATATTTATTCAAAGTATGCATGATTATGACAAGTTCTTATTTCCTTTATATGTCATTATTAGGTAACATCTTTGGTTTAAGGCTGCTATTTACATTGTATATGAGCACAATTTACATACAGCAGTTGCTTTAAGAAGATTATTAACTGGAAGACTGTTGGAACTTGCTTTTACTGGCCACAAAATAGTCTGGCAATTGTTGAACTCTTTTGAGTTTTATTGACCCTTGGTAAAACAATTATGTAGGTGGTGTAGGCCTAGGCCTATGTATTGCCAGGCAGGTTTGTGCATGATAGTTGAGTAGTCATAAGCCATTGTGATTTGCCTATACGACATCCAATCTTACACAAAATCCATTACATATTCACCAAGTAATAAAATGTCCTAAATAAAACGAATCAATTCCTGAAAATTATTTGAATTATTTTGATTTTTGTAAAGATGGATAATATGTGAAAACATTTTCGTTAATATTTTGTTTTGTGTTTGTTGCTGTTTTCTTAATTGTGTTAAATGAGGTTACTTGAAATACAAATCAATTCAACAACTATACGGATTATGACCAGAATATATGTTCAGATACACGATAAACTAACAAGCATGGCTTTGACCATGGAATATGTGGGAAGATTATACATGTACATGTTACTTTATATTACCATACAAAAATAATGAGCTCGAACAAAAATAAGATACAAGTACACTGATATTGTATATACAAAATGTTAGTGCAACTTTATTCAACATCTCCCAAATATAGACCGATCCGACGGCACGATATACTGTCCGCCATTACTGCAGTGTCCCCGCATGCCTTTTGGCCGACAACAAAATAATTGAAGTCCACCGCACTCTATACGGGCGGGGACACTGCAGTAATGGCGGGTGTTTCCTACCTCCACAGTCGCGCCGTCGAATCGGTGTATCCTGTACTGAGAGAGTTTGCGTTAGCTGTTTGAACTTATGGATGGGGCATGCAAACGCGGTGCGAGAAACCACAAGGTGGCGCTCTTCCTCCATTTGAAAATGTAGTTAAAGGTGGTTAACTTTGCGACAACTACATAATCTATGCACAGACCATAGACACACTGAAGCCTAAATGTTTGAATGATGGCGCGTCCTGCCTCTATTCTTCCTACCGTAGAGGGCGTGAAGGCCTCTCATATCATTCCCTGTCAACTCATAATCAGGGTCACGTGGCTGCACTATCGGGTACATAACAGAATGAGGGTCGGGGGAGTGGCCTAGTCCGAGGGTGTGGCCTATCATGTGGACAAGGAGCTGGAACAGATCGATTCCTGAATGTAAAGACATTAAAGAAATGAATACAAGAGACGTTAAAACAAAGAAACTAATAACGAGAGGGGAAATGAATATTGCTTAAGGGTAATAAATTATCATACTTTGGTTTTTGTTAAAGAAATACAGATTCATGGGCAAAAATATCAAGGAAGATACAATAACAGTCATCTGTGAAATTTTCAGTCCAATACGAAGCCGCCTTTTTGAGAAAACATTGAAAACGCAGACAGTATTTTGTTTAATGTTTTCACCGTTAATTTTTATCTTTAAAAGAAAAAAAATGTGTTTGGTTACTTGTTTTACTCTTTTCTGGATGAATACAGATTTTTAGGCAGACAAATTTTAACGATATGTTTCTACCATCACCATCTTTATACCCTGTAAGTTATAGGTAAATCTGTGAAGATTTCTGTTTCGGTATGATGATACTACCTTTAAAGGAAATCAATTTGGACAAAACGTCTCAATCTAGAAAGATTTGAGGCTTTGCATGGTGACAATTGGTATGTGGATCGGTTTGCGGAAACACCATGTAAGAATCAATTGTACTTTTGCACTTCTCGTAAGGTCTCAATGTTTCGACTAGCATGCTTTAGTCATCATCGGAAGTCTCAATCTAAAAACATAAAAACCATGTTGGCTCTGATGTACAAGTGATGCAAGAAGTGAAACAAAAAACCGTTAGCAAATTTGCCTTTATTCTCTCTTATCGCAGTGCCATTAACTGGATATTTCTCTCCGTATTACATGTACATAAATAAAATCGTACCGTCAGATTCCTCTCCGAAAGTGAAATTCTCCGAGGCGTCCAGATGGATCTCACCAGGCATGGCAGGATCAGATGCCGGGAATCCATGGCCAACCTCCCCCATGGGTCGGTAGAACAATCGTGGGTCTCCGTGGCTCATAGGACCCATGAATTTCACGCTGATATCAGCTTGTCCGGAGCGGACCTCGGTGAATCTTAGCGCAGATCTGCTGCTCCACATGCGGCATGCTTCCTTCATGGCTCGGCGGATATTCCTTTTGGCTAATCCTCTAGGAGGGCGGTATATTCTAAAGAAATCAACGAAACAAACTGAAATTATTCCCTATGATTCGATAAGTTCCTTGAAATCCAAAGGAAGTGAAGGTAAAGCAGTTACAAGCACTGTCCTTGTTGTATAGTGTCTTTGATTGTTATCATCACTCATCATGATCATCTTCATCGCCTTTCTAATGATAATGCCTCAATACATGTATCATCCTTAAAGGGCATGTACAAGTACAACATCGGTAAATTGATCATTTGGATCCAAGTTTTAGGGGTGAAATGTCATTTAGAAACAAATGATCATTGGAAACAGTAGAAAACAACGAACAAATCGCCTTGCAGTTGTGATGCCAAAATGTGTGGGAATATCTCTTATTTTTGACCTTGCCAAGATCAAAAATGTTTTGGTGTTCTCATTTTCTGTACAGCATTTCAGGCAGAAACATCTTTACAGTATGTTTTTACCATTGCCGTCTTTATATCCTGTAGGTTATACGTAAATCTGTGAACATCTCTGTTTTGGTTTGTTCCCAATGTTGAAATACCTCTACTTCAGCATGCCTGAAATGAATGTACAATTGTACATGTACATGAAATGGTTTTCCTTTTCCAAATGTTTCGTTCAATGCATTGATAAGGCCTACATGTAATCCTTAGATGATGGCAGATGCAAATGAATGACTTGTTCTCACCTGTAAGTCAGTTCAGTTTTGTTCCACTTTCCACCATATAATCCATACCGGAAGTTCTCTCGTTCTGACGGTAGACTAAACTCAGGATCTTTACATCCACACCGTGGTAGATCCATCTTGGCTAAGGTAGGTGAGTCAATGATCTCAGTGTGCGATAGATTGTGGAATATCTGGTATTTACCAATGCCGGATTTGATATAAGGTTTGTCCAGTCCATTGCCATCTTTCCCAGCGTCCAGGTGAATGTAATCGTACTTCTGAAGATACTCCTGTAAATAAAAGAATAGAACAACTAAACAGTTATCAAAAAACACATCTTTTACCAATCTTGACAAGTTTTAGGGGTGGAATGTAACCAAGACAGAATGACAGGAGGAAGGGTATAGACTGAACTAGACTTGGTTCGCATACTAGGGCCAATTTCATAAAGCTGATTAAGTACCAAAATTTGCATAAAGGTACTGTACAGGATTGGTAACATATCCAAAACAGAAAAGTTCACAGATTTACGTATAACTTTCAGAGTATGAAGATGGTGTTGGTACATGAAACATTCCGTTGAAATATTTCCGCCTGAAATGGTGTATTCATCCAGACAATAGTCAAACAAAGACCAAAAACAGTTTTGATAACGGGGTAAGAACAAAACCGTTCTTTATGTTTCACAAGAAAAATTGAGTTGGTTTTTCGCGATTTTCTCATAACTCAGATGTCTGATTGAGTTCAAATGTTCACAGGTGTGTTATGTATGTAAAATTAAACAGGGTGTAAGTGCTGTTCTGTGACCTTTACAAATTATGCATTATACCTTTAAGCACCTAAAACATTGGTATATACGCCAGTCAAAACTCCTGTGAGGTGCAAACAATGACCAAATACAAGTCAAAAGCAGTAAACATTACATTAAAATTTGGTTGGCAATCCTGTTTGATCCTGTTTGATGACTTTTTGTTTCATGCAATAAGCAAATTTCTTTTGCTTAAGCAGCTGTATGAAATTGACGCCTGGTCAGTCTGTTATCTGGTATAAATGAAAGTCAAGCTACAAAATATTACATCAATATCCAATCCTTTAAAGTAGAATTTGCAGTGCCTCTATCTTATATTGTCTTCAAATAAATATCAAATAACAATTTGAAATTATGAATTGTAGATTTCAGAAATTGTAATTTTTTTTAATATTGTAGTCAGAAGGCAGCAACGTACAATAATATACCCACATCAATATAATGAAAAATTAATAGACCCAGGTTAATAATCACACGAAGGTCAGATATTTATGAATAGTGACAATAATCAGCATGAAGCATAACTGACGACAGACCAGCTATAAATGAAATACAGCATGGAATGAGAACTGGACATGGAGAATTCGTCCTTTTACTAGGTCAAACAAAGGGTCAAGGGTCCTCAGTCTGTTATTTGAAACAGTGTGAATTGGAATGCAAGGCTGTGTGTAAATTAATCAGTGGAATCATAATTCAGCTCATAAAAATTTAGACCTTCTCTGGAATCCTTGGAAATAGTCTCAAGGTCGCAGAAACTGGTGTAGTATTTCAATAAATAAAAAACCCACAAGAATTCGAGGATTCGTGACAATTGACACTCGTCAATCTTCAGGGAAATTATGATTCAGAATTTCAGATGTAGGTCAAAACTTACAAACAGACCTTGGCCTACAGATATTGCCGCAATATGAGAAGAACAAATTAGGCCTACGGTATTGCTTCAGTACCAAACATATGCAAAGAATTCCACCTCAGCAAAAATAAATTAGAATTCATTATTCTTCAGAGTTAAAACCAAAAAAGTAGGCCCCTAGATTTTCCTGGTGTGCGAATATAAAGATGAAGCAAAACATAAAGTCATTAATGGTTAGTGGTTATCTTGCGATAGAGTGTCTCTAAATGCCATGAATAAACATATCCCATTAAATCATTCATGAATATTTATCTTTAGAATTTCAATTATACTTGAAGCTGCTTCATGAAAGAAAATGTCCACGTTTCAACAACTTTAAGCTTATTACATGGTTCTTCAAAGCAATGTTAAATCATTCGAATTCGAAGATTAATTCCTTCACGGTCAGGGATTGCCGATTATTATCAAAGTATACTATTAGGAATTTATCACAGAGAAAAACTTATATTAGTTTAATACATGATTGGTAAAGGCATGCTTCCATTGTATAAAGGTCACAGAACAGCAGTCATTCTTTGTCTGATCCAATAATGATGTACATGAAATAATAGACTTGTGAAACTTTAAGCTCAATCGGACATTCTGAGTCACGAGAAAATAGCGAAACCCCGACTACATGTTTCTTATAAAACATAAAGAATGGTTTTGATCTTACCCCGAGATCAAAACTTTTTTCGGTCTTTGTTTTACTGGATAATATATCCGTTTCAGACGGAAACATTTTAATGACGCTGCATGGACTCCACATAACAAGCATATAGACTCATACTTCATCATAACGGAGATTATTGACCCACAGAAAGATCCGACAAAAACAGACAAAAAACAAAAGAATTACGCAGAAGGAAGTCGTAAAATGTATGTATAATGGATAAGTGACACGTGCTTTAGAGGCCTCCGTAGATGAATCTCATCCCCTACCACGTTCCTGCCTTCGACTGTGTTTTTACAGTAGGGGTTAACTGTAGGTCAAGTCTTTGGGGAGGTAACCAGATTTAATGACGCATGACTGGAATTTTGAGATGGGCCATCCGGGTTTTCACTCTCTCTTTCACCTCAGGATAATGATACAGGTTTACAGGAAGGACATTAAGATTGGTTTCATAGGAAAGTATCAAGCAGGTTTGCAAACTGATCACGAGTCGGTATTAAACCAAATCGGTCAAAATTTCAGTTTCTTCCAAACTGCATAAAAATCGAAAAATGTGTAGCCTTACAGTGTTTATATTCATCAGAATCGGATTCTTTGCTCGTTTTTGTATAAGAATATAGGCCTAATTTTATGTCAATTACCTACCGGTCCCGTATAAGCTTAAAGGTATAATTATTATCAAACTTTGGTAGCATACCAAAATAGTAATCTTCACAGATTTACATAAGTTACACTGGGATGTTACACTGGAGTTAAAGATGGTGATGGTAGAAACATATAATATACCGTTAATTTTTCTTCTGCCTGAAATGCTGTATTTATCCAGAAAAGCCAATGAACAAAAACAATTTTGATCTTTTATTAAAGATAGAAAATGACGGTGAGAAGACTTAATAAATACTGTAGCCGTTTTCACTGTTTTCTCAAAAGGTAAGCAACGTATGGGAGTGGGACTGACATTTTCACAGATGACTGTCACTGTATCGTCCTTGATATTTTTGCCCATGAATCTGTATTTCTTTGATAAAAACCGAAGTATGATACTACCTTTAAGTGTAACTTATTTGTTATTGCGAGAGGATAAATCACGACCTGATGACCGTGTATAGCTGTTTGTAGCTCTATGGGTAAACAGTGGCACGGCACGCCATCAAGTTGACTGCTAGTTCCACACAGTAGGTTTCCCACGGTACCGTCTTGACCCGTATAATCCCTGTATTTCATGCATAGTTTGGCGAGATCTCACCAATCCCTACTTGCAATGTAATAAACATCACAACACACGTTCCAGGTGTCAACAAGGTTCTCTTGTTTTCAGGAAACGAAATCTGAGCCAGGAACGAACGTGATGATGTACAAGCAAGGCAAGGTCAAAATAAACTGTTAAGAGAAGCCATGTATGTAACTATGTATGTATGCAGCTGGTGTGTTTCAATTAACCTACTCAAAATATACAAGATAATCCTCATTTTGCTCTGACAGCATGCACTGTGCGTGACACTATCAAGCTTGAACCAATGATGGAGGAGAACATTATTGTTATATAGGCCTATGTAGTAAGTAAGTTAATATTGGTGAATAAGAGGTGCACTCTCCTATTATGGAAGTAGAAATAAATGCCAAGTTTAATATATCTTTGACGAACTCTATATGCATGGTTTAAGATGTTCACACTGTGCAGCCAGATAGGGCAAAATGTATGGAAAAGATGACTGTTTTGTAATTACGGTATCCATGGAGAAAGGAAAAGACATATCGCACATACAACGCGAGACAATACAACCGATTAATGCTCTGCACCAATCTGCCTATTATATTTACACAGGAAACAAGTAATACAGAAATTTGGAAAAAAGCTACTCTGCACATTTCAAAACACCATATACCATCACATTGGTCAAACCCTGGAAGTTTACACCACAGAGGTAAAAGACCTGGTGGTGATCGAACTAAAGAGTCAGTTATTATATTATAAACTAAAAAGTTACACATTGACAAGATGTAACAATTCATCAATCATCATAGCATAAATAAAATGATGTAACAATTAGTACTTACAAGTCCTTTGACAAGGTTCTGGGCGTCAAGTCCTGATTCTAGCATGTCATCCAGCTGTCCATACGTCACACGACTTACAGACATCAGAACAAATACCGACACGAATGTAAAGAGATTCACCGCCATAGCAGCAGATTCACACAACCACAGCACAGTCTTATAACAGTCGATAGCAAAGTGATATTCGTACGTTTGCTGGTACAGCAACTCCACAAGACCTTACATGAAAGTTATGAGCTTGTCACTGCATTAGTAATCGTATCATACCAGGTGTACCGTGTACATTGCATGGTACCGTGCCTAGCTTGCTACGCTGCCGATCGCCTACTGAATGATGATGTTCCAATTACACCTCCAGGTTTTATTCGCGCCGCTCCCCACACACGTTGCTTCCAGACCTCCTTTGAAGTTTTGTGGTATACAGTCAGCTATCAGTGGCGCAATGGGTCTGTGTTCTGAGCCTCTTGGGGTGGTATCTTATAATCCAAGGGGGTAGACCCAAGTTGGCATTTCCGAGAAACCGCAAAAAAAAAGTAATTCTCGACTAACGACAGCAGCCGGGAGGTATAACTCATACTCGTTTACGTTAAACTTCGATTTGAACTGGGATGTTAAAATAAAGGACACGTGATGACGATGTTGACAACGTGTGTGACGTGATTAATGACTAACTGTTTGTTTGGCGCCAGGAAAAAACTTCAGTATCTGGAAGGCGTCCAAATGGTTGAAAGTTAAAAGTAGGCCTTCGTCCCCACCCCTTTTCGATATAGTGACGACCAATTCTCTTTTCAACAATAAAATGTAATTGCATTAAATAGTTCTCATCTTCACATTACGAGTGTTCAAATTTTTACTGTTTAATTAGGAAATACGTCAAATAAAAATCGCAGTTGTGAAATACCGCATTCTTGGCCTATATTACTATGTCATCAGGAGGACTCCGTAGAAGGATCGTAATTGAGTTTTCCGGTATGTACTCTGTACTCAGTAATCCGAGGACGAAAGATCAAGTGGCAAATTAAGCAGAGTTAATTCAATCATTGAGTCAGAATGTCGAATGGAAAGGGGGGGCTTCCATAAGGGCCTTCCTCCATGGGTGAGGCAATACTCACCACAAATATTTTGTATTTAAGAAGACAATGAATACATTTAGCCCGTTTGAGAAAACTTGAGACACCGTTAAACTTAAATGAAGTTTTGCAAGAAGGTCCAAATCTTTTCCTACCTCTACTGGGTGCAACATACGTCAGAAGAGAAATACGTGTGGTTTAATTACTTGGCTATATATGCTGGACAGCTATAACCGTGGAGGAATGTTCTTATTCCTCCATGCCCTTGCCATCCTCCATCCTCATACCGTACCATGGGAATTAAATGTTTCAGTGTTTGTTTTTACTAATTTACACTAAATACTTATTCTATATACACTAATGTTACTAAATACACCATGCATTTCACGCGGAAATATGTTAACGTTTATTATGTTTCTACGAGCACCATCTTCATACCCTGAAAGTTATGCGTAAATCTGTGAACATTTCTGTTTGGATGTGTTACCAATCCAGCCTGTACTGTACTGTACCTTTAATAATAGTTATGTGTAATCTAATCTTCACAGAATTCCACAAAAAATATTATAAGATATTTCCACTCAAACTTGCCACCAACGACGTTACAGGATTCATCCATAACATGACCATGGATGGTGGAGATATAGGCGTAGTAAATATAGCAGGACCATTCCTCCATGGTCAGGACTTTTCTAGAGCGGAACTGAGAGAGTTACGTTGTTTATTTTGATCATTTGATTTAGGACAAGTCGAGCGGCAAGGAGGTATAGCATCTGAAGTTTTAAACAACAAATGCAATCCATGCTGCACTGAAGGTCGTATGCATTGTCTCATTGTTTTCACTTGTTACGCATGTAGAAAAACAAGAACCAAGGTAAGGGCTGTAGCCCCACGGGATAGAAGCAAACAAACTCTGCTTATTCCTGCATGATTGGAACTTAGAGGAAGTCCTTCCTATATAGGCCTATATACATGTGTACATGGTTGGCTGCATGCGTTAAGAATCTGCTCTTCTTTTCACTTCTATGATCTATAGACCTATACCTCCACGAGTATATTGTTTTCTCGACTGAAGTCAGTATAGATATCTCATTCATCGAAGTATCATTATTTTACTTGCACAATAAGGAGCGGATCAAGGATTTACCAAGGGGTGGGGGGGGGGGTGGAAAAAAATGGATTTAATAGCGATGGATGCATTTCGGGAAGATCACGGCTAGCAGATAAAGCAGGTTCGATGGATCTATTATAATGGAACTGTATATCCCCCTCTTTTTTCCTCTTTTTGAGCATCTCTCCCTCTTAAATGTAATATTTCTGTTTGTTGTTTACTTCTTGTTTTGCCGAAAAAGGGGGGGGGGACCCCACTCCCTTCCAGTCCCCCACGCCCCTCCCCCGGATCCGCCCGGCTCACAATGTTAAACTTTGAATAGGGGCCTATAACTAACCATGCCAAATATTTCAATTTTTTATCATTGTCCCATATTTTGTTTTCTTCAAAGTGCAGCGGCGTCAAGTTAGTGTGGCCTAGTCTACGTTTTCTATGGCATTTAGTCCGTGACCTAAACGGCCCAAAGGTAATATCATTACTTTGGTTTTTGTCAAAGAAATGCAGATTCATGGGCAAAAACATCAAGGAAGATACACAGTAACAGTAATGTGTGAAACTTTCAGTTCCATACGGTGCCCACTTTTTGAGAAAACAGTGACAAACAGCCACAGTATTTCTTAAGTCTTTTCTCTTTTATTTTTGATCTTTTAAAAGACAACAACAAACAAGATTTTCGGTCGTTGTAAATACATCATTTCAGGCGGAAATGTTTTAACGGTATGAGTTTCTGCCACCACCATCTTCATACCCTGTAAGTTATACGTAAATCTGTTAAGATTTCTGTTTTGGTTTCCAACCAAAGTATGACACTATACCTTTAACGGAATACAGTGATAGAGGCCACTTGCTTCACTTGGAACTTGGACGTAATAAGTTTTAAAGGATTGGTAACGTGTACCTAAACAGAAATGTTCACAGATTTACGTATAACTTTCAGGGTATGAAGATCATGGTGCTGGTAGAAACATATACCATTAAAATATTTCCGCCTGAAAATGGTGTAAATTTAGGCCAACCCAGAAATTAGTAAAACAAAGACTGAAAACATTAAACAGTTTTGATCTCGGGGTAAAATCAAAACCATTCTTTATGTTTTATAAGAAAAGTTTAGTTGGGTTTTCGCTATTTTTCTCGTGACTCAGATGTCCGATTACAATTTTCACAGGTTTATAATGTCGTGTACTCATGGATCAGACACAATTTAGGTGCTGCTTATTATATGTCACCTTTACCAATCATGTATTATACCTTTAAGCCGATGCCAACTCGATGACAGTGTACCGTATCATGACCTATATAACCGCGTCGCTACCACGATTGAACTGAACGCGACTGCGCTGCATGCGGGATATGCGCGCATCGCTACCTCGTCTACTGGCAATAAATTATTAATCAGCTGCAGCTGCAGTAGGCCTATGTATAGCTCCCATCACATGACTGAATAACATTAATGATCTACATATCTCATCACATACACTGCACATATGCAGGATCTCGATACAGCAATGGATCAACATCGGATATTTATTACTAGCCGGAGTATTACGTAACGGGTTCTTGTTCAAGCGATTTCATGCAACAGTGCACCGCCCCCGACACACCCCCAAAAATCATCCAATCATTTTGTTGTGAAGCACAACACGCCATCAGTGATCTTTGATTTTGTTATTGTCATAATTATAGTGTTTGTGTACAGTGCACATGTGCGTTACTTTGCATAGAACGGTATAATAATATGCATTGACTTAGCTTACACACTACACACGTCCATTGACAGGACCGGTTCAAACAGGTTACATCTATCACAACAACAACCAAGTCAGCTAAAATGGCGAAGCAGTTTATTGGGCCGCTGAGGCAGAGGATTGGGGGCAATTTATCCCTATTTAATTCCATACCTCGTGCTGGAATCTTCAATGATACTGTGGCTAAACATCACAGGAATGTAGCGGGCTTGATTGCAGATGAACATGGCAGAAATGTTCGGCCATGTTTACGTAAATCATGTGGCTTATCATCAGCTTCAACATCAACTATCTCCATTCCTTCGACTGTGCTGACCACTGGACGTGATAGTAGCACCACTACAAGGACATGTTCCACTGTGACCAATGGCAATGGACGGGGTCAGCTGAAGCTTGATTTCAGCAGTCTGTTTGCTTTCCAGCATAAGACGACTAAGGATCTCTTGCGAGGACTCGTCGTCTTGAAACTGTCGAGTTATGAGAAGTTCGTGGACAACAGTTTAAAGGTTATTCATCGTATATTTTAATTAATTGCACGTGTAGAAGTAGTGGAGTAAAGTAACCATGAGGGTCAAATTATGGGCGGGGCACACGCGCGGCGGTGCATTGCGTGGTAAACAAACATCCAGTGGGCGATTGAAGTTATGCCACGTCCACTTGCTTCAAGATTGCTGTACTCTAGATGATTATCAATAGCATTTATAAGTTGAATGCATACATATAACTTGTTAATAATTGTTCTCAATAATATTTTTCAAACCAGTAATTACTAGTAAAGTGTGCAAATACTTGGATAAAAGGCGACTCCATGGTAGGAATGTCTTGTGGGTTTTTTTTATAGTATTTTTTTTTAAAGTATTTATTCATCATCATGAATATGGGCCTAAAATTTATTTTTTGTATTTTGTAAAGGTAATTGTGGACAAGTGGTTCCCCAAACTATAAAGGAAAGGACAAGTGGTTTCTAAAACTAAAAAGTTATAGGAAAGGAAAGCTCAACTTTTGAACTTCTACTGCTCCCAGAGGATATTTTTGACTTTCAGCAAATATTCCCGAGTCCTTAAAACACAAGATTGAAGAAATTTCTCCAACATTTCAGTGTACAATTTTCTTACCTGCTTGTTGCTATATTTGAAGAACCACTTGTCCACAATTACCCAAATACCTTTTTGTTTTATTTACTAATTGCACTGGTTGGTTTTTTTATTTTCAGAGAAAATACAAAGTATTCATACATCATAACATATTAGGTCCTCATAATGATTGTTTTAAATGTTGTTGTAATTTTGTAAATGTGCACCCCTGCTTCAAGTTGTTGACAATAAATGTCCATTTTGTTCTGTTTGTAGATTATGTCAGTATCACAAAGACTTCTTGGTCAGAGACTTTTTGAATTTGTGGCACGCTGTACATTCTACGGTCATTTCATTGCTGGGAACGGTGAAGTAGAAGCAAAGAGACTAGTCAAGAAATTTGAAGAGCACGGTGTAGCAACCATCTTAGCTGTTACTGCTGAAGAAGATGTGGGAGAGGACAAAGGCAGGTAGGTAGATTGTTTCCATAGTAACACTTCCTCAATTATACTATCTCATTCAAACATCCTTTTGTCTTTCAACCTGCTGCCCCTCTCCCCCTTTGGAGAGTTAGAGGACAGTTTGAAATTCATGAATGCCATTGGCATTGAAACACTGAAACTACTCAATCTTGATCACTTACATCTTGGCCCCAACCGTCCTCCCCAACCATCCTATCACCCCCCCCCAAAAAAAAAAAAATAAAAATAAAAATAAAAAAGGAAATTAATTTTAAAGCAAAATGTATTTAAGGACTTGAGCTGAATTTTGTTTTTTAAGTTTCGCTACTCCATAATATCTTACTTCGGACAATGACGACCTAATTAATGAATTAACGCATTTTTTGGAATGCTGGAATCCCAAGATTGATTGCTAAAACAAACAGTACATTGTTTGTTTGTTTAATTACTATCTATAGGTACGATGAGCCAAGATATGATCGTAATACCAACAGCTACTTGAGGTGTATGGATCTCTCATTATCTCTAACCACCAAGTTCCCGCCAGTCAGCCAGCTCAAACTGACGACATTTGCTAAGGCAGATGTATTGGTAATGTCACAATCATTCTAAAAGTCTCAATTTTATCCAGTTTTTATATCAGCTTGCAAGCTTGGAAAATAAACTTATTCTGGGTGAAACTCAAGGATGGCTCAGGTGGGTGAACACTCAGGGTGAAGCCAAAGGACATGACCATCACCATCCGTGACTCAGCACATCGCTGCAAGGCAGGAGGTTGTTGTGTTTGATTTCATAGGTCTTCGTTGGTAATATGCTCCTGTCATCTGATGTCTTGGATCCTTACGAGTGATCTTCTGTCCAAGCCATCAATCCTGGCTGCTATTTAGAGGATGGATCTGATCCATACAGAGGATAGTAGCAGAGATGATTTATAGATTCACAGGTTCTCTGTACCTCTGTACTTGGTGCTGAGTGTGATGTGCTGATGATTCCATGACAGTCTCCAGAGTAACAGTTTTACAGCAGACTGCAGAGGCGATTGTTCTCTATTTCAGGATTTAGGTCCCCCGTTTTAGGGAACCCGGATCAAAGACATTTGAAAGTTGAAACAAACTTCATAATTCACAGCATTAGAAATATTAGACTAGACCTCTCCAAATTGACAGCATTATGTCATTCAAAACACATAATTTGATCTTCTTTGCAGGCAAAGATAACAGATGTTCTATCACAACAAGACCTCTACTATCGGAATGACACTCCATTGAGCATCAGTAACCTGACCAAAGGTCTGGATGGTAAGATGGACCACATTCCTGACTTGACAGATGCTGAGAATATCCATCTACAATTAGTTCTTCAAAGAGTTAACAAGATCTGTGAGGTAATTACTTGGATGTATTCAACACCAAGTTCCAATTTGTATGTTTTCCCACAGCTCAAGTAGTAGCTACTTCCATGTAGCATCAATGCTCCCGGTCTGAAGGCTGATGCAGGCAAGACACCCAGCACCTACATCACGTACTTGATATAGCTAGCCTAGAATATTGTCAGTCAATCAATCAATCAATCTATTAATAAATCAAAAGACATGTATTAAGTCCCAAAATCAAAAATTTCTCTGAGGCGCTGAGGCACATTCATGGTACACCTCCTGAAACAGGTGAGCTTTCAGGAGAGTCTTGAATGTGCGAAATAAGGTGGTGACTCTGGGAGTTTGTTCCATTCGATGTTGTTCAGCTTCTCAGTTGATGGTTAAGTGACTAAGAAAAACATATATGAATTGGGAAAACTTGCCTCTGGTAGTGATGATGTATATCTTAAAGATAATGATTCTGATTTGGTTTTTTTTAGCGAGCTGTGAAGAACAAAGCCAAGCTCCTTATAGATGCAGAGAAGACTAACATCAATCCAGGACTGACTTTACTCACATTAGCCCTGATGCAAAAGTTCAACAAGAACATCCCTAGAATATGGAACACCTACCAGTTCTATCTCAAGGTAGAATATGTACAACAATTATTTGTTATTAAGAATAAAAATCAGGGTCTCCTGATGATGACTAGAGCAGGCTAGTCGCAACGTTGAGACATTATGAGAAGTGCGAATGAACTTTAAGAAGTGCATGGGGTTAATGCAAACCAATCCACATACCAATTGTCACCATGCAAAGCCTCAAATCTTTCTTAACAAAAAGCATGTTGTTTTACCAAGAAAGAAGTCAATATCCTTCAAATTATTTCTTTATCTCATAGATGCACTCTTTTGATTCATTCATGAAATGAATATTGTGAAGTTCCAAAGCCAATTCTTTCACGTCACTACATGTTATGTGCTTACGACAAGAATGTTTGGTGGATAAGCATGGAATATTGCCTTGTGTGAATATAGTCTTTACTTAAAATGGGGCTTATCTGCTTACTGAGTTAGCACAGAATGATGATAGTAAGCAGTTTACAGCTCAGTAAGCAGAGTTATTTTCCTTTTCTCCAGGGGACATTTGAACGTCTTCAGAAAGATCTGCAATGGTCAGAGAGTGAAGGAATTTGCTTTGGAGTGAAGATAGTAAGAGGTGCATATATGGACTCAGAGAAGGAATATGCCATGCAGCATCAGATGGAAGGTGGGTTAAGTTATTTTACTACTAACATTAGTTAGCGGTTTTTTCCTCGCCTTTCACCTCTGGCAGACCGGGCTCAAATCCAGCTCGGTCCACAACTGGATTGGGTTTTCAGTCCCTACCTGATTCTGTGGGTTTTGCCCAGAATATTTCTTTTGGTTTTCCTCCCACCTCTAAAACTGTATCTTAAGCTGGGCTTAAGAGAAAAGCTGGAACGGTCCATTGAATTTGTGTCCTGTGCCTGTGAAGATAAGACACATAATAATCACAAGTTTAAAACTCTAGAATTTATGATCTTCAAATCACCTTCTGCCATCTTCTCAGATCCAATCAATCCCAGCTTTGATGCAACAAGTGAAAAGTACAACAGTGGAGTGAGCTCAATGCTGACATACGTACACAAGAATCCTGACAGGTGTAATATTATAGTTGCTACACATAATGAAGATTCCGTCATGAAAGCTGTGACAAAGTGAGTATTTATTATTTATTATACCCAGACTCCAACCTCATTGCAGTAACATTATGAGAAATCAAATCAGCATCTTCTATGTACAAGCAATTCCATCTTTCTCCATACAAATCAAGAAAGATGATTAATAGGCCATATATACCAAGTTTACAAATCACGAGAGTACATTTTCTATTGTTCCTGTCTGTAATATTTGCTGAGTTCCTCCAAAACCAAAAGAGAGCATTCTAACAATCTTTGGATTCCTTGAAAAGTAAACAAAGAAAACTTTACTGGAGAGGGATTCTAACCGGTGTCCTCCTGAACACAGTGTACAGGTGCTCTACCAACTGAGCTATCCAGCCCTACGTTGTGTGGTGACCCTAGTAATAGTCAATGATTTTTGTTCATCTGGAGGTCGCCGGTATGAATCCCGGTCCAGTCAATTTTTCCTTGTTCACTTTTCAAAGTTTAAATTCAGTCAGATTCCCTTGTGGTTATTTGTTAAACGAACAAAGACAATTGACTATTGAGGCCACCACCAACGTAGGGCTGGATGGCTCCGTTGGTAGAGTGCCTGTACAGTATTCAGGAGGTCGCCGGTTCGAATCCCGCTCCAGTCAATTTTTCTTTGCTCACATTTCAATCTTTAGATTCAGCGAAGATGATGATAATAGACACATTTTAGAAATTACTATGAAAGCAAATATTTGTAGCAGATGAACTTTAAGTTGTCATGTTTATTTCCAGGATGGAAGAGCTTGGAATTGACCCGCAATATGGTAATGTCATCTTTGGTCAAGTCATGGGAATATCTGATCAGATTACAATGACACTAGGTAAGCAATTGTCCTGCAAATACAAGATTTCTCAATACAGTTGTCCAGAAGTTGCCAGCATCTTCTTATTAACGGAACACGACTTGATCTAGTTACTGATACATGTGGGGGTGCCGTGGCCTAGTGCGTCATACTCAAGGTCTTGTGGTCAATCTACAGATTGTGGGTTCAAATCCAGCCGGGGGAGGGGGATGTATACTCCCCAGGGAGTTGAGATGGTTTCAGGAATGATGATGTCGCCCAATAACCAGGGATGATAGTTATTTAGGCACCTTCATCAGGTTTTTGCATAAGTGCACCACATATCCATATTACATTATGTAATTACACTGTACATGTATTTGACTTGTTACATGTCCTAGGTAAAGCAGGTTATCTGATCTACAAGTCGTCGCCTTATGGACCTCTAAATGACGTCTTACCTTATATCGCACGAAGAGCTCAAGAAAATAGTTCCATCTTCCAGAATCTTCGCAACGAGAGGGGACTCATGTATGAGGAACTGAAGAGGAGAATGAGATTCTACTAACGGCACTCTTCAGAAGTTTGTCATTTATTGTTGAAACTATCATTGTCACTTCATCAGAAAAGCTTGAACTAGCTCTGCTTTTAAAACATACCACAATAGGAAAGTATTAAACAAGCACGCATATGCAAAATGGTAAAAAGGCATTACATGTACATGAATAAACATGGAATGGAAACAAGTTTCACTTAAAAAGTAGAAATAATATACGGATTTACCGTGCAATGGACAACATTTCCTCAGGGCCATAATTGGGAGCTTATTGCTGTCAAAACGTAACAATTTCTTTTTTGGCAAGAAGCCAAGTGTTCAATGGCTTATGATGTTGGCTGGAATGTAGCAATGTCTCATTTGCAGACTGCTAGCCTTTGTCAAGCTGAAAAAGACACTTGTGCAGTCTCAATTTACCTTTCAGCCAACATCGCAAGCCATCGAACACTTACCTTCTTGTCATGCTTCCACAATGAATAACCTCTTTTCTAGTACAGCAATTTAATTTCTTTTTTGTTTGACTGGTATTTTACTTCCAAGTTAAGTGAAAAGTAATAATCATAAATAAATAAATTTAACAATAAACGGAGACTTAATGTTTCCATTTATCTTTAAAAAATTGATTTTTCCATTTATCTTTAAAAAATTGCCTTAAACTAAGTTTACATATCGTATAACCGAGACTTAAAGTTTCAATTTATCTTTAAACAATTTCCTAAAACTATAAAGTTTACATTGCAGTAATATTGTTTATTTTTACTTAAAGAGTATATTTTATAATACATTTTTATTAATATAAATGTGTAATTAATGGAACGTGCTAATTGGCTTAATATTCAATCAGAACTTGTCGGGTATAGATGGCTAGTAACAACATGCGGGACCGGTAGCTTATTTAGCCTTTGAATTACAGTAATTTTGACATAGCAGTGTGCATGTAGTTTTTACTAAGTTGTGTATTTCCCTGCTTTTAGAATAGGCATATAGGCAATAGGCATTCCCTGCATTTCCTAAAAGGCAACTAAAAGTCGTTGGTATGAGGAAGGGCATCTGGCTGTAGAAACAAATGATGACCAGTACAACTATCAAGGAGACTGGCCAAACACATGACCCAACATAGACTGGGACATGAAGCAGTAGTCCTTATAATCAGTGTTCTTTGTTTCTATGTTCACTGTACATAACATAAATGCAGTCTTTGGTTGAACTGCTTTTTAAGTCAATCTTCGCATATTCTGTAATCATTAGCAATTACTATTTAACTACATGTACTGTAAACTGCTCATCATCAACCAGAATAATGACCAGAGATATAAAATGTCTAGAGTTTGGAGAGTCAGTTGTTTTGATCCTAGCAAGATCTCTCTTTAATCATTGTAAGCAAGATCTGCTTGGATTCAAATGTTGGGCCCTATAAACTCTACAAAAAATAAATACATGTAGACTGAATTATGAATAATTAAGTATTATAAATAATGTTTTAGGGTTAAGAGAGATTTGAGGCTTTGCTTGGTGAAAATTGGTATGTGGATCGGTTTGCGGGGAAAAACATGTAATATTCATTTATACTTTTGCACTTATTACTTCGTCACACTTCTCGTAAGGTCTCAACGTTTTGACTAACCTGCTCTAGTCCTCATCAGGAAAAAAATGAAACGAGGGATGTGAGGTCCTTAATCTTCTTATATATGATTGAGGTGTAGGGTTTTACTTTGATGATTCATAAAGTATTTACAGGTTTTATTTTTCATTTGTTATATTCTCAGAACTATGTATACATTTACGAGCATTATACTGTACACACTTACAGTTGTAATAAAAATAATTCCATTATTAAAACAATTCAATGTTGCCTCAGCTGTTTTCTGCTACGACAAAGTTTGAAACTAATGCATATGCATGATGCTAATTAGCATACTTATGCTCACTGATGTTGCCATTGCCATGGTAACATCAGCTACATGATATACATACTTGTTATTAAATCAGTATCCTTGACAACACAATCTGACAGTCCATCCCTCTTCCTCCACATCAACAACCTCAGTCCTGGTTTACATAATTACAAGAAGAGTTGCACTTTCATTCAGTGCTACATTGATCATTTCTTGAGATTTCAAAACCTGCATGACAGTTTAAAACAAGATCGCAGTGAGTTTAAATATGCACAGATGACTACAAAGAGTAAGAATTAGCTATTGCACATGATTATTGATATCATTACATTAAGGCACTTGGAATCTTTACATACAAATATTTCATTTCAGTTTTCACTCGAAAGAGCAGTGTGTAAATCTACATTATCGTGAATGGTCACTGGTACCCAGCTCCTGTGTATCATCATGAATGGATGGTCCTCACTGCTCACTGGTACCCTGCGCCTGTGGTTCTTTCTGTTCACTGGTACCCTGCTCCTGTGTATCATGAACGGATGGTTCTTTCTGTTCACTGGTACCCTGCTCCTGTGTATCATGAACGGATGGTTCTTTCTGTTCACTGGTACCCTGCTCCTGTGTATCATGAACGGATGGTTCTTTCTGTTCACTGGTACCCTGCTCCTGTGCTACATTGGCAGCTCTATCTCCTTGCACTGAACAGAAAATCAACAATATTAAGATTGAATTATTTTTTAATTATTCAAAATTACCTTTAATATGAATTCCAGCAGTGCATTACATGTATATAATGAACTGGATAACGAGTATTACCAATCCCATTACAAGAACCCAATCAAATACAGAAGTTCCCACAAAGAACCAATCAAATACAGAAGTTCCCACAAAGAACCAATCAAATACAGAAGTTCCCACAAAGAACCAATCGAATACAGAAGTTCCCACAAAGAACCAAGCAGATACAGAAGTTCCCACAAAGAACCAATCAAATACAGAAGTTCCCACTAAGAACCAATCAAATACAGAAGTTCCCTCAAAGAACCAAGCAGATACAGAAGTTCCCACAAAGAACCAATTAAATACAGAAGTTCCCACAAAGAACCAATCAAATACAGAAGTTCCCACAAAGAACCAAGCAGATACAAAAGTTCCCACAAAGAACCAATCAAATACAGAAGTTCCCACAAAGAACCAATCAAATACAGAAGTTCCCACAAAGAACGAAGAAGATACAGTGGTTCTCACGTACAAACAGAGATCTGCAGTCCAATGTTTGGAACATCATATAAGGAAACTCTAAGGAGATACAACATTTTTAACTTGGAACCAGATCATAATGAACACAGGTGGACTAGTTTGCCCCTAGAAGGAAATGAATTGAAATATAAAGCAGTTATAGAGATTATGAGTGGACGTCTTGGTTCTCATTTCATCTCAAACTCCTGAATCACTTTAAACGCACAATATTACAACAAAATGATTAACATAAACTAGTTAACATAAACCGGTGGTTAAACTGGTTAACATAAACTAGGGCTTACATTTAGTTGCTTTGTCTGCAAAGTCTTTGAGTAGATCCGTCATGACAGCATTAGCAGCAACTGGATCATCTAACTGACTCTCAGCCAGATCCTGAGATTTACTCTCTGGTCTATAAAAACACAAATTAATCAATCAAACAATCCACAACATAATCAGGCTCATAGATGGCACTCAGAGAAAGTGATTTAGACTTTCAGTTTATTTACATAAGACATGGTTTTCTTCCTGAATGGATTGTTTACCTTGGCTGATCATCTTGCTTGGCTTCAGGTTCAGGCTGGGGCTCAGGCTGGGGCTCAGGTTCAGGAGGTGCTGGCGGGGGAGGAGTTGGCTTGCGCTACAAGGTATAAAAAGACAGACGTTTGTAATGATTCAAAGTAACATTTGACCTTTCAAACATGGTGGATGTGGCTGTGCTGCTGTATACTCTTTCTGGCTACCGTGAGAAAAAGTTTCACCAACTGCTTCAGAGAAGGACGTACTCCTTAGTATTGACTTATTGGTGTAGATGTCTCATCAACTAAACAACCAAGCAAGGCCAAGAGTCAGAGAACAATTTGGATGGTGTTATTGTCACATTCATCTTAGCACCATTCCAGACATGGTTAACTGTATTTATGTCCAAGAGGAGGAACTATTGATATGCTTATAAATTACTTGCTTCAGCTCCTCTATCTCCCGTTTCAGATTGTCAATCTCTGCATCGGCCATCTTCTTATAATTGTCTCGTTCTTGTTTTTCCTGCAAATAAAAAACCAGGATTGTAAGATCATGCTTTGAGAGGTTTCTTAATGAAGCAGTTTCTAGGAAACTGGCCATCTTCTTCAAGGTATTCCTAGGTTTTCTGAGTGCTGCATGTTTTCTCCCGGCATAACGTTAGAGCCTTTGGAACTGGCGCGGTTCTAGAGCCAATATTTTTGTGGGCTAGAAGACCCAATATTTTGGGGGGCTAAAACCTTCTTCTAACACTCACTTCTGCAATCTCTTTTCCGTCGTAGAAAAGCATGCACCTATAGCCTACACAACGTGTTTTTCATGTCATTGGCGCTTGATAACTGAAAAGATCCAGTATTTTCCAGAATTTGTTTTTTCGACTGTATTTCTTTCTTTTTTTGGGGGGTGGGGGCTAGACAAAAATAGAACCACACCTGCTTTGGATGTCTATCCTTACCTGATCTAAGAGACCTAGGAGCTTTTCTTGTTGGACTCTAGCAGCTCTCTCCATATCCTCTATTTGTCCTTTGATCTTTTCATCATCTGCTTGTTTCTGTTTTTCATCTTCTTCTTGTTTCTGCTTTGCCTCTTTATCTCTCTGCTCATCGTTCTCTCTGGGTGGAAAGAAACAAATAAAAACATCTCAGAGTTTCCCGGTATTTGAAGAACTCTTTCTGCTGATGATGAGCAACTATAGATTGCAGAATCATAATCATAATAATAATATAGGGCATTTATACTGCGCAGCTACTGAATATACTTGCAGTACAAATGTATTATCCTTGCAATCGATTTCACCAAACGGTAAGAAAAATTGCAAATCAATCTTAATTACTTAAAGCAAAGTGTGATGTAACAATACTAGTTACTATGGAAACAGGAACAAGTCATGTGAAAGATGAATCGTAAATCTTTGTGAAATCGACTGCAGGTCATCGGGCCATAATTTACATTCCTGAAACTATCTCAACTCCCTGGGGAGTATACAGCCCTGACTATCTTATTCATTTTACAATTACATGTATTGTAATTCAGTGCACAGAGGCTAATTAATCAAACCACAGAGCCATCTCTACCCTCACAGGTACACATAAATTTACACCTGGGTGAAGAGGAGCAAATATGTGACAAAGCGTCTTGCCCAAGGACGCAAGCACCATTAACCCATGGCTGGATTCGAACCCACAATCTGTAGATTGACCACAAGACTTTTGAGTTCAACACACCGGACCACTAGGCCACAGCACCCCACCATGACATGAAGCTAGGCTTGTCTTGTAAGTCAGAATCTTCTGAGAGGATTACATATGTTAATAATTATTAGGAAGTTCTAGACATCAGCTAATGCTAGCAAGCCTACCTTTGTCTTTGGTCTTGTCTTTCATTCCTGTCTTGCTTCCTGTCACGTGCTGTCGTTCTCGGAGGTAACATCTCTTTGTGCCAGTGTACCCAAGGCATTGCAACTTCACAGCAAAAACAAAAAGAAATACAAAGTACAAGTTGACTATAAATCTTGTTCAGTACTCAGTAACTGTACACCTGCCAAACAGCATCTTCAACACCACTAGACTTATTAATGAATACATACCCTGAGTTGGGTCTAGTACTGGTGTGCTATCCTGCCCACTATTCAGAAGGCTGTACAATCCTTGGTAAAAATGACGACCAATCTAACCACAACAGAAACAAAGATGGAAATAATTCGGGCAATTATCATTTTGATGATTTTGATGATTTGAATGATTTGGAACAGACATCTTGTCTTTTGAAAGGTTGTGTTGACTTGTAGTTAAGTCTTGATAAAATATGAAAATTTTATTTTTTAGACAGAAACTGTCAAATTCTTTACCTCATATATGATGTCATCCTTGGTTAATTTGCACGCATACTTCTTCAAGGCAACTTCCATTTCAGGCAACTGCAAAGAAAAGAGATATTACTGTAATGTTAATTGTCGTTTTTAATCCTCAGTGCATCAGTATGATACAAATACTAGCCAAATCTTTGGCTACCAGGCTACAAATAACACACAAGTCTATAGAAGTGGGGCAGTCAGCCACTAGGCTGTGGTCACTGGCCAGTGGATGCAGCCGCTGGCTATAGTGGCTATGAAGACACATTGCATAACAAGAATGATTATGATTCAGACAGGTATCTTACACTTTTGCAGTCCATAAGGCATTTTTTCAGCAGCATCAAGACACTGACAGCCATGCTAGGTATGACATCATAGTCTGGTCTGTCCAGTCCAATGATATACTGATCCCATACGTACATGACCGCATCCAGACTAAGATAGCCTGGAACCCAACAGAAACAATAAAAACAGTCATTACCAAAGAAGACTAAGAATTTTCTAGTAAACATTTAATCCTACAATCAATGGACCACTGAAGATTTGAGAGCGACGTGACGTGACACAGTTTAACAGACTAGTCTAGCTCCTATAGGACTTACCAACAAAGAGACATCTGACCATTGGTCTGACCAATGGCTTTAGGCCTTGCACCAATGCTGAGGGCCCTGAAAAGTGACCTGTTGGATGAAATTATTGACCATTATATAAACAGATGCATTTGTCTTAATTATGCTCAAATTTACTTGCATACCTTTATTCAGAAAATACCATACAACTTTCATATTAGTAATTAGTCATGTCTCATTCAGTGAGCTTGTGTCAGAGGAAATATCGAAGAGGAACTGGCAGATAATACTCCACTACATGACATGTTGTTCATTGTTTAATGATTTTTTGCCAGGGAGAAATATGCAAATTAGGCTTGGCCTTCACCACAAAGGTGAGCACTACATACTCAGTGCTTGTTGAGTGCATAAAATTCATGCGCTGGCTCAGGTGGGATTCAAACTTATGACCTCCTGCTTAAGAGTATGCAGTGCTCACTTAAGTCGGTGAAGGGCAAGCCTAATTTGCATATTGTTTATTGTTGTTATAGTTTTAACTTACCACTGAAAACGTTGCTCATATGTTCGGCCAATGAGTAGTCCTTTTCTCTCATCATTCTGGCTACTTGACTGATGAAAGACTCCATACTACCCTGAAAATCCTGAACAGAATTACAAACAAATGTTACACAACCACACAATATTAAGCATATATGGCATTGCAATGGAGGTAGCCTTTTCCTACCTCCATGGAATACAGGGGTCGATTTCATCAAACTCATCGTAACATACTATCAATCGTATGACTTATGATGCATATGCAGCCCCATGTAGAAGTCGAAGGATACGATGGGTTATCCTTCGTATCTTGAGTTTCGATCGATCATAGGGCTTCATGAAATCTACCCCAGATGGGATATTCTCATTACATTATATGGACCAGTGGAGCGCTTCTCAAGATTGGCTTATACTCAAAGTGAAACATGAATCTAATCCCAAACCTAGATTACTGAGGAATGATTCTGACTTACTTGCACATATGATTCTCTCATATAGATGGGTCTACTAGCCATGAATGTGACGTATTGTTCAATGAGTAGAGACAGTGTATTCTCCAGTATAAGTTGATCAGGCCGTGCAGTTGATAACAAGTTGACTAGGAATGGAACTACCAACATGTAGTCCGTGTCAATCAGGCTGTTTTTGATTTTCTTGCAGACGTGATGATAGGACAGTACAGCCTTCATGGCATGAAGTATATCTGAAAATTACACAATAGACGACTAAGCATTAGCCACAAGCAAATTCTCATTAAGTTGTCTCATTGTTCACATGCAAATATTAATGGTAAATGAATTATTATTTTCAACTTTCATAAGATCTATAAATGATAACACGATGTGGTAAATTCTCCTTACCTGTATTGTTAGCAAGTTCTTGGAATGTTGGTTCTCGTAATAACAACGCTTCACTAGTCTGAATGACCTCAAGGTCAAGGATGGACATCACACTTTTAGGATCTTTTTGGAGTTGCTCCAAGTATAATGATCTCACTAAACACGAGAAAGAAAACAAAAAAACAGCATTTTATTCACATCAGATCTTGCTATTTTGACGGTTTATAATGATATGCACATAATTAAATTATTTACCATTACCTTTTGGGCTTCTTAGGAAAAGTCTCCAAGTTATCTGCCTCAGGCGGTCTGGCAATGCCTGGTTGAAAAACCGATGAAGTTTGGCCTTATTTCCCGGCCAGCGCTTGAGGAGTCCAAGGGCGCCCTCGCGTGCCTGGTGAAGTATCAGTTCTGACTTGCTCTCTGTGGGAGATGTCTCCAATAGCTGCTGGTTGGCATGGTTACTGAGATGCTTATCTAGTGTCTTTGATGCTGCCAGATTAAAGTTCTGGTAAATATCTCCTAAAACATAAAATATACCAAAACTGAATAATGAACAAACACAGTAACAGCTTACTAAATCATTCTGATATTTCGATTTTAGAAATTCTAGCAGAAAAAGGAGAGTAACGATTAGAGATTCCAAGAGTTTACATAATTTAACAAATCATAATGACCAGATATTTGCACTTCCTCTGCTATTTTTTAACACAATTTTTCTTAAAACTTACCAGTAAAGTAAACTGGTAATTCAATAATACTTAACACATTTTAAGACAAATATGTTGCGATCTGAATAGATCAATACAGAAATGAGAATTGTCCTGTGAAATTGTAAGAAAATAATCATAAATGAACAGAAGTTAATTCACATTCAGATCTTTGAATCCTCTAACCTTGTCGTATTGCTTTTGATGCTCTTTCTATAAAGAGTTGTTTTTCTGCATCAGATAGATCAGTAAATGATGATACATGACTCTCAGTCAGTTGTTGTTGTATTGCCTGATGAAGCTCCTGTGATAACGCCTTCCATTCCTAGTATTCATAAGACCAACATAAAATGAAAGAATTATTTAACATGAATGCATACAGCGAGTGTAAAGTTCAAATGCTGCTTAGTCCATTGGAGACTAAACTCCCGATGATCTCCATACTCCCATTGTATAATTTATCAGAAATCGGCAAAATTATCAACCGTAAAATTGTAACGAAAATGAAATTTGCACTAAATGGTCAATTTGAGTACATGGAATCGAGTATGGGCCAAGTACATTTATTTTCGAGTACTTTTTATCAAGTACGGGCCAAGTACATTTTATTTTCGAGTACATTTTTGTATCGAGTACTCGAGTTCTACGAAACGAGTACTACTGGGCCTAACTGAAGTGAAGGTAGGCCTAGCTAGCTACATGCCACGCCCACAATTAAACAAAAATCCCAAATGAATGTTGAATTCAAAATTGCGCAGTTTAAAACTTGCACAGGCGTCAACATTGCACTCATAACAACACTACTATCCTTTCAGTCATGTCAGTACTATCGGTGTCATTACTGTCAATGAGTGACTATGTGTAAATTTCTGTGTGTAACTGAAGTGAACTGTCGTAGTCACACTCATAGTGTCTCAGCATCAACAGTAGGCCTACCGTGCATACCGACTACCGAGTCAAATCGTCCCAAGGCCGAGCTCCCAAGTAAAAAAAATCTCTATAACCATATTGACCTAATGAACCTCAGTTTGATCGTTTCTTTCTTTCTTTCTTATCACAATCCCCCAAATTCCCAAAAAGTACTTTGGTAGGCTATGGAATATTATTCCAATGACCAATAGGGGCCTAGGCCTAGGCCTATTTAGTATTTATTATAATTTAGGCCTAAAGTAAACAAAAAAATAATGAAAACCTGACACTCAAATTTTGACATTTTTGGCCCTCCATATGAAAGTGTACTACACTGGGGGATGCATTGGCTGAAGTTAGAGACCACTTTGGATGTACATAATTTAGGTCCTAGGCAATATATTAAAACCCAGGATTATCGAGCGAAAGATAGAGACCACTTTTCACGTACATAATTTGCTCAGGCTAAAACCCAGGATTACCGATTTTTTATCAATAATTTTCGTTCATTCATTGGTATGCACAATTACATAACACCCCCTGTACAAACTGAATAAAAGACACTCACATCTGCTTGAGTTATTTCACTTTTACAGTCGAGCATCCATCGAGGATGAGCTGCAGATCCTGACTGAGCCGCCATATTGTTTACGCATACCAACCAAATCATCACTGACTAACAGGTTCTCTTATTGGCTGAATGAAGAATTCTGTAGGCTGCTTGACGAATGGTCGTTCTCTTTATATAACGTGTGTAATTGAATAGGGATGAACAAAAACATGGCGGCTTCCATAGTCACGTTTGTCTGCTTATTTGTAGGTAAGAAAACCTTGAATTATTCTCATTCAAAAGGCTTGATTTATGCACCGTTATCATTAGAAATACTTTGGATGTTATTAACATCATGCGGGATAAAGAGATTTTCTGTGTTTCATTTGTTTAAACTAATTAAAGGTGTTTTCGCCGCAACATTTGATCCGTACTTCCCCCGTGACTTGAGAGTGGCAGAACCAGAGGTAGGCCTAGGCCTAATTACGTTAGGGCTGTGTAGTGTGTATTGGTAATGGTATTGCAACGCAACGAATCTTGAAATCGTCGGATTTACAAATCCGGTCCGACGAAACTAGGAATCCCAGTTTCGTTGACGGATTTCCAAATTTGTTGTTGTGTTCAGATATATTCGCGGTCAGGTTAAGGTTTATTTGGTTGTTGTTTATTAAATTTGTGACAAAAATAACAACTTGAACTTAGGTTTAATTATTTAGGTGGACAGTGAGGCTAAAATCACGTCGCCGTGGCGTTCACGCCCGGTCACATCCACAACGTTCACTCTGCTAGCACCATATTTAATACCAGTCAAACAGGGGGGTTTGGGGCATCGGTCATAGAGTTGAATAATATATAAATTGCACGTACTGCACTGCATGCTGCATTGGTCTAAACTTCTCGCTGCCGCTGAGGCCGTTGGTCTTAGTTTTCTATTTCTACCTACATGGTCTACAATGTGGGGACAGGCTACGAACACGAGTCTACTTTATAACAGATTTGCAAATTCGGTACCGAAAGTAGGAATGGACGATAGAGGGCGTTTATGATATAGTTTCGTCGAATTCGTAGATTAGTTGCAACAGGCCTAGGCCTGCCCTAGGGCATAGGTGTACTAATAGACCTAATTTAGTCTTTAAAATTAACATCAGGCCAATATGTTCACAGTTGTATTTGTAATGAAAGTTAATTATTTTTAAAACTATAAATATTTTTAACATTTTAAATTAAGCAACACTTCTTTCATTAGAATTTCAGATACTATTTTCACTGAGAAAAAGATTCATAATTAATTTCACCCATAAATTTGTATAATTAGAGATCAATAACTGACTGAATAATTAATCTACCGTCTATTTAATTTTCAGGGACACTATTCTGTGAATGGTGAAGATATCATATTTATAATACGTAGCCAGCAGACACATCCCCATGTAGAGTGGGCGGAGCAAGTTAAGACTGACATCCAGCAGCAATATCGCATCTTCAGTTTGGTAAAGAGTTTTGTCAAAGTCTAAGCTCATATGTTATTATCTTCCTTGTTCATGTTGCTAAGGGAGCTGAGACTTTTCTTTGTGTAGTCCAAGCAGGCCATAAAAAGAAGGAAGTGTATATTTTGCCTGCTCTGTCATTTGCCAATTCTCTTTACGTCATAACATCATGCCAGCCTTCTTTCTTTAAAGGTTATTTTGCCCGAGTTACGTTCTAATATTGCAAATTGGTCAGTCAGAGTATGGGAACGGCAAAATAGCATTTGCAGGAAGAATGCCGATGCTGGCAAAATACACACTGCCAAAAGAAATTTGCTAATAAAACAAAGCTTTATTAAAATAATTGAAATGATTTTCTGTTGCTGACTCCATAGGTTTGGGTTTGTTGGTACCTGTCATACTATTCATCTTTGTTAGTTGTAGGGTAACAGACAGTATTCTCACATAATGATTATTTCAAGGCACATCAAATCATTTAAATAGAGAAATTTTATCAGTACAAAAAATATTGACTCAGTGGTCTATTTCAATTGTGCAAGAAAAATCTCCGCTTTTATTGACGTTATACTGAAATTTCATGAATTGTTTCTTTGATATGTTTTCTTGTTATTTGTTTGTTAAGGGTAAACCTCGTGTCATCTTGCTACATGAACACTATGACTCCAGTGGATCATGGACCATTCTTCCATTCTTGCCTATGTAAGTAGCTGAAGTATTAAACCAAGAAATTAATGCTTCAAGACTCCAAGTTCATGTTTCATATCAATCTGAACTGTAGATTCAATCCACTATAGTGCCATTCAATCAAGTCTTCACATTCCTGATTTATTGTAGGTTGAAAGAGGACTTTGGCCGAGCCAAGTGGCTATTTTTCTGTGAAGAGCAAAGCCGTGTCAGTGTCCATGGACTGCTACAGGTGCTTACAAGATACAATCCACAACAGGTGCGTAATTAATTGACAGTTGATATGTAATATAACAATATCATGAACTTTTCTGAATCTTACCTTACTTATCTTGTCTTGTTTTGTTGATGTGACTGGTTTCCATAGGAATGGTTCCTTGGCCGTGCTTTGCAAGATCGAAATCCCACTGTCATCCATCACTATCGTTTCCATGACAACCCATCACAGTTCTCGTACCCTGATTTTGAGGCAGGTTGGCTCATCAGCGCAGGCCTGCTGGAAAGGTGAAGATGAGAGTGAATTATTTCTAAGGATACTATTGCTGTTAATATGTTTACTTATAATACTCTAAATCTCATACTCTATACATGAATTATTTTCCATTTGTTTGATATCTTATTCTGACAGATTTTATTTATGAAAGGCCTATCAAATTAAAAGTGTATTTTTTTATTATGAATAATTTATTATTTTATTCTAGCCTTTGAGAAAGATCCTGCTAGTTTATTACTTGTATTGAATAATTTATTAGTTATTTTTTCCATTTTCCTTTGAACAGCCTAGCAAATAGATGGGAACAAAGTGAACACCGTATGGATTTTTCCATCGATGTCAAACATGAGGTAAACTTTCAATTCAGTCAGTTTCCCATGTGGTTATTTGATGATTATATTAATTAAAATGCCGCATCCTCTTTGAGTGATCCCCCATGTACCGTTCCCAGGTTGCAGCATTGCTGCACGTATCGGTGAAATGATCCCTGGGATATGGCGGTGTGTGCGTGGTTTCATGGGGTCTGACTGCCAAACGAACAAAGATAATCGACTATTGGGGTCACCACCAATGTAGGGCTGGATAGCTCAATTGGTAGAGCACTTGTACGGTATTCAGGAGGTCGACGGTTCGAATCCCGCTCCAGTAAATTTGTCTTTGTTCACTTTTCAATGACTTTAAATTCAGTCAGTTTCCAGATACAATCAGAATGACATAGTAGCAAGCTTGTGAAGTTTCCTCTCAATTACAAAGTACACCTAAGAGTATGATGTGAAATCACTTTGTGAATCATGCAAATATAAGTTTAGATCACCAACTGACATACATGTCTGGTTCCTTTTACTCACCCTGCAGCTGGCATTCTTTATTTGGAATGATGGCAACGGAACCCGGCTCGCACACCTTTCATCTCTCTGCGCTGGCAATGTTGAGAAGAACCCTAAACCTAGAACAGATAGTGACATCAGGGATGAATTGATGAATGCAATACGAGGTGATCCCCAAGAGGATGATGGGTGTGTCACCGCCCACCCAAAGGAACTGCCTACATGTGTAAGGATATCTATTATAATGTGATAAAGAGACAGGTTTTATAATTGTGACAAATTATGATTTATGACATTTAAGGGAAGGAATAGCTCGTTGATTAATTGTGTGCATCTTCAACCACCTTCCATCCCAGCAACACCAGGAAGCTGATACAGGTGATATGAATAGGTGATGGGGCATTGATACATACTGCAGACTATCACTGAAGACTCAAGTTCCTTTATGCAGTCAGTTTAATTTTGCTGAAACACATTTGAAATAAATCCCCTTTATGTTACTTGTTATCTTTATATCACTGAAACTAGACATCGTAATGCATGAACGTACAGTACATCTACTCACAGAATGTCTTGATTTCATGGGGTAATATTCTCATCTTTCATACCTCGTATCTTTTCTTGCTGCAGGGAGACTCAGTACCAAAGGAGAAAATCTTCTTCGCTGTGAAAACTTGCAAGAAGTTTCATGAAGACAGAGGTAGGCAATTTGCTGATTGAGTCCCAGCAACAGATGTGACTGTGGAGTTTATTGGAGGGAATGACCCTCCTACTCTTAGTTAAGTTTACTGGCAGACTATGTCAAACCCCCAAACCCTCCTGCTGGAGTGTTGAAGTTGAAGACAAGGTCTGAAAAGGCCCTACTATTTGGACTGGTAATGCCATAGCATACACGATATTTGGCTTGAGTGTTTTAACTGAGGATTTATTCGACTGCAAGTAACAAGCTATTATTTTCTGTTATTTCTTGCAACAGTTCCCATCGTTCAGCAGACATGGGGCAAACATACCAGACATAAAATCTTTGTTAGTGATGTTCAAGATGACACCATACCCACAATAGCATCAGGAATACCCAACACAGAAAGGGGTAAGATATTCTGTGAACTACATGGACGAAGCTGCCTCACACAACAAATACTGCTGAGGAAGGTTTTAAGCTGACCACAAGTCACATGGCTATTTGATTTCTATCTACATGTACATGTACTGTTGTTTTATATACTTTATTCGTAGAGGAGATATAATAATGCAAATAATTTATTGGCCTTCAACCACGTAGATAAGCACTTCACTAAGTGCCTTTTGAGCGCACATGAACAAAATCACATGCTGTCTCAGGTGGGATTCGAACCCACGACCTCCTGCTTACTAGTGCAGATGCCATACCTACTAGGCCACCAAGCTAGCTGGGGATAGCAGAGTGAATCAAAGTACTGTTCTTTCAGATATGGGTAAATTCAAGTACAGGGTAACAGGGTAAGTGTCAGATTTGTTAAACTGTAGTTTGTTTGGCAGTTAGTGGGACTTGTAGCTTGATGTTTTTTTGTTCTGGCAGGTCACTGTGGAAAGTTGTTTGCCATCTTCAAATTGTTTAACTCTCAGCGAGAATACTCTCAGTATTCCTGGCTAGTGGTGGCTGATGATGACACGTTACTAAGGTAAATATTTATCTTATCATCTCAATCAACCAATCAGAGCACAGCATTGTGTTGGTATAGTCTTGTTCTCAGTGTCATCCACATGTGTATTTCTTTCTCTTTTCTTGCAGTGTTGCTAGGATACGACATATCCTGTCCTGTTACAATGCCAAGAAAGTGGTGTTTCTGGGTGAGCGTTACGGCTACGGTCATCTTAAACTGGGATGGGGCTATGACTATCTAACCGGAGGGGGAAGGTAAGGACTTGGTATTAACTCTTTCAATGACTTGGTGGGCCTTGGCATTTTTGACAATTTACCCATTTTACTTGCATGTTTTTGTCCTCTTGTCATTTAGCCTTTGGGAAAGATCCTGCTAGGATCGAAACGCCTTAGGCCCTCCTAACTCCAAACAATTACATATACATTTACCAATTTTGTTCAAGTTGGTCTCTTGAGGATGGTGTTTTATTAGACATGTTACTGCATTTCTATCACAAATGTGGAAATGCTTTAGGAGAGACCCCAAATACCTCAATTTACAAACGTGATGTATGGGATGCTGTAAACATAACTTTATTAATACAATGTATAAAACAGTTGGTGATTACACATAACTGGGCTGGATTTCACCAAACACTAAGGGCCTGTTTGTTTAATGCACAAGATCACGAATCTTGCTGATCCGGATCCCATTTTAGCATACCCTGCATAGGACGTAGATCCCCAGATCTGGGATGCCGTGCATTAAACAAACTGGCTCTAAGATTGATTTCAAAGTTGTCAGCATCACCATGGTGATTTGCATTGCGACATCACACTTTGCCTAGCAATTAAGATTGGTTCACATTTGAGATTGATCTTTAATAGTGCTTCATGAAATCGTCCCCAGGTGTATTAGGCACTGTACTGTATATAACAGTACTGTATGTTTCTGCTCATTTTCAGTATGATATTCAGTCGTGCTGGTATACGACAGCTCCTGGCTACCGGTTGCAAATGTAACCAAGACAACGACCCTGATGATATGATATTTGGAATGTGCACCAAACGACACGATCTACCAATCACTCATTCACCACTCTTCCATCAGGTCAGTAATCACCATACTGACCTATGATTACTGACCTATGACCTGTCAGTAATCACCACACTGACCTATGACCTGTCAGTATGACCTTACTGACCTCTGGTCAAGCTTAGGTGACCATATTTTGTTGAGATGATCCGGGGACAGTGATCCGTGTCCTGGGGGAGGGGTAGAATTTTGAAATTGTTTGAATCCAGATGGTGCCTGCATGCAAAATGGTGGCATCTATGGACATCTTGTTCAGTTCACATGATGAGTGGATTACATAATTACATGTCTTAGGCGGTTGTCTTCCCATACTTCTCTGAAGAATGGATCTTCTTCAGCACAGCATTTGTGTTCAGTTTTTTGACCTTAGGTCAAGCTCTCTCGACCTATTTGTTCCTATAACTCAGTAATTCAACCTAATGCTGATAATAAAAATAATTTGTTTGGTGCCTCATTATTAGTTATTCATATTCATCACTACTTATATATTTACAACATGAATATTAACTTGAATATTAACATGAATATTCATTCTTTGCAATCCTAGGCCCGCCCAACAGACTACGCCAAAGCTTTTCTCCAACACCAGACACCCGTCTCTTTCCACAAACATTTGAACACTGACCCGATAGCAGTCTACAAAGCTTGGTTTGAAGATGCTGATAATCTGGATTCTAGAATTCATCCAGTACAAGAAGACAGGGAGGAGCTATGATATGTGACATTAGGGATGAGTGTAATATTACAATACATCTATTCTTGTCTGGAGGTAACAATCACTGTCCTGCATGTGACTGACTTATACAATGAAATGTATCCTTTTTCATGCCATGATAACATTACCACTGGTGGGCTATTAAACAGTATTAATATTTTATACTACATTATGTAACATAGTCGTAACAGTTTATTTATGTACTAAATTTACCAGATTTTTCCAAATTTCCAGATCGAAATGGTTCTGAAAAGAACAATGGCAATATTTCTCCCACCATTAATCTCACTGCTGTTCACTGATGGTACAGTATTATACTACCGGACTGCAATATGTTATACAGGATTACACACAGAAACCAATGTGCCTTCAGTTATTCTAAGAGCAATGTAGTGAAATTCAAATAAAGAATTCAATTTGTATAGTAAGAAACAGAGGCTGACTTTAAGGATTAAATATTTCAAGTATTACTAACTTGTATACAGGGTTGTATGTGTAATATGAATTTTTTCTCGGTATTAGTTTGGTATTAGTTCCATAAATCTTCGGAGGTAAAGCACATTTTGTGGCAATTTGACCCAAACCTTTCAAAGATGTTTTTACTTTCAGTTTAACCAGTTATACTGTTCTCTTTACAATATTGTACTGTTTTCTCATGAATAAACATAATGCATGATATTATTAATCAAACAGAGAGTTTCATTAATGTTGTGTTGATATTTGTTGCTTTAAAATGAGGACTAAGTTTTACATTTAAAGGTAGTATCATACTTTGGTAAGAAACCAAAACAGCAATGTTCACAGATTTACGTATACATTTTAGGGTATGAAGATGGTGGTGGTAGAAACATTCCGTTAAAATGTTTCCACCTGAAATGGTGTATTTATCCAGAAATTAGTAAAACAACGACCGAAAATCTTTTTGACCTTTTAAAAGATCAAAAATAAAAGAGAAAACTCTTCAGAAATACTGTGGCTGTTTTTCACTGTTTTCTCAAAAAGTGGGCACCGTATGGGACTGAAATTTGATATTGATATTTTTGCCCATAAATCTGTATTTCTTTGATAAAAACCAAAGAATGATACTACCTTTAACATGGTCAGAGTTGCAAACAATTCCATTCATATAGATCCAAACAATAGTCACATTAATGATTTATTTGATTATGTCTCATTTCTTACGTTGTCGTGGTTTCTTGTATATAGTCTCTGGTTTGCCCTCAGTCATAGTCGCAAATCTTGCCAATGTGAACAGATAATCGCTCAACCTGTGCAGAATACAAGGAAAGATTTCAAAAACATTTGGATATTTTGACTCCCGTAGCTCTTTCCAAAAATTGTCCAAGAATATACACTTCATTCAGTCAAGATTTTGCCCAAAATGTAAAAATATCCAACATTCTAAGTAGTTTTACTAAGCAGTTTAGGGGCAAAAAATCTAGCCGCTGTGAATAGGTAATCGCTCAACCTGTGCAGAATGGAAAGATTTCAAAATCAGTTGCATATTTTGGGGGTCAATAGCTCTTCCTAACTACTGTCCAAGAATATACAATCTATTCTGATTTTTAGCCAAAAGATATTTAAGTTTCTAAGAAATAGTTTCACAGGAGTCTTGAGGCGTACTATGAATAGATTAACAGGATAAATACGACGGACAGAAGAGCCTGAAGGGGAATGGCATGATGTAGAAAGCTGATGTTGGGGAAGGGGGTAAGCCAAACAGTGAATTCATAAATGAATCTTCCAGTTCACATCAATTGGTATTTTACACTGAGTGGTTTTTACCTGTTCATATATCTGCCAACATCTGGATCAACTTCATTCTTGACTACCAATGGTGTGATTCTGTGCAGTTAAGATAAGAAAAACATCAAATATTATTTTATCCATTTACAATTTTATGAGTTTTTCTTTTTCAAACAAAAATGAAAGATATAGAGTCAGCTTCCTTCTCTTGAAAAAGAAAAGTTCCACAAATTTCAGAATAACAGAACACAGAATAAATTAATCCAATTGCAAGAATTCACTAAGGATTTTGCTTTGTGCATAATTAGAATAATGCAAAACCTGGATAATGAATGTGTGATGAATATTCATAAGTGAAGATTTATAAATAATTTGAATGTTACAAAGACAATCCAATGGATCATTCTGGCTTTGCTCTTAAAGGTATAATATCATACTTTGGTTTTCGTCAAAGAAATACAGATTCATGGGCAAAAATATCAAGGAAGATACAGTATGAGTCATCTGTGAAAATTGCAGTCCCATACGGTGCCCACTTTTTGAGAAAACAGTGTAAAACATCAAAAATAACTTTGGTCACTGGTTGTACTCTTTTCTGGTTAAATACAGAATTTCAGGCAGAATAATTTTAAGTATGTTTCTACTATCACCATCTTTATACCCTGTAAGTTATAGGTAAATCTGTGAAGATTTCTGTTTTGGTATGCTACCAAAGGATGATACTACCCTTAAGCCCCGCCCACCTTAGCAGCGGCACGTGTTTTACATACAGCATGTGACTGTATTTGACCTACGTAATGGAGGACAACTCCAATTATTCAATTCAGAGGTTTTTGTATAAATCATATAATGTTTGTTTCCATGGTACCTTCTTTCTGCTCTCCTGCATGCTGATCTTGCAACATGTAAAGCTGCACTAGCCTTCCCACCAGACTGCAAACAAATAGAAATCAAAGATGAACATTTGAGAAAACAAATTAAGAAAAAAAACTCCACAACGAGAAAGTGATTAAATTTTCAAAACAATAATAGCAATAATTATAAGCTATATTGAAAATGGTTGTTTTTACTAGTATGATTATGCATGCATTTATACTTCTTTAAACTATGTAAACGACAAGTAATTCGATCAGCCTATGGCTGCAATATGTCAATTAAACATTTATAATAATTTGCTCCACTAGCATAGAAATGTAAAATTCAATGATTTTTCTTAAAGATGAAATGAAGAGAGAAAACCTGGCTGAGTATTTACAGGAAGAATGAAATTCTTGAGTGGTGGTAATTGATTGGTGTATTCATCAATCCATGTCTCTAATGTATCTACATATCCTCCATCAAATGCAGTCAGCTCTGAAACAGAAAGAAAGAAAAGAAATAATCATGTCACTGCCTCATCCAAGAAGATGACAAATTACACTGATTTAAAGGTAGTATCATACTTTGGTAAGAAACCAAAACAGAAATCTTCACAGAATACCTATAACTTACAGGGTATGAAGATGGTGTATTTATCCAGAAAAGAGTACAACCAATGACCTGAAACAATTTTGATCTTTTAAAGATCAAACCTAACGGTGAAAAGATTTTTAAAATACTGTGAGCGTTTTTAACTGTTTTCTCAAAAAGTGGGCACCTTATTTGACTGAAATTTTCACAGATTACTGTTAGTGTTACTCAGTGTATCTTCCTTGATATTTTTGCCCATGAATCTGTATTTCTTTGACAAAAACCAAAAGTATGATATTACCTTTAAACATTTTACTTACTTCAAACATTACATGATCATTGTTTGATGAAGTTGCATATTTGCAAACAATTTGTAAAACAACTCCTTACATACCCACCAGTTTGATCCCTATAATCATCAAATAACCACAAGGGAAACTGACTGTATTTTAAGTCATTGAAAAGTGAACTAAAGAAAGATTTACTGGAGCGGGATTCGAACCGCCGACCTCCTGAACACCGTACAGTGTGCAGGAGGTCGCCGGATCGATTCAATTTTTCTTTGTTCACCTTTCAACAGTTTATGTCCTGTTACCCCCGCAGAGACCCCATTCACCAGTTCACTCTCACAGACACTCATATATCTCCACGGTTCACATTTACCATCACTTCATATAGGCATCCTCTCAGGCACCATCTACCACCTTGTACCCATTTATCTCAACAGATATCTATATTTACACCCATAAGTACCCCTTTCAGGGATGTGAGTGAAAACACACAAAACAATCTGAAACTAAACACCACGGAAAAAGCTCTAATTTAAAAGTTCCTATACTTTTGTACAGAGCAGGTGCACAAAAAAGCTGAAATTTTGAGTTAAAATTTAAACAAAATATCGGAATACAGATTTAAATCTGAAGTTTCACATCTCTACCCTTTGTCCCTCACAAGTCATAGGCCTCCATTCTTACAGGTTCCCAGTTACCCAACTAGGTGATGAGGTAGTGACTGAAGGTTCATAGTCCTTAGATTCTATTGTCTTTATCAAAATCACTACATTCACTTATTCCACTCTCATACATTACTAAGTGACATTTTTCATTGATCAATAGCGCTCCACACTAATGGCGTCACAAAATCCCCGGATGTCAGACAAACATTGACTCACACACATAGTGTACATGCACGCGCACACCCACACATTGCATGGTTGCAATGTTTGTCTGAGATCCGGTGCTATTTTTAGCACAAGTGCGGAGCGCTTTTGATTCATAAAGAAATTCAGATTTCTTACTGAGCTGATTTGGTGAGGAAAGACTTTTAGGTGTCGCTATGTTGGAACCAGCATCTTGCAGGAGACACTGGATCTGTAAGAGACATCAAGAAAGAAAATGATGGATATCATCACCTTGCACATAGGCCAATATGTAAGATCTGCAGAGTATTCGATTCTTTGCACACATTTACTCAGACTGGTACCCACTGATTCCTTTACTGACTCAAACTAACACTTGAAACTCTCTCCATTACTGCATTCTATGATGAGTCACAAAATATACGCAAATTTATGCAAATGGTTTACTCAGCAGTAGCGCATCAACTTTATTATTCCTTAGAAATATCACACTCATGAGAGATGAAACAAACAGACAAACCTCCTGCAGCTGTTGATCAAAGGACAGATTGGCATCATTTGAGAACTCCCTTGCAAGTCTACAAAATGAAAATGAGTGTACATATGTAAATTCTGGTATAAATCATCTCAAACGTAAAGAATGACACTTTTCATTGGCTCACAATTAATCCAGTCATTTTGAACCTTGTGGTTAATAAGGCTTATTTGATAGTGTTTACTGAAACAGTTTAACATTTAAATATTGTCAAAATACAAGTAATTATAAACTGCTGTAAACTGCTCATCGGCCAAAATAATGACCTGAAATATATAATGCTTAGAGCTAGAAGGGCCTGATGCATTTTGATCCTGACAGGATCTTTTTTGAAAGATCCCACTAGGATCGGAAAGCATATAAGGCCCTCCTAACTCCAAGCATCTAAATATTGTAACAGTCAGATACCATAGGGTTTCAGTTGACATTTAAATATTAGAAAACTATTTTTACACCTCATATGAAAGAGAGAAACTATAATCTAGACAATTACAATGTATGTCAGATGATGAAGCAGCTGTGAGCGCATGAGCACAATCATATATGTGCATAATCCATCTTACCCGATAGCTGATGACAGCTCATCTGTTGCTCCTAAGGCTTCAAATATCTCATCATTCTTTGGCCGACGATCACCAGCGATGGTAACAGAAGTTCCTGTACATTGTATGGGAAAAGTACATTGTAGTTGTACATTGTACAGTCATTCCTGATACATGGCCGATGCACACGGGACCACCCTTCCCCTCCCAGCCATGATCAGACAGGTTTTGATGATCAACATTGTTGATTGAGAGCATGGACTCTATGGAAGTACAATATGTATAAACTTCCATGTTGAGAGGCAGGAGGGTGAAGTTGAAGGGGAGTCAGGTTGGCGTAGCGGTTCTTTCCTCGCCTTTCACCTCTGTGGACCGGGTTCAAGTCCAGCTCGGTTCACAAGTGGATGGAGTTTGAGTCCCTGCCAGATTCCGTGGGTTTCATTACCCAAAATAATACATTGGGGTTTTCCTCCCACCTCTAAAACTGTATCTTCTTCTCATCATCTTTCCATAACAGGTTTCATCAGGCTTGCGAGCTACAGTGCCTTGGTCACTTTTGAGGAATCCTTGGTGTCATTACCAGAAATAAATAATAACAATAATAATAATAATATTATTAATTAATAGAGCATAATTAATTATATCAGTACCTTTGTCACCAGTTCTTGTATAAATCTTTGGAGTCCGTCTTCCTTGATCACTGAAGAAAATGAAAGAAAAACAGTAATGTCCTCTCACTCCTCTGGGAAACTGATAATGTTGTAAAGCATTGATCAATTTCATATCAATGTTGAAGTTAGTTGCGATGATCGTAACCCTAGGTCTGACATGGGACCTTAGGTCAGTCCCCATGTCAGACCTAGGGTTACGATCATAGGTCCCAGTCCCCATGTCAGACCTAGTGTTACGATCATCGCAACTATGTTGAAGTTGACTAGCGGGATTCGAACATGAAAGTGAAACCTCAGGAATACACTGCACTGACGCTCTACAAACTAACTTACATGTAGCAATCCTGCCCAATGTACATTTAAACTTTAATTAGCTATTCCCATTAGTACATTACATTAGGTTGGTGCTGTCCCACACAATTATTTGATAATCCTGGGACGGGTTTTAGGGGCCTAAGTTATGACAGTCTGATATGCTGGGATGAGTTGGCTGAAGTTAGCGACCTCTACATAATTTAGGCCCCTAAAACCCTGGATTACCAATTATTATAATGTTTTAATTTAAAGCCACCACTGACACCGTAGGCCTATGACAATGAGTATGACTAACGTTACTTCTAGATCTATTTAGAAGGCTTACTCTGCAGTCTGCACTGCCAACGGAGTGAGCCTTCTAAATCTAGAAGTAGCCTATGACTTAGACCCGTAAACAGGGCCCAGATACATCACTACTCACCAGGATCAGAGAGTAGCGATGTATCTGGGCACTGTTTGTTTACGGGTCTACATCTGACTTAGCCCCACTCCACTAGTGTGGCACGAATTTTCGCTCATGCCGCTCCATCCTTAGCCACACGTCCAACCGCCTGATTTACGAGGGATATGTTCGGCTCTGGTGTGCACCCTCTTGTAATCACATTTCACACATTTTCTAAAGCTTGTAAAAAAAAAATGGCATTAGTCAAGTTTACGCCACCCATATTAATTATTTGGGTAAGAAACTGTTTTGTTTTCACTGAAATATTGCCGAAATAAGTTCATTTTAGGGTTTTCAGGACCCATGAATAAATTTGCTTTAAGTAACGAATCTCATTTTGGAACAGAAGAAGGTAAATAAATACTGAAAATAATATGAGTGGCGTAAACTGCACTAACCCCAATAAAATCCCTTGCCAATGGCAATGCCATTGCAATGCACTACCAGTTTCTGATGGTTTTCCAGAGTTAAATTGCGACGATTTTCTATTATTTTAAAGGAATTTAAATACCTACAAAGCGTCCGACAGGGGCCCGAATAAACACTTTTATGTTCTTGGCGAGTTAGATGTGGAGACACTGTTACAGAGCGGAGGAATTGGTTGGAAATCAAACCAAATCCACGGACAGTTCCAATTCTCATGGGCGCCGCCATCTTGAATGAGAGGCACCGTTATGTAGCGCCCTCTGTTGACAGAAGTTTATAAAAAAAAAATGAATAATACTTGCCATGAATCCATATAACTATTGTGGTTTTAATTCACCTAAGTTTGAAAAAGGTAATGAACAAATTAAAAAGTGATGACTGGTGACGATCTACAAAAATATCGATGTACAGGTCCACAGCAAGGGCAAAAAACACCTTCCAATTTAGCCATGGGTGAATTTTTTTCATTTGATAAGCCCACGTATCAACATAGTTTACCTTTGATCAGTGCCATACAAAACTTTTATTGTTGGGGTAGGGGGAGGGGGGGGGGCCTCTTGGCAACATTTTGGTTTTATCTTGAAACTCGATTCTTTGTGTCCCCAAAATATCCTCTGAAGCAACAATTACTCAGATAATAATCGACAAGTCCAATTCTTTTGACCTGTTTATCTCTAGACATTGAACTACTCTACCACTCATATATTGCCTTATTACGATTTGTTATGTAAGATACAAATACAAATGCAATCACAACAAATATAAAACACTTCAAAGGTTAAAGTGACCCTCTCAAGATTTTAATCATTTCCATTGAGTATATACAATTCGTTTGAAAAATCTAATGAATAATTAAAAATATAAATTTATGTACAGTAGAATACTTAACAATTTTTGCACTGTACATGACCTATGAATAGACCAATCAAATCCATCGCAGCTATAAAAAGAATAACACTGAAACATTTTTCAGATATAAAATATATTTAGATACTATATGTCATCATATTGAAGAGAAAATGAGCAGAATGTTACAAAGAATTCAGAAATAAAACTGGGGAGATAATGATCGACTAAACCAGAACGGACCATCAACTGAGAAAACTTTCTTTCTGAAATGAATTTATTTTGTTCAATGATTTTGCAATAAACGGGGTTCTAAAATGCATTCCAAAAAAAAAAAAGATGAAATAATAGACAAAACGAAATAGGGAAGATTCACTCCCTGAACGACCAAAAAATGAGAAGAATTTGTAACAAATCATGATTCCCCAAATAAGTCAATCTACATGTAAATTAATTCTTTCAAATTCAGACCTGAGAAGACAATTGATTTGTTAGAGAAAACGTTTGTTTCTATCATAATGATTATTGCCTTAAATGAAATAGGACTGGTGTACTAGCAAACCAATCATTCATATGGCTTCAGTACTTAAGACTTAAGACATTCTACATGTACATTGAATGTTATCAGGAATAGATTAGGATGGAAGACTCTGCAGGCAAGACGAGATATCCATATAAATACCATGGTTTTTAAATGTCTAACTGGTAAAGCTCCTATGTATCTTAATGTTTTTACTCCAGTCAGTGAATCACATAAATATCAAACAAGGAGTAGCACTGTTGGTAATGTCGTCCTCCCACATCCCAGAACTGAAAGTGGAAGAAGAACATTTAGTTTCAGGGGTGCTCAAGCATGGAATATTTTACCAATTAACACAAAAACATGTCAAACTGTAAGCCTAAATACCTTTGTCAACCAACTCAAACAGCTCAATTAATTGTGTCTTCATTGTTGTTGTTTTAGTTCTGTGGTTTGTGTAATTTTTAATGTATGCTTTTTCTTACCTGTATTTTTGTATTGGTATTTTTTATCACATTTTGTAGTTTTGTAAGCTGGGATCCATGGGAGATCAGTAACTTTTTCCTTGTAACTGAATGGATCACCCAGGGTAAAATAAGAAATAAATAAATAAATAAATTGAATACAAGACTCCTTGCCCAGTTCCAAGATCTCTGCTTCACATACTTGGCATAATGAATTGTATGAATGTAACATTCCATCTCATCTCCCATCTCATCTCATGATCCTCTTCACTGACTGATGACATTCCAACTCTTAGTGTATCAAATGACAACTTCTTAAGACTATTACATCTTATTAACTATAACACTATTTATGTAGGAATACACAATTCCCTTATTCTATAACTTACTGATTTTACTGCCATAATTACCTTTTATATTATTATCATAACTTATGATATCACTGGTTCAATTATAACAAATGAATAATTGAATTGAAGAGCTCTGAATTATGAGATGAGGGCCCACCCTTGCAAGATCCATTCAATGTTATTTCATTCATCTCATGTATTACGAAGCAAGGCAGGTTAGACAGGAATATCATTAGGATTAACATCAATCAATCAATTAAAAATGCCTCCATCACCTATTAGTGTTCACACAGATATACATGTAGCCATTCATTAAATATGTTGAATGGACATTATATAAGATGAATAGCAAGTATACCATATATAGTTAGGGGCCTGAGTCTTTAAACATAGACATGCACATAAACACATGGTATAACCATGGAGGAATTATTTCGTCCATGGTATGACCGAAATACAGAAGGCAGGTGCAGTGTGGTGATCCCCATTCCCCAGGGCCACAGCATGCTAAATAACAGCAGCAAAGGACTTGTCATTAATTACACTGACCACTGAGCAAGGCACTGATCCATGCCAGTACCAGAAATCTTAGTACTAGTTGTTCCATGGGTGGGAATTTTATTCCTCCATGGTACATTTTGATATAATCTCCTTAATTGTGATGATATGAGATGTACAGGTCTGGATGTGCAATCACACATCTATAGTTTAGCCTGAGGGCTACCAGAGAAGCGATCCAGCTTGAATGGAGTGATATCATAACTCAGTTTGGTCTTCATGACCAATTCACTCATTATCTTACCCATGACTGGAGCTAGCTTGAAGCCATGACCTGAAAGTAAGGACATAAATACTAGAGGAGTTAGACAGGCTGGGGTAACTGACACCTTGAATGGAATGTTCCCTCAGGGCACAGGTGGGATATTGACAGGTGTTATTTAATTGGCTGAGTGGATAATTGACCTGAAGACTAAACAAAAAGAGTGAATATTGACCTGTCTTGGCTTTGCAGTCACTATAGACCTTTTCACACTGCAGAGGCAATTCCCCTGAGAATTAAATCCCCGGGGAATTCCTAGGGATTTTTTACCCCACCAACACCCAAGCAACCATTCACACTAGACCCATGGTAACTCCAAGCATGGAAGAAGGAAAAGATGCTTTTCCCCTGGAAATCGTAAATCCCTGGAGATATCGGCTTTAACCCTACTCCTGAGCAGAGGTAAAGATTCCCTGGGATTTCATTGGTAGTGTGAAAGGTCGGACCAAAATACCCCGGCAATGGCCCACCAATTCCCTGGGGAATTTGTCTAATGTGAAAGCCCCTTAAAGGGTTAAGTTTTATCTAAACCAGTTGCTTGTATTAGAAAACTCTGTTAAAAAAGTAGACTTTGAAATCAGATTTGTTGAAATAAACATGTAGCACCTACCTGAGAAACCACAGGCAATCACTATATTGCGGTAGTTGGGGTGAGTGTCTAAATAACAGCTTTGATCCGGCGTGAACTACATGAGGAAAAAAGATAACCTTCATTACATTTACTATAAAGCTCTATTCAACAAAAGAATCTGATTCACTTTGACAAAAATCATAATTCCAAACAGACCTGTAATATGCTATGACATCATCCACTGCTATATCTTACAGGGCAAACCAATGGAAAACACATAGCTAAGTATGCACAATGCACAGCACATACTAGCCAATGAGCTGCCTTGCTGCAGACACATTCTTAAAATAATGTCACATGAACATTCAAATTTATATCCAAAATATTAATGATTTTGGTCAGGAGAAAGATAATTATTCAAATTAGGCTTGACCTTGACTGACGTTGATGAGCACTGCATACTCAGTGCTTATTGAGTGCACATGAAAAACCATGCACTGGCTCAGGTGGGATTCTAACCCACCACCTCCAGCTTACTAGTGCAGATGCCATACTGCTAGGCCACTGAGCTAGCTGGGGTCAGCAAGACGAATCAAATCCAATAATGATTTTGGTCGAGAGATAGATAATCAATTATGCAAATTAGGCTTGCCCTATCCAAACTTATAATTTCATCTCCCACTTTGTAAAACTTACCGTATATATACAGTTCTCTGATATGACAGGTGTATCTACTAACTCAGGATAGTACTGCCGTACATAACCTTGTATCTTTTTCATCTGATATACACGGTCTTCTGTTAGAATATCTCGTTTATCAGGATCACATGCTTCATGCTCATCATGATCGCACAACTAGGAGAGGAATTAAAACAAAAAAACAATCAAGTATCAATAAATGATCTAACAATTAGAAAACATACACTAAGCTAACAGACTATGAGCAATAAAGAACATATTGTACAACTGTTCTACAGCAAATGACACATTATTTGGCCTTGAAATTTGGGGAGAAAATAACCAAATACATCTATCTATAATTTTTTCATGCATTGATGCAGATGTCATTTGACTTGCTCTTACAGAAGTGAATTCAAAGATTTGCCAAGAAGCTTGGATTAAAGTTGAGCTTTAAATAAAAAACATGTGAATGACTTTAAATTCAGTCAGTTTCCCTTGTGGTTATTTGATGATGGATCATTTAATCTACATAAGAAAGCAGAAAATATTCAGCCACAGTTTCAATGTACGATTCAATAGACTTGTATTCAGTCCCTAGGTTGAATAATTAAATAATTCATAAACAGTGAACAGACCTTGACAAGTCCTGGAAATTCATCACTAGGCATTGAATAGAAGTGATAATCAGGACCATACACAATGACGACAGGGACGTTACTATACATCCCAACCTTCTTCTCTTTCCAGTAGTCCACATTGAGTCTCCAAGGCTGAATATCAAAATGAAATAAAACACACAAATAAAGTGAGATCATTTAATCCAGCAGACTTAACAAGCTTTCCAATATGACAACAAAAACTTCTCTTACAATTAGAGACTTTGTCCGAAAAAATATCAATGTTGCCATTAACAACAGTAGACTGACATGCGTTGTATTAGTGAGTGGAGTGGCTCTGTTACTATGAGAGCAGGATGTTTTCTGACAGGAAATTATCAAAACACACTCAGGATACAGAAGGCAATAAACCAAAACCACATAGCTCTCGGTAGTCTCATCACCAACAGAGGGCGGTATAATTTCATGATAATAAATGAGTTTATGCAAATAATTTATTACCCTACACCGACGTAGATAAGCATTTTCTGAAATGCTTAAGAGCACATGAACAAAATCGTGCACTGGCTCAGGTGGGATTCGAACCCATGACCTCCTGCTTACTAGTGCAGATGCCATACACGCAAGACACAGAGCTAGCTGGGGTCAACAGAGTGAATCGAATCCCTTGTCTCGGTGGGCGCCGTAATTAAACTGAGTTTGTTCAAATAAACTACTAAACTAAACTCTTCCATGAGTTTGTTCAACTAAACTACTTAACTAAACTCTTCCATGAGTTTGTTCTACAGACAAACTCATTTTGACATTCTTACCTTGAGAGGTGGATCAAGACCCAATGGTCTTAACATCTTAGATGCCCATGGTCCTGGTGTTAGTACAACATTCTTGGCTAGGTATCGGTTCTTGTTGGTGATTATTGTTAACGTGGTGCCTGGAATTATCTGTAAAACTTGTTCACAATCGTGTAACGTGCCACCAAACTGCTGGAACTTCCTCTAAAAACAACAACGGAAAAAACACCACGCACTCCAATATTAATTTCTTACATCATTGGATATAATTATTTGTACTAAAATGACAAAAACTATTGTGCCAATTGCACAATCACAAACAAACAGACCTTTCAGGAGCAGATCCAGGATTTACCAAAAATGGGGGGAGAAATGGAAATAAAATGCACTAATAATGGCATTTCACAATAGTGCACCACTATGAGTTTGCAACGAGTTGACAAAATGCGCATCTTTCCAAATGTGCACTGGTTTGTTGACAAAATTAATTATGCGCATTTGTGATTGGCCAAAGCGTTGCAAACTCATGGTGACGGACTAATGTGAATCACCCGTATTCAAAAGCAATTAGATGCAGGCATTTCGGGGCGATCAAAGCTAGCAGGTTACGGAAAGCCGGACGTGAACTGCCTAATTAATTTTGTCTCCCCCTCTGTCTTTTTCTCTTTTTGAGTATCTCCCCCTCTCTATATGTTGTTTACTTCTTTCTGTTTCGGGGGCTGAAAGAAACTCCCCTCCCCTGGATCCGCCCCCTAGTTTTATCAATCAAGATTGTAGGTGTAAAATTACCTGTAAGGCTCTCAAGCATTTATCAGCCATTAGAATACCTGCATCATGTTCAATAATGCCCTTAGTATTAGGTGATACACCGAGGCCAGGATATCTGTGCTTGATCTCAGATCCAGTCAGTTTAGTGTATGAATGCTGGATTGAATCCAAAGCTCCCTGTATGTTGTCAAGATTCTTATATGGTGCTTCATCTATCACCAACAAGCCTTTCTTCCTGTAGGATGAAAGATGATTAAAGAACAATGAATCAGGATGGTATAACTAGAATCAGTAAGTGATTCGGTTCCCCAAATCGTCTCACTCTGATTACACCTGTCACATCAGGAGCCAATTACATGGTGCTACGTACTAAGCACAAAAATTGCTTAGCACAAAAATGTCTTCCCCAATAAAATACATTATAAAACACCGTTAAAAATTCAATTTCATTGAAAAGTGAACAAAGAAAAATTGACTGGAGCGGGATTCGAACCGGCGACCTCCTGAATACCGTACAGGCGCTCTACCAACTGAGCCATCCAGCCCTATGTTGGTGGTGACCCCAATAGTCAACTATCTTTGTTCGTTAGGCAGTCAGAAGCCATGAAACCACGCGGTGTGGAGGTCAGGAGGTCGCCGGTTCGAATCCCGCTCCAGTCAATTTTTCTTTGTTCACTTTTCAATGACTTAAAATAACTCAGTCAGTTTCCCTTGTGGTTATTTCACGAATATATTAATTAAAAAAAAGCCGTATCCTCTTTGAGTGATCCCCCATGTGCCGTTCCCAGGTTGCAGCATTGTTGCGTGTATCATTGAAACGATCCCTGGGGTGTGGCGGTGTGTGCGTGGTTTCATGGCTTCTGACTGCCCAACGAACAAAGATAGTTGACTATTGGGGTCACCACCAACATAGGGCTGGATGGCTCAGTTGGTAGAGCGCCTGTACAGTATTCAGGAGGTCGCCGGTTCGAATCCCGCTCCAGTCAATTTTTCTTTGTTCACTTTTCAATGACTTAAAATAACTCAGTCAGTTTCCCTTGTGGTTATTTCACGAATATATTAATTAAAAAAAAGCCGTATCCTCTTTGAGTGATCCCCCATGTGCCGTTCCCAGGTTGCAGCATTGTTGCGTGTATCATTGAAACGATCCCTGGGGTGTGGCGGTGTGTGCGTGGTTTCATGGCTTCTGACTGCCCAACGAACAAAGATAGTTGACTATTGGGGTCACCACCAACATAGGGCTGGATGGCTCAGTTGGTAGAGCGCCTGTACGGTATTCAGGAGGTCGCCGGTTCGAATCCCGCTCCAGTCAATTTTTCTTTGTTCACTTTTCAATGACTTAAAATAACTCAGTCAGTTTCCCTTGTGGTTATTTCACGAATATATTAATTAAAAAAAAAGCCGTATCCTCTTTGAGTGATCCCCCATGTGCCGTTCCCAGGTTGCAGCATTGTTGCGTGTATCATAGAAACGATCCCTGGGGTGTGGCGGTGTGTGCGTGGTTTCATGGCTTCTGACTGCCTAACGAACAAAGATAGTTGACTATTGGGGTCACCACCAACATAGGGCTGGATGGCTCAGTTGGTAGAGCGCCTGTACGGTATTCAGGAGGTCGCCGGTTCGAATCCCGCTCCAGTCAATTTTTCTTTGTTCACTTTTCAATGACTTAAAATAACTCAGTCAGTTTCCCTTGTGGTTATTTCACGAATATATTAATTAAAAAAAAAAAGCCGTATCCTCTTTGAGTGATCCCCCATGTGCCGTTCCCAGGTTGCAGCATTGTTGCGTGTATCATTGAAACGATCCCTGGGGTGTGGCGGTGTGTGCGTGGTTTCATGGCTTCTGACTGCCTAACGAACAAAGATAGTTGACTATTGGGGTCACCACCAACATAGGGCTGGATGGCTCAGTTGGTAGAGCGCCTGTACGGTATTCAGGAGGTCACCGGTTCGAATCCCGCTCCAGTCAATTTTTCTTTGTTCACTTTTCAATGACTTAAAATAACTCAGTCAGTTTCCCTTGTGGTTATTTCACGAATATAAAAATTCAATTTGATATTCATGGTCAACGAACAACAGCAACAATCACAAACGATACACAACAAAAGTAAATTTGGTTGTTATAACCCTGTTTTAATTAAGACAGAAATGTCATGCTTAGCAAATTTTTGAGCTAAGCCTGAAGGGGGGGGGGACTCTATGAGTCTGTGCTTGGAGGAAAAGCAACTTCCAAAGATCAAATGAGGAAAGGAAAAATGATTCAATTCAATTGATGATCAGCTGTTATATTGAGATAGCTCTTTTCCTAAGCTCAGCGAATGTTATATGGCAAGTTATGTGAATCTGTGAATCACCTAAGACTCTGCGATGGTCTAGACTACAACATGGATGCGCTACCATTCCAGGACTTGCCCAAGCAGACATTTAACTTGTTCTTCAACTACCATAAATGATTATAACAAAATCCACCGCTCAGTGATGACAAGGTAAGATTCAACCAAATCCATATTTACCTATAAATCTCCATATTTACCTATAAAGCTGTTCACCAATCTCCTTCTCAAACTGCATCCAAAACTCGAAGCACTCCGGCATCATTTTGGCAAAGTGGTCATCGATGTAAGCATAACGTATGATGCGAGAATGTCCATGTGAGCTACCTCGGCTGTGACCAATAGGAAACTGTGTGCATAACATTGATACATATACATCAGGGACGTCTTACCAAATTTTAAAATAAAATAGATATCAAAATGTCAAAACTTCATACGTGTACGTTTTAAATAAAAAAGAATTATTCTGTATATTCCCTTTAACGTACATTATCCCTAGACCCAGTAACTGGGGCGCTGAACTCCTTTTCTTAATTTTTTTTTGGGGGTCGACAAAATGTACTAAGTGCACAAAATGTCGAACTCTTTTAATAAAAGTTTTATATGGGATTCTCTTGGGCGCTAGACCGACTGCCAACCCCCCGGCAAAATGTGAAAAGGGAGTTCAGCACCCCAGTTACTGGGTCTAGATTACTCGGTATACCCCTAACGTTTAAGTCAAGAATAATAGGCCTAGGCCTAGGGCCTAGCTAGCTAGGCTATGTGAATTGTGATAATTAAATCAAAAATCAAACTTTGGATTTGGGTCTTTAGCCTCAGATTTTAAATCTAGTGACAGTCAAACTATAGAACCAATCGACTTAGAGGATAATATAGATCATCCTTCCATAGATCATTTTATTTATCAAGCAAGCTTGTGTAAGCCAGTACTCAGTAGGAGTATCTTACTGCAGAGGACATCCATGTACAGTACATAACATGGACACTAAACTCACATGGCTTTAAGTTTATTTACCTGTTCCAGCAGCAATGTATCTTGACCTCTCTTTGCTAGTTGATATGCCGCAGCACTTCCCTCGATTCCTGCTCCAACCACCACACAATCATACATCTTATTCTCAGCCTGCACACGAGACATCTTGTCTTTTCCAACAGCTTTTTCTAAAGTTTAGTTTTACACGAATCGCGAATGAAATATATGTCACGTAACCTACAGAGTGCAATACACACGCCCGTTTGTTTACAAACATGTATTGATGTAACAGCTGACTTCTGTAATCAACACATGACTCTGTTTCCTTCCTCTATGGTGTAAACAACAATGTAGTTCTTGTGCATCATGTACTGTAATTTGCAAATTTGCGGCGAGTCACTTATGGCACATGCCACATTTACAACTTAATGCAAAAAATGGTGTTTCTATTTAGTATTAATAAAACCGGTCTGGACCACCACTGGTCTGGACCGGTACCACTACCAGTTTGTCATAACTAGTAGTGACATGATACTGATAGTACAAGGTCAAGTATTCAAGGCGGACATTGAAAACACACAATACGAACGCAGTATACCAACACAGTCCATAAATGACAACGCGCCTTGAAAAGAGTCCAGCTAGCTCTATAGGTAGTCTGTTGTACGGTACGGGAGGGGCGGGGCGATAGACAGGTGTGGGGGAGGAGTAACCGGCGGGACTTGTATTAAACTTTTCCAATAAATAAATAAAGCTATATATTTGGTATGAGATAAGAAAGTAATATATATTGTCCATGATTTTAATTCAGGAATCTATGTGTAAAGGTGGATGGAAATCATTCATTGATCATACATTCTTTAAATACCAATACTGCAATTCATTACAGGTACAGTGTACTATCATTGTTTGTAAGAAACCAAAACAAAAATGTTTACAGATTTAAACATATAACTTACAGGGCATAAAGATGGACCTGGTACAAACACACTGTTCAAATTTCTCTGCCTGAAATGCTGTATTTATCCAGAAATTAGTGAAACAAAAGACCTAACAGAGTTTTGATGATCCGCGAGATCAAAACCTTACCATTACAATTGCATACAAGTAACAATTGCATACAAGTAACAATTGCATACAAGTAACAATTGCATACAAGTAACAATTGCATACAAGTAACAATTGCAAAGGTTTTTTGCCGTTTTCTACTGTTTCTAATGATCAATTGAGCTGAAAATTTCACAGGTTTGTTTTTATTCTATGACAAATCAAATTATGAACAGACCGTGCTGTATGTTCTATCAACATTACCAAAGTATTACTACGATAGAACCTTTAAAGAGGAATGATAACTTAAACACAAACACAAATCACAACAAAAATTCATTGCTTTCTTTGAATGCAGCTTTATTTTTCAATCAAAGTTTCATAAATTCTTTAAAAAAATCCAACAATTATAAATCATTTTGAAAAAGGATCAACATTTAATGCATTACATGCACATATTCCACATAAATGCATGCTTGAAAATCATTTGAAATATGCAAACAGTATATCAATATTATGCCTTGCATATTTAAAAGCTCAGTGAGTACAAGGTTCTGGGTTCAAATCCAACCACATTGGGAAAAAGATACAACTGTAAACTTAGAAGAATATAGTATGCTTTGGTTTCTTCATATGTTGTTGCACGCAAATTCATTTATTGCTTATACATGAAGTGTGCAATAATCATTAAAGGCAATATTAACTGAACTTGAAGTTATTTAACAATTAAAAAAAAACAGTTACTGTTTTAACAATAAACTATTGTGTGACCAAAAAAATGTGTACATTGAGCTACAAATATAAATTAAAATAAATTATACAAATCATTACATTATCAATCTTTATGACTTCATTTGTATTGCAGGTTGATTCTTTCAAAGGAGTAACAAAAAGTACAAGTACAAAGCTATCAAAAAATCTTTGAAAGATTAATTCTTTGTAAGAACAAACAGATTAAGGTAAACTGTTGTTAGTACTGATTTAAGAGAACATTCCTTGAGAAACTTGTTAATATAAAATGTATCAAAATCCCTTTTTTATTTCACTTCTTTGGAACATTTTCCCAAGACCCATTCTTAAAAATATTCCAATGTAGTGAAAAACATCACATTTATTTATAAAGGCATGCATTAAATGCTAGAAATCTTTCTTTAAGAAAGTCATGCATGGCAGAACTAAGATGACATCCATTAGATACATTCTTATTCAATATGATATGCTGAGTATATACTCATTTTAGAAAATTTAGGGAGATTACACAATTACTCAAAATAACCAGCTTTAACTCATTATCAAACATACCCCAAAAAGACTAAGGTAAACCATTTTCGATTCTACATATTTCGTTTTTTATTCAGGAGATCTTCTTCTATAAAGAATGAAATATAGAATCAAAAATGGTTTCCCTTAGTCTTTTTGGAGTATGTATAATATTCAGTTATCTGAATATTACCAGATCACCAACTGGTTACCAGCTTTTAAGTACATCAAGTTTAGCAGATAATTGGTCATACTTACATTGACTTACATTGGTTACCTGTAAAAGTTCAAGACCAGGTTAAAGTCGCAATTATTTAATGCTAATTAGTTTTTTGTAATGCGCAGTAGAGTATATTGATATAGTAGCTGCGCAATGTCCTTTATTATTGTTATTATATTACTACTTACAGCATTCATCCCAATGGTAAAGTTTTCTAAATGTCAGTATCACTACCCATGCAAATTTCATCACAATTGGTGTTCATGTATTAAAGAAAACAACCAATAACCATTTCTGATGTTAACAAGAATTTGTGACATTTCTATTGTGTTTAATTTTGATGCAGAAACTGAAATCAAAAGATGCATTTCTGGATTATTCAAATGCATCTATAACAAAGGTTTGCGGAGACACCATGGAAGTGTGGTTCTGAAGAAAAAAAACGGTGCTAATTATCCTGACATTCCGGCCAGTATACTAGTTAAATCTTGATTGATGTCAGCATTTCAGAGGAAAATATGTATATATATATATATGGAAATTTGGTTCTCAATATCAAATTTATAAACAGCAAGATTTCATGCAATTTTATGTACCATACCTCCACATCTTTGTTGGAGCTCAACTGTACTCAACTACTGTTTATATTGCTAAATGTACGTTTTTATTATTATTATTTATTTACTAACAATTGTTAGGGACAGTAGGTACTGGGTGAACTTTTGTTCTCTGAAATTCCAATTTAAAGTAGCAAAGAAGCTTAAAGTACATGTAAATTGTAAAAATAATGGGCTTGAATTAACTTACATGTACATTATGTATACAGGCACGTCACTTGTATTGCAAGCTTTGGAAGTTTAAGTGATTTTAAGAGAAGAAATATGTCAACTCACATTTCAACTTCTGTTTCTTCATTGTTATTATTGATGAGAATTTGTGGTGCATCATTCACCGTCTTTGGATTGGTAGTCTCTTCTCCAGCCACCTGTCTGTCAGTCATGACATCATTAGTTCCCATAGAGACAGTGGTAGTGGTGGTGCTGTTATTACTGTTATTACTGTTATTACTGTTATTACGACTGATGGGTGGTTGATCTATTGCAGTAGTGGCCAAGACTGCATAGTCTTGTTTCGAGTCTGACATAGATGCAATATCCTGTCCTAGCTCGACTAGTTGATGGCTGTCTGTACGCACACATGTCATTCTGTCAGGTTGTTTATCAGGTTCCCCATGGGACACTGTGTAGATCGGTCCTGTGTAACTTCTCCGTCGTTGGTCTTCAACAGCTACTTCCTCTGGAATGAGTCTTCCTTCAAAGATTGATGATGATGCTGAATGTCCGATGGTGTTACTGCGAGCTTTCTGATCTATCTTGGGTTCTGTAAGATGCGACCCAGCTGGTTTCTCCAGGAATTCCCACGATGTCTCATCCTCCTTCCCAGAGGATACTTTGGCCGTGTTCTTCCCACGAAACAGAAACGAAAAGCTGGAAGAAATACAGAATTGAAAGTTTGTAGCTTGAGTAATCTATTCAAATAAAATTTGTAATTGATCAAAGACAATTCACAACTAACTTCAGTAAAAACTGTACTCCCATTCCAGTTCTAGCTACTGCTATATAATACTACAAGCAAGACAATAATTGATAGGCATATTGCAATACAGTAAACAGTTCAATCCACAAATTAGTGGCAGGAAGGGGGGGGGGGTGGTTGACAAACCTGCACACAATAACAGGTGTACATTGAAATTAAACTAAAGTTATTCATTGACTTGAGTGGGATTCAAACCAATGACCTCCGGAATACCGTACCGGCACTCTTACCAACTAGGTAAGTTGATGGGACATCACCAACATAGGGTTGTAGTATTATAGCTCAGTTGGTAAGAGCATCGGTACGGCATTCCGGAGGTTGCTGGTTCAAATCCTGCTCCAGTCAATTTTTCTTTGTTCACTTTTCAATGACTTAAAAACCAGTTAAGTTATTAATGATTATTATCAAATTATTATTAATTATTATTACATGTATCATTAAATTATTGGGACAACAAATGATCAGGTTAGCGTTGGGGTTCATGAGAAAGTTTTAAAATTGTCATTTTCTCACAAAACATTGTACACAAGGTGAAGTGTGATACACAAAGCAGGTTTATACTTACAATTATCTTACTGGTAACATTAATTTAGCATGAAGTGAAAGATCCAACGTTACATTGCACGGGGTTAGGGGCCCAGTCAAGGGTTGATGATCCATGGTGCAGTCTAGGTATTTCCTAGCCTCTTCTCATTATTTGTGGGTTTGCAAAGTGAAATTTTAGCCAAGAGGCCATTTTATTCATCCACAATTTAGGTGCATTTATTAAAAATTCAATAATTAATTGGACATATTGTTTGTCAGACCAAAATAATTAGAATTTAAGAACCAAACTTTCAATTTCAAACCTGGAATGGCATGTGCTGACTGCGACAAACCAACACAGTTACACATATGGCATAAAAAAGAGATGAAATTTACAGAACAAAATGTGCATGCAAATTAGGAGGAGCAAGAATTTTGCAATATATGTAGAGATGGAGAATAATGACTTAGATTTAACATATTAAAAAACCAGAAGTAATAGACAGATTAAACCCGTAAAATCAATGTGGGATGTAACAGGTGGGGAGGCAGGTGCAGGGATTTGTTAAAAGGCAATTTGACTCATTGGTTTAGGTATCTTTTAGTTATCATCCCATTATTTTGCAGAAGTGCTGTATTTATTCCATTGTGTTCATAGAGTTTTAAAGCATTTCCTGCACAGCAGTTGCTTGGATTCAGAATCTAACCCATCCTGTGCAAACTGGTGTGGAACATTCCTGTCAAGTTGTGGTCAAGCTAAGGTCAATAGAGGCCAAGTTGTGGTCAAGCTGTGATCAAGTTTAGTTGTGGTCACTTTGTGGTCAAGCTATGTTGAAGTTGTAACAAGCTGTACTAAGCTGTACTAAGGAGTATTGTAAGCACCACAAGCCCTTTCAACCAAGGACAAAGCCAATGGTTCCTGGGAGCAGGAAAATCATCAACCTCTGCCTCTTACAACCCCAGAGAAAAATGGAGACAAGGAGAAGCATAGGGAGGGGCAATAACTACCAGCAACAAGATTCAAAATGGCCTAGAGCACAACTCCTGACCAAAGACATTTTGAAGAAGAATGTGTCAATGCTTCCCAAAGAGTGGGGGAAATTAAAAACTATGCGATATAAGTAATAAACTGCTGCAAACTGCTTATCAGCCAAAATAGTGACCAGAAATTTGTAAAATGCTTGGAGTTACGAAAGCCTGACACGTTTTGATCCTAGCAGGATCTTTATCAAAGGCTTCGATAGAGAAGATTGAAATGTGTCAGGCCCTCTTAACTCCAAGCATTTTCTAAAAACTAAACAGTTTGAGTCCAATGTAAAAGTGCTCAAATAGCCCTTATGACATCCACCTTAGTGCTTCATCATTTGAGGGGTAAATAGTTACAACATCCAAATATGACACCTGTCAACAGTGCAATGTGTGTGCAAAATACAACGTTTTCCTACTGCATCTTGCTGTGAAACATTGAACAGTTTTGATCAATACATTTACCTGTTTGACAGTGACTGCACAAAGCTACAAGAAAGGTACAAATGATCTGAAAACTTTGGACATATTTCTCACCTCCCCCTTGGATACAGAATTCCTTCTGTGAACAATCCTTGGAAAGTTGCCATAAGGAAAAAGATGACTTTTTGAACTAAGATTGTCAATAAGCAATCAAAGACAAGTACATGAAAGAAGAAAGAACTTTCAAAATAAATAAACAAAAGTCAGCAGCATTGTCAGCCCTTACATCAAACACATTACTCAGTCTAACATGCAATACACAGCACCTCCAAACATATTAAAAAAAGCTCAATACTAAAACAAGGATTAGAAACAAGCAAGGAATTCATACTCAATCTGTGTGTATCAACCTGTGGTCTGTCACTACAAATGAGTTGACGTTGAATCAGTCAACACGAGTCATTAATCTAAACAACCATCTGACCATAGAACAAAGTTTGGCACCGGCTGATTGAAATGTGGATTTATTAAATAGTTGCTGAATAGTAACTGAAAAAAAGAAATTATTATGTTTCACTTCTGAATATTAGTATGATTTTTTGTTGGGAAGATAGAAATATTGCAAATTAGGCTTGCCCTTCACCGACGTAGATAAGCACTGCATACTCAGTGCTTGGTGAGTGCACATGAAAAGATCATGCGCTGGCTCAGGTGGGATTCGAACCGGCCATGTTTCACTTGTGGTGACAGGGGGTCACATTAAAAAATCACGCCCTCTTTCTCATTACTCACGTGGAGTATTTTGTTCAACTTCTCAGCAGAACTTAACACACCTTGCAGATGTGTGTGCTACAGGGACAAGCTAAGGCTATTCTACACATAGTGTGGGGTAGGGTATGGGAGATTGGAAAAGACATCAAGAAACCTACATTGAATTATTTAAATGTTCATAAGGGGCTACCATAGTATGAATGTGATATTATGAAATTGCCAGTTTTAATTTATCACCTGTCATCCGATCCTAGCATAATATTCATCCCACCTGTTTATAATCTCAATCAATTAGCATAATTATGCAAAGTAGATAGTCAACATAGGCCATTAACTTTTCCCCTTTGAATCAACATTTTGTTGACAAATATGCAATTCACATCTTCAGGACACATATCAACAGGAAGATAACACCCAATGGGACATTTTATTGGTAAAAAAAACATCTGAAGTTTTCATTTAAACGACATTTAACCAATTGTTTGCGGTGTCAGGTCACAATTATATGACATCTAAAAGCCAGGCAATTTACTCACAATCTGTCAAAAAGGATGAAATGGTTACTTACAATTTCTTGATACCAGATGGTTCTGCCTTTGTCTTACTACTGCTGGACTTTCTTCGTTGTGAATTCTGATTCACTTCGGCAGACTGGCCATCATCTTTAGGTCTGAAACCAAAAAGGTCACAGTCAGAAATAATAAAAATAGCAACATATACAGATATTAATCATCATGCAAATGACAGAAAAGGTTGGACAGCAACAGAAATATGTTTTTGAAATTAATCTACAAGACCTTTCAAATATTTTTATCTATTCAAAATGTTGGTATGCTTGGAAAAGCCACTTTCCTTCTAGAATGTTTCTTGACAGTAAGCCTTTATCAGATCATGTTATAATTTGTCTTAAAGACATTCAGCTCATTCTTCATCTTTAATCTTCAACTTCATCTATTTGTACATATATGGGGATCGGGCTTTTGCACATGTAGCACCAGTTTTAAGGAATAAGTTACCAGATAAACTTAAGACTGAGATACTAGTGATTTGATGAAATCTCTCCAACATATCTTTTTTCGTTTAGTAAGTGTCGCTGAACCAATCAGAATAACTCAACCATTCCAGCTCTTTTGCTAAGATTTGAACTTTAAGGACCTTGGCATTAAAGCATTGTAAACAGTGTCTTGATTGGGAATCATATCTGACCTATACTGCTCTAATTCATCCTCCAGCTCCATCACATCCAGTTTCAACTCATCTCGTTCTTGAAGAACAGTCTGGAGTTCCCGGAGAGTGAATCGAGGTCTGTTAGGATCAGATAGATCTATGATTGCCTTGCCTTCCATATTAATGGATACCTGAAGGAGACATAAATGCATTTATTCAAAACAGTTATATTTTAAGGATATACGTGTTGATACACTTGCACCGGTTCTTGTCAATATTGTCACAGAATATCCACAATTACCATCCTCAGCCCCATGAGTCAATTCTGTGTAATTCTGAATGACCCTCTAGAAAAGTGATAGTTAACATATATTGCCTGGCTTTTATTTTTTGCAATAAACATGCAAGCATCAAGGATAGCAGCACAAAACAGTCACTACCACTGTCAGACAGGGTAAGGGTGTGGTAGATTTATAATTATTGTGAGAACTACGTCCAGCCATAGAGGTATCCAGTGACTGAAGTACATCACATGAAAATTGGTTTGTCAGGAAATAGAGCAATCTAGTGGGGCAACAGGTCTAATGATCACAGTAATTAATTTGCTTTTGTTGCTCCAAGCCCATCTGGAAGTATTGTTTTGTATTGTTGTTCATGTTTGTGATGGCTGAATAAATAAATAATAATAATAATCTAAATTCTCAGCATTAAACTTCAAGCTCCAACTATGTCATAGGGGAAACCCAGGTGCAAATGGGTACCTGCGAGGGTAGAGATGGCTTTGTGCTTGACTAGCCTTCGTGCGCTTATAGCAGCCGGGGCTGTATACTCCCCAGGGAGTTGAGATGGTTTCAGGAATGTTTAATAATGTAGCACAATGACCAGTGGATAATAATCTGCACCTTTGAATGGAACTTTCCAGATACTGTACGTATTAATTATAAATGGTCTATTATTATTATTATTATTAGGGGTGTCCCCCCCTAGTCCCAGAGAATCAGCCCTCTCTTACAAATGAAGCTCCAGGTATGTGTTCCTCCATCTCCTCCTTCTCATCACTCTGTCCTTGCTGTCCAGCATCTACAACATCTCTGCCCACCTTCATCCCACTAGGTTCTTGAATGGTCTCCTTCCCCATGGCCCTCAGCTCGGACTGAAGCTCAGACTTCTCATGGATCAGGTTTTTAGCCATGGAATTGAGAAGCTCATTCTTTCGCCGAAGGTCCGAGGTGACTTTGGCCAGTCGGTCAACATGCTGCTGCAACTATAAATAGGAAAGATGCAAGCAATCAATGCAGACATGGTAATTCCTTAGCAAAAGTTAGTTATTAGTGAATAGCTGTACATACTAAAATTTGGAATCATACTCAATTTAATAGTCAACCAACTATTGCATAAATAAGACTTCAACACAAGAAGACAATATGCAACTGCCCATGGTGACTGTGGTAGTGTGTGGTAAGCAGCTCTTGTCTTGTGCGGTAGGTGCAGGGGGTTAGGGTTAATCCAGGATAGCTGAGCTTCGCTCAGATTACAAAAACCCATTCATTATCTCATTCACAGTTTGCATCTTTTGGGACATTTAGTTAGAATGTTCTGGAGATCCATCCAATTGCACCTCCCTTTAATTTTCAGTAAGCTCCGACCTTTCCTACGCTTCTTTCCTGGTGCCCTTGGTGCCCTTGGTCATTGTCTAAAAGCCCCTGGCCAATGCCTTGGTGCTTCTGGTCACTGCTAAAGTGCTCCTTGTAACTACCTTGGTGTCCCTAGGAATTGTCTTATTTCTCCAGGTACCTTGGTCAGCCCCTGTTCATGGCTCTGGTGCCCCTGGTACAACCCCTGGTACAGCCCCTAGTAACTATAGTGGTGCTCCTGGTCATCCAGTGCCTTGGTGACCCCAGTCACTGCCACTGTGCCCCTTCAATTGTTATAGCTATGTGTGCAGCATGCACATACATACACTATGTACAAATATCACTCACCAAAAACATATTTTTCAACAAGTTCTTCATTTGTTGAAGAGGGAATTATTGATTTAAAAAATTGAAAAAAAGAAGAAGAAATGCTCACAGCATCCACCTCCAGACCCCTGGTTACAAGTTCATCATCTTTAGCTCGTAATTGGTCTCTTTGATTGTCCACTGTCTCCTTCAACTGATAAAGAACCTTCAATGCCTCTTGCTCATGAGCTAAGATAAGAGAAAAGAATTCAACCTGATGAGTCATGTATCTATGACAGATTTAACCAAGTTTTAGTTTTGCTCGGAGTTAGGAGGGCCTGACGCGTTTCGATCCTAGCAGGATCTTTATCAATGGCTGAAGATACTGCTAGGATCGAAACGCGTCAGGCCCTCCTAACTCCAAGCATTTTATAAATTTAAGGTCATTATTTTAGCTGATGAGCAGTTTGCAGCAGTTTATTACTTGTATTAAGTCTGAGTTTTATAACCAAGTTTTAGTTTAATACTGACACTTCCATTTTCTCAATTATTCTTAAGTTGAACTTGAACACCACATGTAGGTGAATTCTGGTTCAATGGTTTAAACATTGATGCATTGTTTTTACTGTTGGGATAAGCAAAAGAGCAAAATTACTCAAGGTCTAGAATTTAAAATGTTCTGTCAAACCGTACTCAAATGACAGCTTATTATCCAGAACTGTTTCAGTCTCAATGGTATAGATAGGATAATAAGCCGTTATTTTTGTACCTTGGCTTGACAGAACATTAATTTAGATTCTAAAGTTGGAGTGATTTTGATCTTTTGCAATTCTCAGCAATAAAAACAATGCATTAGGGTCATGTATGTCAAACCCCTCCATGGTCAAACTGTCAACTCATCTAGCACAATTGGCCTGAGCTGGATGGCCACTTTCCTGCCAGGATACATCTGTAAACTATAGTTAATCTTCTTATAAATTCATAAGGAATTTCACTGGTGGGAAACAGTCATAAATTACCCTTTTCTCTGTCCACAATTCCTTCTTTCTCACTGAGTTGTGCTTTTAATCGTCTGTTTTGTTGTTCCAGTTCTTTAGCCATTGCCATCCAGTCCCTTATTTCTTGCTGTCTCTGTGCATCCAGCTCTTTCACATCCTAAGAAAATATGAACGGTAAAAAATGTTTCAATTTACCCTTTAAAGCACCTTCCTTCAACCCTTCTGAACCTCCAATATCCTCCACACTTCCTTGTTCTCAATTGTACCAAGTTGACCAACAGTACCATATTATTATTATCCCAAACCATAAAGTCCTTCCTTAATCTTTGTATGCCCTATAAACCCACTAGCTCCCCCCAGTTTAATAACCACATGTGTGGTATTGTAACGGGCCGAGCAAGGCGGGGCGTGGCACAAGACTGGTCCGGATGGACCAGGTCGCGCCACTGAACAACCAAATGTGAAAATATTAATATGAATAAGACAAGACTGACATTGACGCAAAGTAACCAAAGAAGTGGGCGTAGAGCAGGCAAATCTCGGGGGCGCCTCCCAGATAATTTTAATGCAACATAATTAATATTTATAATACAAGACAAACATGGAGCACTTCAAGTTAAATAATACAAATTAAAGATGGACAACACTTACAGTTAAAGTCAGAGGAGGCCGGAGCAGGCGCGAGGCTGGAGGCTACACACACATATGTGTAAAATGAACACAAATAAACGGGGCAACCAAAAAGTACGAAACGAAATACCCCGACGTAACCGAAAGTAAATTGTGACCAACGCCCCATCGCCTGCTACGGCCTTTTATACAAGTAGAGTTTGGTGAGGCGTGCCTATTTTGCATAGACCTGGAACGTTGGTGGCGTTTTGTAAGGAGTTTTTGTTACAGTATCCTCAAAGCAAACACCACAGTGTGGTTAGTGGTAAATGCATGGTTTGTGATCCAATTTCCCCTGTGGAGGAGAGCCACTGACTGAAGACTGTGTTAGTGAGTGGTAAGCAGCTCTTGTCTTGTGTGGTAGGTGCAGAGGGTTAGGATTAATTCAGGATGGCTGAGCTTTGCTCAGACTACAAAAACCCATTTAATCTAATCTAAAATCCCATTCATTATCTAATTCACAGTTTGCATCTTTTGAGACATTTAATTAGAATGTTCTCAAGATCCATCCAATGCACCTCCCCTTAATTTTCAGTAAGCTCCGCCCTTTCCTACGCTTCTTGATTCTTCATTGCTCATCCAAACAGTTTTTCATTCTAAATGCAGTTTCTAACCTCCTACTTCTAGAACTATAGAGGGCTCCCCCCTGCTCACAGAGGAGCCTTCTAGTTCTAGCAGTACCCCCCCCAGTTGCGATGATCGTAACCCTTGGTCTGCTGAGGTTAAGGTCCCATTTCCATGTCAGACCAAGGATTCGCAACTACCTCCCCCCTTTCTCCTTGGGCGTAAATACTTGCCGTGATAAGACGAAGGTTTTCCTCAGATGCAATAGCTCCAACCCGCTTCATCTGATGCAATTCTTCCTGTGCATTCTGTAGCTCAATGATGCTATTCTCACGCTGTTTCACACACGATTCAAGCTGTTCCAGGACTCGTATAACTTTAGGCATCAAGTCCGCAACCAAGTCACTCCCGACCATATCGATCAATTTTTCCAAATCTTTGCCAATATCAGCAGCAGATTCATAAACCTCAATCACTGCAATGTTATTGTTGGAACTCATTTTGAATAATTCTTTCTTTGCAAATGATGAGAATTGAAACAATGCCAAAAAAAAGGAACAATTATTTATAATGAAATTTCAGAGCCAGAGGTTGTTCGATGTTGGACGGTTTACCTACATTTTGTGACTATTTTAGCAGTCTGTCTAGCACCACTATTTTCCTGCACCAATAAATTTCATAACTCTGAAAATTGATCGCACAAAGGCTAAGTCTCAGACCAAGTTTTAGTCAGCCCAGACGGGAAGCTTCCTTCCTACATGGCATAATGATGTCTTTGTGCACTCACGTCACAACAACACGTACACATGGTCGACTGCACAAGTTGATTTGTGATACCGATCGACTCGACTGCCCTAGATCCAGCACCAACCAAAGGAGCAACAAATGTGATGATTTATGACAGACCTCCACTGCATAAGTCTAAGATCTTCAGTTTCAGCAGTCTTTTGTTTCAGTTGAAGTATTGTGATGATCGGGCATTGCACTTGACTCATAACATTTTGACACTTGTGCACGTACACACATAAAATAATACTGTCACTGACTGTGTACAGTGCACACGATGCATTGAATTGACTGTGCATCATCAGTGTGTGTCATGTGACATTACAATCAACATGGCGGCTAGTTTGTTGGGTACGTAGTTCGCAAGCCTCCAACAAAAAATCGTCTTTTCATGCATTGGAAAGCCCCGACAGGGCTCTGAATTTCATCATGGGGAACAAGGACAGCAAACCGTCGATAATCCCTTATGAAGATGCCATAAAACGAGGTTTGTATCGTCTTAAATTGTTGATTTGTTATTAATTTTAGGTGGGGGTGTAACTCGAATTGACGCCTCTGTGTGTGAACGACACACAGGCCACCTACACTGTGTACACCATTCATCATTACATGGTCGACATGGTCAATGTTTACACTGTTGCGTCGTACGGGTTTCTTTATTTTGTAATGCAGTATAACGTTTAGGTAATTGTGTACAAGGGTTCTTATAACTACTAAGGGTTTTACCCCATAATTTCCCTCAAAAATCCCTGCCCTCTTTCCACAAATTTAACCTTGCTGATCAAGTCAAGAAAGGACACACCATCAACATTTGTGGACAAGTGGACTGGTGGGGCCCAAAACTACAAGGAAATTTAGGGGGGAAAATGTTTGTAAAGAGGCTCGCCTAAAATCTTTAAATGTTTGTGATGTCCTCTTCAATATTAGCATTTAGCAAGGTTAAATTTGTGGAAAGAGGGCAGGGCTTTCATTTTTTAGGGAAATTATGGGGATGGGGTAAAAACAATTAAGACGAAGATGCGACAGTTCAATTCACGGCCGCGCAGACGAGAATAGTCTGGTTTTCCGCTCTCGTTTTGAAGACTCTTGATCTGTTGTGTCTGGGTACCAGACTAGTCTAACCAGGCGTCGTGCGACTGACAGGCTGTTTTCAAGTTCGCAACAATCAAACAAGTCAGAAAATGTTATTTTTACACTGAAACAGAAATTTCTTCAATCTAGGGAACATTTTGCTGAAAGTCAGAAGTATCATTTTGGAGCAATAGAAGTTGTTTTCCTTTCCTTATAGTTTTGTGGGCCCCACTTGTCCACAAACCCCTATTTTATTTTTAGGTGAGTTAATTTACCAAAAAGTCGTTTTTATTTCCTTAGTAGGTATGGGGACCACTTAATCGCTATTTTATTTCCTTAGTTTAGTAGTCACATGAAACCACTTGTGCACATTTACCCAATCTATCCTTTTACCACTCATTTTACGGGCCTCTTTACTGAGTGATTGTATCTGGCTCACTTTCTTGAATGATTATGTTGTCAGTGTTGGAGTAGGCTACTGTCTTCTTTTTACACTTTTTTTTCGGGGGGGGGGGGGGGTAGTGGTTTACATACATGTAGCACACTGAACCTACATGTATTAAGAGATCTGAAAATAGTCTTGTACCAATTACTGTCTACAACTAAGCAACACTTTTTCTATTACAATTTCATTGTTTTTGGAATTTTGAATGCTTCTCACCGACTCCCTTCCTAATTTCCCAAAAAACTCAAAACCCTGCCAACTGCTGACATCAAATGGATATCAACAAGGCAGTGCATATTTTTCTAGCATCAGCATTCTTCCTGCAAATGCTATTTTGCCATTCCTTTACTCTGCATAATCTGGGACTGGAGCTGTAGGGACAATTTATGTCGGTAGATAACAGCCCCAATTAACAAGCTCCAGACGAGTACAGATATTGCAACCAGCCTGATCTATTAACATTTAATTGAAGACCTGTGTTAAATGTCATGGCCCTGCTTAGCGCAACAATTTGATAACCATGAAATTTCTGTCTTAATAAAACAGGATTTAAGACAACCATATTTTTCCCCATGTGTTGTGTATTACTTGTGTTTGTTTTTTGACTGTTGTTTGCTTACCATGAATATCAAATGGAAATTGTAATGGTGTTTTTTTATTGGGCAAGACATTTTTGTGCTAAGCAATTTTGTGTGCTTGGCAGCTCCATGGAATTGGCCCAGGTATTCTTTTGATCCGTCAGAGAAATTGGCTCGTCTGCAGCAAAATAACTTTGAAATCTGATCAGGATTATTTAATGTCATGATACATGTATTAAATGTGAAAACCTTGTGAGTCATTATAACAATTATTTGAGGTTGTTTGTTATGCACTGATGTATTGAGGTGTGTTTAATTTTTGTTTCAGTTACGGATGATGAATTCAAGCGCATCAGGGAGGCGTTCAAGCGATATTCCACCCCTGCAGGGCAAATGAGCCGACCCGTCTTTATAAAGGATGTACTTGGAGATGGGATGCCAGCAAAACTTGGAGAGGTAATTATTCTCACTATTATAAAGAAAAGCCAACATTTATAATTTCAGTCATTGATTCGTGGAATCAGTAAAATGGAGAATTCAAACGAGGAAGGAGAATTGAGGGAATAAATTGATTTACATAAGAATTGCTCAATATTGTACCACACACTGAACTTTCATAATCCTACATTTGTGTTGTACGATCCATCACTCATGGTTCAGTAAATAATTAATAATAAATGTCACTTAATGGTGTGGCAATTATCCACAATATATAATTTAATGATGTGGCAATTATCCACAATATGTCACTTACTGGTGTGGCAATTATCCACAATATGTCACTTAATGGTGTGGCAACTATCCACAATATGTCACTTAATGGTGTGGCAACTATCCACAATATGTCACTTAATGGTGCGGCAACTATCCACAATATGTCACTTACTGGTGTGGCAATTATCCACAATATGTCAGTTGCTGGTGTGGCAAATATCCACAATATGTCACTTAATGGTGTGGCAATTATCCACAATATGTCACTTAATGGTGTGGCAACTATCCACAATATGCCACTTAATGATGTGGCAATTATCCACAATATGTCACTTAATGGTGTGGCAACTAGTATCCACAATACATATGTCACTTAATGGTGTGGCAATTATCCACAATATGCCACTTAATGGTGTGGCAATTATCCACAATATGCCACTTAATGATGTGGCAATTATCCACAATATGCCACTTAGTGGTGTGGCAACTATCCACAATATGTCACTTAATGGTGTGGCAATTATCCACAATATGCCACTTAGTGGTGTGGCAATTATCCACAATATGTCACTTAATGGTGTGGCAATTATCCACAATATGCCACTTAGTGGTGTGGCAATTATCCACAATATGCCACTTAGTGGTGTGGCAACTATCCACAATATGTCACTTAATGGTGTGGCAATTATCCACAATATGCCACTTAGTGGTGTGGCAATTATCCACAATATGTCACTTAATGGTGTGGCAATTATCCACAATATGCCACTTAATGATGTGGCAATTATCCACAATATGCCACTTAATGGTGTGGCAACTAGTATCCACAATATGTCACTTAATGGTGTGGCAACTATCCACAATATGTCAAATTTCGTGGAAAAAAGCACTGGACAGCAGATCTAGTAACTGAAGCATTTCACTAGACCTGAACTTTTTTCACCAGACCTGTGGCATTCAATAGGAAAACCTTAATATCATCAATTTAGGCACCATTTTAATTGTGCAAGGAAAAAAAAATCACTAGACAGCCGGACTAGTGCAGTACACATTTCACTAGACCGACACTGAAATCACTAGACTCAGTCCACGGTCTAGTGGATATTTCAAGTCCTGTAGCATAGTATTATATTCAGAAATTATACAACTCGTCTTAAACAGGTGTATTTTCAATTTGCCACGAATGAAGCTAATACATACAGAAACTGATATGTTTGCGGTCATTTATAGATCAGATTGATATGTGTGTACTGGTATCACCATAGGTGCAGGTATTGTGGATGGGTACACATTGTAGGCACCAGACAGGCAACATGCATTGTTATAAATGTATACTGGTACCAGGTACATGTATAACATTACTTTCATGGTGAACAGTCAAGTACATGTACATACTGTACTGTATGTGAATGATTGGCCCTATGCCATATCTTCGCCAGCATGTACCCTGAAAATCAAAATATTTTGTGCCAGTAACTTGTGTATATTACATGTATTTCATCTCAAGAAATTATCTGGTGCATGCGCATGCCTACTGTAGATATATGTACATATTTAGGCCCAAGCATGCAGGTCCATGCCTTAATCCCTTGATAAGCATTAATTTAATCTATTAATTTATAGTATAAATACCAGAATAGATAAACCTGCAGTGGCCAATTGCATTGTCATTACAAGTGGCAAGGTGTACTGTACAATACGTGTACATGAACACTTGCACAGTACATACATGTAATGTATGTATGTGTGGGCTTATAATTTTGCTTCTAGAGTTAGGAGGGCCTGACGCATTTCGATCTTAGCGGGATCTTTCTCAAAGGCTAGCTTTGCTAGCTCTAGCTCTAAGCATTTGATATACACCTGTATGTATTTCAGGTCATTTTGGCTGATGAACAGTTTGCAGCAGTTTATTACTTGTATTGGCTTCTAATTGTGTTTAGCTGTAACTACTCAGCTATACACAATACATGTATGCACATTTTGATTATTTATAATTTTAGAGAAAATCTAACCACTAAATGTACAATTGCTTGAAGTTAAATCAAAGGCTAAATGACAAGAAGATGCAATTTAAGATTACATGTAGGCATACATGCATGTTCTTGTCCTCTCGTCATTTAGCCTTTGATAAAGATCCTGCTAGGATTGAAATGTCAGGTCCTTTTACATATGTAGAGTTCTCCAAGCATTTTATGAATTTCAGGTCATTATTGTGGCTGATGAGCAGTTTGCACTCAAGTTTGTTCCTTGTATTCACTATAACATGAGTAGAGTACCAGTTCTCAAATATGCATAGAGGCATAATGTAGCTCATTTGATTTGAAAATACATGTATTTCCCATCATTTAACTCCCCCATCCCATTCTGTTTGGCTGTTTTCCCATCCAAGTCTTCATTATATTGTTTCCGGGCAGTTTCCTGATTGAGCTCATTGCTCTTTTACTCCAGTTGTTGTGTGCATATTAAATTGCCATAATGGATGTTTATAATCCCACAGTAGAAGCCTGATATACAAACACTTGATGTCCCTTGACAATCCAGTTATGATGTCCTTAATGATTACTACTAACACCTCCACTCCATAGATACACACTGCACCCCAAGCACTTCACTAATAACCTTCCTCTAGGGCTCTAAGGCTTCTATGCACATTATTGGATCATCTACTGGTGTAGATTTATACTGGTGGGTTTATATGGAGACCTGTACCTTTACTTTCTGATCTATTGATTTGTTGTTGGTGAGATGGACTGTGCCTTTCTTTGATCATTTATGGTTTGCATTATTGACTGTCTTCATATACAATACATAATAATGTTCATATGGTGCATATGTACATGTACATAATTTGTGAATAATAAACAATGTAGGCCTACATGTACATGTTAGCTGAATACATGTCAGTCTACATGTACTACACCGTTTACACATAATGTACATGTACATGTGTATGTCTACATGTACATGTACACTGACCTTTCCTGTCTTGGTGCATAATTACATGTGTACTGTACAGTATATTGTACATCGCGTGTACACATACTTAAAAACACACGTTTAACATACAGTGTAGTGTACAGATATGCAATATTGTATACTATTACTTTGTCAAATGTGCATGTTTACATGTACTGTGCATGTACAATGTATAGTACACGTTTACCCAGTAGTCCTACTCCTACATCATGTACAATCCCACAAGTGGCTTTTTCCTAATTCAGTACATTACCTAATGGAGATTATAGGATAATCATAATTTATTACATGTATGCATACTACTTTTGAGATGTTGGCCCCTAATTATAAAGTAATTAACAATAATTATGTATGTGGTGCATGCAGTGTACTGTACACGATACATTGCATGCATGCATGGTATCAGATACATGTACAGTGTACATACACCAGAACAGAACACAAGCAGTGTACATACACTTGTATGCATTGTGCCTTACAGAAAAAAATATATACAAATATACATGTACAGTATACCTGTCATGTCTGTCATAGGGCTGTAAGTTAACGGATAATTTTGTAACCGGTTACCCGTCTGTAATTCGGTTACGGTTATCCGTAAAACAAAGAAAACAAAGAAAAGCAAAGAAATACATGTAGTAAGTTAATTTGGGTCTTTTAGGAAATTGGTTGACAGTATTCTATTGTTATAACATTTTTTAAATGGTACATGCATGTACATGTACATGTAGCAAAATGTCTGGCTTTTGCTTTGTATAAGCCTGCTGGTCCAATCTTCAAATGATCGTTTTGTGCTCACCGACTCTAACTTTACATTTTTTCTTTGTGAATTGTAGAAGTGCTTAATGTTTCAGAAAGAAAAGGCCCTTAAAATAAAACACTTTTCGATTAACCTAACCGCCATAACCGGGAAAAAAAAACACAGGTACCCGCTTGAACGGTCGGTTAACCGGATAGCTAGATACAAACTGCAGCTTTAGTCTATCAATGTTTGGGTGAAAGAAATTTCTCAATTATATACATAAAATTATGTACAGTGTACCGTGCTGTGTATTGTATCATGTACATGTATCATTGTATGTATCAACACACAATGTACAAAATGTTCACAAGATGTAGTGTACATTGTTCACAAGATGTATCTAGGACTAATATATTAGTGCTCTATGCTCTGAACTGATGAAGCACCAGAATCGTTCAACATGTAAATTTAACATTTATTTCATTTCTATAGCGTTATTTCTATACATGTACATATAAAAAATCAATATTCAAAAGCGCTTCACAAATATACAAAGTGCTTACAAATATGAATAAAAAAACAAAAACATTCATAACATTTTTAAATTAACATGAAAAAAAATTACACAATTCATAATCAATAAAATATACTAAGAATTTTAAAATAAAATAAAATTTATCTAATAAAATTGGTACTCAATTACTTGTAACATTTATTAAAGAGATGTGTTTTTATTGCACTTTTGAATTCATTTTCGGCTGTGATTTTCTTCAAATGGTGTGGCAAAGAATTCCACAACTTTGACCCAGTAATGCCCTGTCATTTAGTTTATTTTTAGACCGAGGCACATTAAGTAATATTGTGTCTCGACTACGTAGACTGTAAGCAGAATCGGATTTTACGATTAAGTCTGTTAAATACTGTATGCAGGTGCTTTGTTATGCAATACCTTAAAGATTAAAAGTAAAATCTTAAAAAGGACTCGCTCACGAACTGGGAGTCAGTGCAGATCCCTAAGTGAATGTGAAATTCTATCATACTTAAATGTAAACCTAAAACCAACCGAGCAGCATTGTTCTGTAATCGCTGCAGTTTGTCAAATAAAATTTGAGGCATGCTGTACATTACAGAGTTAACATAATCCAAATGACAGGTGATCAGTGAATGAACTAAACACTCAGTAGCTCCTTGAGTGAGGTATTTGCGAATTCGACGCAAGTTGTGTAAGCTGTAGTTAACCTTTTTACAAACACGATTAACAAGTGTTTCCATCGACAGTCTGGAATCCAGCCAGAATCCCAAACTGCGAACATTATCAACAATTTTAATTTCATTGATGCCAACTTTAACATGATGTACGGTATATTAATCTTTTCCGGTTGTTGACGAGATCCAAACAAGATAATTTCTGTTTTACCATCATTCAATTTCAACTTGTGTCTCAACATCCATGCTTGTACTGAAGCAAGACAGTCCTCATTAAAAAGGGAGCTCGCATATGCTGTGAAAAGCATGGGGCCAAGGCATGAACCTTGAGGAACCCTAAACTTGACACTAATACAATCAGATAACTTGCCTGAGATTGAAACTCTTTGGTAACGATTATCGAGATATGAACTTAACCAATTTAGTGCAATATTGTCAAACCCGAAGTTAGTTTCCATAATTTGCAATAACAGACTGTTAACAACCTAAATATGGAAGCCCATATAACTAGTACTTGCAAATCAGCCTATTTCATGATACATGTATATAACTTGAGACGTATTCGTAAATACTTTGATAAAGATACAATGAAAACAGTCATTCATGCGTGTGTCACTAGCAAATTAGACTACTGTAACAGCCTACTGTATGGGCTGCCAGATGCACAAATTTCCAAGCTTCAAAGGGTCCAAAATACATGTGCACGACTTATCTATAATCTCCCCAAGTTCTCTTCAGTCACCCCTCTCCTTAAGGAACTACATTGGTTACCCGTTCGACAAAGAATCACTTTCAAAATACTAATGATAATTTACAAAGCACTGAATGGTCAAGCCCCAAATTACATAATTGAACTACTGAATCTAAAAACTGAATCACATGGTCATAACTTACGTAGCAGACATGACAAATTTACACTACAAATACCCTCATATAGAACAAAAGTTACTCTTGGAGATAGGTCATTTTTGTGTGCAGCCCCCAGGTTATGGAATGTATTACCACTTGATATAAGGAAAGCCCCTTCTCTCGCAAGTTTCAAATCTAAACTGAAATCTCATTTGTTCAATAGCATTAACTAGCTTCTATGAGCTCTTAAAGCGCAATAGAATATATTTAAATAATTGTTGCGCTTTATAAATCTTTATTATTATTATTATTAGACTGTGGTCGACAGTATCAAAGGCAGCACTTACATGTAGGTCAAGTAACACCATCATAACAACCTGTTGATTACCCATACATTGAAATATATCCGATGTTATTCTACAGAGCATGGTCTCTGTACTATGAAACTGCCTGTAAGCCGATTGGTACACTGGAAAAAGATCATTATTATGCATGTGAGAAGTGATTTGGTCTGCAGCAATCCGTTCCACTAATTTTGAAATAAAACATACATTACATGCTGCACTGTATTCCTCATAACAATACCACAGTACTCAGTAGTAGTAGCCCATTATAAACTGTATTTTGTCTTCTTTTGTTGATTATTTGTAGATTCCATGTCATGAAAACTGGCACCACCCATTGGCTTTATTTATATAAACATGTTGGCTTGTTAACTCAGTAAACAACGGTATTTTAGGATATTGAGTACAAATTGGAGAACTGTATATTAATATATTTTCTTGAATAAAACAGCCACGGTCATGTACCCATGAGATTGTAATTAAAATTATTTGTTTATATTTTACATAGTACACATTGCACTTTACATAATACATGTAAATACTGTACATGAACAGTTAAAGTTCCTACTTACAGTATTTACATCTTTTAGAACTTCTTCATTTGTTTTTAATCCATATATCTACATATTAGTAGGAATACTTAAAACAACCTGTGAAGAAATCTTTGTACAGCACTTTCAAATACATACATGTACATATACAATGTACTGTACACTATGTACATGTACATGTACAGCACATGCACAGGAAATACAGCTTTGACAATGTCATGTTGCACATGTGATGCATGTGTACAGCAGATCTATGAAGCAAATGGCTGTATAAATGACCTAGTTCTAAGAATCAGGGCTAGGCTCCTATACACTGTACGTACAGTGTACATGTACAGGTACCGGGTAGTATGAATTGATGAACCCTTTCCCCTGACCACTTTTGGTTTTGTTCGCATAAATTTCCATAAAATTGTGATTTTGTTCACGATACTTTCAGTTTGTTAGAATCATTCATGACACATTGTGTCTGTTTGCATGACGTAGGCCTACACGCACACGTACATGTACAATCATACATTGATATTGTATCTCATTGAGGCATTGAATAGTGACTAAAGGAATCTTTTGATCAGGGTGAAGTCTTTTGAGCCTTCTCTCTGTGCACGTGATATCGTATCTCAAAACAAATAGCTCTGTAAAAGCCTTGCCCTAAAGCAACATCCAATATCAGGATTCACATCAGCTACAGAATGAAAAGACTGAAGATTCTTGCCAATTGGGAAGTTAATTCACTACTACCTGACGCCAGATTAAACCCTTACCATCTCCAGCCTTGCCCAGTAGTTTGACTCTATGCAGCCTACAGGGTTATTTGTCCTCTTCAAGTAACAGAGTCGATCAAGATTTACTCTGAGACTCTCAGAGATTTCAAGAATATTATATTTTTACCTGTATGACAGCAGCATAATAAATTGCCTGATAATGTACAGTACTCTACTAGTACTACTCATGTTGACATGTCTAGTGTTTGTCATTTTAGTTTTTTTAACTTATAGGATGCAAGATAAATTATAAAAATGTGAATCCATACAGAGCCTTTCCTTTTTAGCTACATACATTTGCTGATTATGTCATCTTTCCAGTTATAAATACCCAAATTAAATTTAATTGTACTAGGTATATTGTACATTTATGGCTTCATTCTATTTTAAAGAGCAGAACATGTACACGCGAGTGTCCTAATTGTTTTGTTACAATCTCATCAGGCCTAGCAAATTAATAGAAAATGTTCAGCAATCAGCCTTGACATTTGAGTGATGAATTCTTGATGATTGAATGAATCGTTTAAAACAACGTCATAATGGCACATGGAGATTGCTTTACAATGGCATAATGCCATTAGTTAAAGGAATTTCATTGTGCATTACCATCCCAGACACATGCTGTTGTACACTAGCCAGTTGCAGCTAGATATTAATTCTACCCCCATGTATCTTTTCTTGCCACCAGTTTCTTGGACCTTTTACTTCTGTACAAAGTTTCCTAAGTTCCTAAGCAATGTACAGGTGTACGTACACACTGTACTGTGTTGAGTTGTCAGTGGCATTTGCATAAGTTTATGTACCGTTACCCGGATTCCTGACAACACATGCACTGCTAGCCCGTGTGCTCCAGACTTGCGCAGTATACTGATGAAAAGGACATTTTCTTTATTTACGTACATGTACATGTACATGCTTTTATTACATGTATGATTGTTCGCTCTCTCAAAACAGCCTATAAATGCCCCATACAGAAGAATGGTATACTGTATACAGTGTACAGTTGTAGTCGTGTACGGGTATAATGCATAAAAGGACCTGAAAATTAATGAATGGGCCTTAAATACACTTCATACTGTACACATGTACATGTATGCAGGACCATACCGTGTTTGATGGACCTCACATATAGTTAGTTATCAAATCTTATCGGTGTGTCAGTCACACCATAATAGATATGTACATACATACATTCAGCAACCATTACCTTTCAGACATCGTTAACAAAACATGTAGGAATCCATAATGCATAGCGGAGGTTGATAAAAGACTCTTGAATCTTGATGGATGACGTCCAGCATTCCTTATGAACCTACAAGAGGCTATCCACCCTTGAAGATGTACGAGTACACACATATTGTACATGTACAGTACAAGAAATCACTGATTTCGCATTCAGAGGGCATAGGCCCTGTTAAAATGCTTGGCCTGAATACAATTTGTATTCAATGTAAATTAATTGCACTCCTTTTTAGGCTTTATAAAATCACTGGTCTAACAAAACAGTGTAGTGTTTCCTGTGTGCTGGACACATCACACATGTACAGTACATGTACTGTTGCCAATTTCACGGCCTTGCTTAGCACTAAGCATTTGCTAACCAAGAAATGTTTGTCTTATTGGAATTAAATGAAAACAGGATTAACAACCCAATTTCCAAATTGTTCATGTGTTGTGTATCACTTGTGATGGTTCTTTGGCTGTTGTTTGCTGACCATCAAATGGAATTTTAAGGGTGGTTTGTTTTATTGAGCAACATATTTTGTTGCTCAATATAAGCAGTTTTTTGTGCTTATAAAACAGTTCCATGAAATTGACCCCAATTTTGATTTCATTTGAAACTTCACAAAGTATCACATATTTACATGTACAGTTATTTGCAGAAATTGGTGTCTTTCTGTGAAGAGATTTATCTGTATTACAGGAACATGTGTACAGTTTACTTCCTTTTTGAAAAAGCATCTAATTATTTATATGTACACATGTATTTTGTACGTACAGTACATGTAAAGTATATGCATACAGGCAGTACACTGGATGTACAGTACATTATGTGCATACATGTAATTTACTTTTGGTACAAATACTGAAGTGACCAATTAACGCCCTCTTAATTTAGCAATTAAACAAAGTGTTGAATGAAGGCCATCTCCTGTTCAAAGTTGAAAAAACAACTCACCATTTTGTTGTTTTTCTGTGCCCAATGTTTGGTACTGTACATGCACTTGGCACACATAATGTAGGTTACATGTACATGTACACGTTGTACATCACAAATCTATTAACTTCATTAAATCCAGCAATATTTGACAGGAAAGTCAATTGATCTGGTTGTCAGTACACCTGTTGTTTTAGCTGCTTTGATGTTATGGCAGTCAGCACACTTGACCTTGGTTAGTTGATAGATTTTATATACAGTAGGCCTACTTACCTGTACAAATTACAATACATGTGCATACAGTATGCAGCATGTACATTACAAGATAAAATGTGAATTGTGAAAATACAGTGTTTGTATGTAGTGCATACCCTACACATGTACAGTGTACACAGAGTACTGTACATGTACACGTATTTGTACTGTACATTTAAATGTAATTTGATTGTTTTCTATACATGTACAACTCTCTGTACTGCTACATGTACATGTAGAATAAATTACTTTAAATTCAGTCAGTTTCCCTTGTGGTTATTATTTGATGATTACCGGGTAAATTACATGTACATGTAATTAAAAAGCCGTATCCTCTTTGAGTGATCCCCCATGCATTGTTCTCAGGTTGCATCATTGCTGCGCATATCAATGAAATGATCCTTGGGGTATGGCGGTCTGTGCATGGTTTCATGGCTTCTGACTGCCTAACGAACAAAGATAATTTTTACTATTTAGGACACCACCAATGTAGGGCTGGATGGCTCAGTTGGTAGAGCGCCTGTACGGTATTGAGGAGGTCGCCAGTTCGAATCCCGCTCCCGTCAATCTTTGTTCACTATTCAATGACTTTAAATTCAGTCAGTTTCCGATGAGGTTATTTGATGATAATATTATTTTTAGTTAAATTTCCAATTCATTCAGAACCATACAGTGTAGAAATTTGAATGTTCTGAACAGGGTGCTTGTAAACTTTAATATTCGTTTATTAAATTTGACAGTGTGCCTTGAAAAAAAAACCCAAATTGGATAAAAAGCTGTGCAGTAGCAACATTGTAAATATGTGGGCCTACATGCATGACATGTATATTACAGACGTGTGATGTACATGTACACTGATAGTTGTATGGACTGTAAGCTCTAAGCAAGGTCGGTACGTGTAATAACAGTATCACACTTAAACGCACGTACGCATTAACACTGTGAACTTCATTCTTACAATGTATGCATCATGTAGGCCTACCTGTATGTCTAACATAAATCTGTCAGCAAAACTTGAGAGCTTGACAAGGGGTGGAACAAATAATAAAATTTTAACACCTGTTGTAAAAAAAAGGGATGGAGTGCTTTCCACTTGAACAACCAATATTACTCAGACCTTAAATTAACCCCCCCCCCCCCCCACTGCTCCATCTTATGCTTTAGCCTGAGAATACAGAGTGTGATATCCCCACCTTGTGATGTCACCGTTGCCTTGGTGCAACATCTTACCCATCTTACCCTTTAGGATGTTGAAGTACGACACGTAGGATGAGATAGCAACAGGGATGACAGTGTGTGAGCATTCTCCTGATTGTTGCTGGATCATGAGAGTCAATAGCTGAGTCTGTGATTTATTAGAGTCTGGAAATCTCCAATCTCCAAGAAGAGACAAGGAGGTCAGGAGACTGAGATATTTGATATGAGGAGTAAATCGTTGCATGATGAAGCAAAGCTGGTCTGATCCTTTACCAGCATACACACATGTACTAGGGCTCGGTGCATTGGTCTCTTGATGAACTGCCTCCAGTAGAATTTGACATTGATGGACTAACAGGGAAAAAAAGAAGGCCAAAAAAGAAGGCCATATCGATTTAATGCATAAATTTGCATTTTTTCTGCACGAATCCATTTCTGTGTCAAATTGTAGTATGGATTATAATCATTGTGTACTACATGTATCTAATGTAAAATGCATGTGACACACTAACATCTGAACTGTTCTTCCATAATTTATTTCTCTGTACCCTAAGAAACCTTCGAAAAGATAAAATATTTGCAATACATTTTCAAATGCCTAATCTATGGATTGCAGTATTTACCTTCATTTGCCCTTTGATATTTGAGCCAAGATTACATGTTTTTGAGACTTTGCTTTGAGGCTTACAGACTACAGAGCAATATTTTCAAGCATGAAGATGTATGTGCTTTAACCTTGTACACGGTACAGTTGGCATGGTCATAAGGCCATAAAAAAATTGTTATATTGGAGTAACGGAGGGTTGGAAAATAGGGTATGGCCGGCGGATTTTTTATTTTTTTTTATTTTATTTTTCCTGTATTAAATGCTTTTTTCCCTGTATATTACAGTATTTGACGAGTCAAATAAAGACAAGAAATGACATAAAAACTTTAACCAGTCTGGTTTCCATCTTTTGCTCCTTTTAAGCTTTTAATCTGCATGCAATATTGACTCTATTTCTTTTCATATTAATTTAATTTTATTTTTTTTTTATTTTTTTTTTTTGGTTTAAAATATTTACGGTCGGGGCATATTTTTGGGTCGGGCGGGTTACGCCAATACAACCATTTTTTTTGTTATGGCCTAACAAGAACATGTGTACATCGTATACAATTCATAGATATTGTCTTGCCGGTATTTCAAGCTTATGAGATTCTCCAAGGCCCTTTTCCAAACCTCGGCTCAGGCTCCGGCTCCGGCTCCGGCTCCGGCTCCGGCTCCATTTTGTGAGTCCATTATAAAATAACACACCTGTATCAAAAAAGAGGCTTTTGGCTGTCGTTCGGGAGTACATGTAGATTCTCTGGTTTGAAGAAGAAAACAGAGCTTCAGCTTCAATGAAAAACCACAACCTATCATTTTCAGGATATGGATTACTAAGACGAAGCCTGAGCCGGAGCCAAGGTTTGGAAAAGGCCCTAGATTCTTCCTCCAGGAAACAGACACCATAGCCATACCATACACCATAGGCTGCAATATGTGTACTGGTTGGGCTGGCTATACTTGAAAGTACTTGAAAACTCGGTCACTATGTATGCTATGAACATATTGATTCATGGGACCACATCTCATTCTGTGCAACGTACATGTATGATGTGTGAAAGTTCATACTTGACACAAACCATCTCTTGTAACAATGACTTGATGCAATTCACATCATCTGAACTTCATTCGTCTTGGGACAAAGCAGTTTCACCTTAGCAAGTTGCTCCATACATGAAATAAGCATGCATTGTCCGTACATGCTTCCATTTCAAGGGACACCTACTAGACAATTGGCTTCATAGCATGCATTGCTCAATACAATCCCTAGATACATGCGTGACAGTTGGGTAAAATGAAGTGGATTTGATCATATGTCAAGATCATGAATTTTCACAGTCTGCAAAGAATCAAATAATCTGATGGATTTTCCCACTCTGAATTCCCTCCTCGGTTGGCTGCAGCGCGACTCGTCTCGGAAAACAACATTTGAAGGACAGAATATTTATCACAACTGGCAGAATATTGTACGTGTACATGCTGAAGTACATGACGTAGAATGTGCATCTATAGAGCATCTTGTAATATAAGATATCTTGGCAACCAGCCAATCTTGGATCATGTAATTACAACACAATCCCTTAGCAGGGTGCAGCATTTTGTTCAAGATTAATTACATGTACAAATATTGCAATGAAATTTATAGTGAGTGTTTTTTATTTCTTAGATCTATGGTGTTTTTATTTGTTTTCTAGTTTGTTCCTTTTGTTTTTTGGTAGCAATATTTGAAGGAAAACACTTTTGTTGTCTTGGTACAATCAATATATTTACATGTACCACCCTGTACATGTCCAGGTACATTATATACATGTACAGTATGTTGATAAATAGCATCAATGGCAATATAGATAAACTGTACACATGTGCCTGTTTTCACTGTGTTGTACTTGTAGTGTACATGTACACCATAGCCCTATACAGGGTGTCCCAGAAAAAAACGCAACACTGTGTCGGGACCCATTACCGGTATGTTAAAATTGAAAGTTCTGTTTTTCACTTCAAGAGTCAGATATGTATCATACAGCCATGTCTTGGCTATAACCATGTAGAATTTAAGCAAAATCGGGCTGTAATTGGCGAAAATATGACCAATTGAAAGAGTACTTTTTAAAAACAAATTTGCAAGGATAACACGTATAGTGGTTAATATGTATGTATTGTGTATGAAAGAAAGATGAAAATCATGTTTTGAGGTTGGGTAATTCAGTCTTTAATAGTTTTTTCCCTCAATTTCAGTCCAATTTTGCAAAAATTTTACATGGTGATAGCCAAGACATGGCTGTATCATATGGCTGAATCTTGAAGTGATAAACAGTTTAATTTTGACATAATGGTTCCCGACACAGTGTTGCGTTTTTTCTGGGACACCCTGTACAAAGTGTACATGTACTACCGGTACTTTATTCTTATAAATTATTACTTACATGTACAGTACAGTATAACACGTATAGTACATTGACCATAAAAAAGTGCCTGTTAACATGTTTAATACAGACATGTCAGACTTGACTGATTTATGGTTTTACAAGGATCTACATGTAGTATCCTAGCTATTGTATCTTAAGATAAAACACACGATGTACACATAAGCACATAATCCAGTGACCTTGCTTGAAAAGTGTGTGTTTTTCTATATAAAACTTTGGGCTTATGAAAAATTTACGAATAAAATAAAAAGGAAATTAATCCCTTGAAGACTGAGAGCTTTAAAGCAGATTGCTCATATGGGAGTGGATTGCTGTATCATATACAATGAGTCTATAACTTGCTGATTAATTAATGAAGGATACTTGTACTCTATGGATCTTGAAAAACATGCCAGTTTCAATTTGTAATGGTTTGGGTTTTGGTGTTTACAAAAATAACCAAATACTTTTTCAAACTTGGAAATATTTAATAATGATCAAAATAATGTGTGTGGTGCACCTGCATATGTATGGTGCACCATGTGAATATCTCTAAGACTCTTACATTATACATGTAGCTGCATGCTACACCTGTTATACACCTGTATACACCTGTTGAAGGTTTATGATAGAACCAGACAATTATTCAGTCATGATAATACTTCCCTGTATGCTTTGGTTATATTGTATCTTCAGAATATTGTTTACTTGGAACTTTCTGGACTCCTGAAAGTGATATTGCACAATACTCTATTTTACACATATCTTCTTACATATTAATGGTTTAAGTTTCAGGGTCGATGCCCAGGAAAGTCAGTAAATTATCATGTTTAACCTACATGTAATTTATTCAATTGTTTTATCTTCTGTGCAGCATCTGTACTTTGCATTTGGTGGCAACAATAAGGGATTGATCTTCAAGGATCTACTGACTGGTCTTGTACTGCTAGCCAGAGGATCTCAAACAGAGAAACTCAAATGTGAGTATTTCCTTTTGTCTTTGTATTTGTATTTGTTCCTTCATGGACTAAGAATCATAAGTGTACTTGCCTGGTTGTGTTGTAGTATACAAATATCTCATGGTTTGAGGGTGGACAGTCAATTCTAGCACTTGAGGTGTTGGAAGTTGACAAACTTAGCCTTGGGAACTACATGTAGTTTGTCAACTTCCAACACCTAGGGAATAAAACTAGAATTAACTGTCCACCCAAAATAAACCACATCATAAGATGTGATATTTATTTTACTATGTACCTCAGAAATATTCTTTATTGTCCACAATTTTGTCGAGAAGTGCAGCAAAACGTCATTTTTGTGAACTTCATTTAAAACAAAGTTCACGCACGCACACTGCAAACTAGGATAGATGCGCAGTGAAATTTCCATGCGCAGTGAGATGTTACATGTGTAACAGTTCTTTCGGAGATTCCCCGGCCTACTCGCTGGTGATCAGCAATTACATGTATATGTATATCTACTGGCATGTGATTGTGAATTGACCAATTGGGATTTGGCTCTAGGTCATGAATATTGATGAGGTATAGTAATTACTGTTGTTGGCCATTCATGTTACCCTGGGGATGAGGTTGTGAATTGCTTATTTAGAATGTTCTTTGATGTTCCTCCGTGTTTGACAATAACAAGTCCATTAACTTCCTGAGATGATTTGCTATCCTCAGTGCATTAACTGAATGTTGGACACAGCGCCCAGGCCTGAATGCCATGATCTATCATTGATCTGATTGCAGTATTATACCTGCAGAATGTTCATTTTTTAGTTGAAATGGCATTTCTGTTGAAGGGAAAATGGCCTTAATTGATTCCTCCTTCAACTGTGGGCATTTATGAAAAGGAGGCCCAGGCTTCATCTCAGGCTCCATCTCATGAATCCATTCTTCAATAACGGGTACCAATATAGAAGCTTTTTGCTGTGGTTTGGAATTCTCTGGTTTGAAAAGGGAAACTGAGTTTCAGCTTCAATGAAAAACCACAACCTATATTTTTAGTACATGGATGACAGAGCCAAAGCCTGAGCCTCTGTTTCGTAAACGCCCTATGAATCAATTCCTGGCCTGTTCATGTACATACTGTCACATACAGTGTCAGTATGTTGTACATGAACATGTGCATCAGGTTGAGGATGTTATAAGCTCCCTTGTCTTGGGTACATGTCCCCTGTGGCATCACACTGATGATATCCATCATTGCATAACTATGTTATGAGATGGTTTCACTGTTTTTAGTACATACACTGTATGTACGTACATGTACAAATAAGTACAGGGCCCAATTTCATGGAATCTGTTGCAGCCTATTTTTGTGCTTACAGCCTCTGCTATGTGTGTTATCTATTTCTTGGCATCCGTAAGCAAGACTTTTGGTCAATAGCGAAGAATTTCTAGGGTAACCATGATTATTCACTGCTAACGCGCTGTCATACATGCATTCTGCACAAAGCCCTTGCTTACATACTGTACCTTTACCAAAAAGGAAACTCTCGGGCCGTGAAATACACTAACCGTATGCAAAAAAGTCTGCTACCATCCATAGCAAATAAATTTTTGCTAACGGTAATGGATTCCATGAAATTGTACCTGTATACAATGAATAATCACTGGTACACTGCACACACATTGTAAATTATTAGCAAATATTGGTAAGCAAACATTGCTCCATGTAAGATGGAGACTTCATATTTATCATCTGTTGGACGGTGCTAAAAGCCAAACGTTTGCAACGAGGCTAATTTGACATGGAGATAAGTGTGCACTGTAGTAAATGTAAATTAATGCACACACAGTGCAGTATTGACCACTATCTGTCTTTGGAGACTGTGTACATTTACTGTACACATGTGTACAGTGTATGTGTATATACTGTACATCAATTGAGTTCCATCATTTACAATGTGCCTTGTGTCAATGGTGATATTCAAGATGTATTGTATAATTGCTTGGGTCTGTCTGTGTGTATTCATTATGTGTAATGTCCATGTACAGTGTAAATACATGGTGCAATTTTGGCACTTGTGCATTATACACCTGCTGTACTGTGAACCTGTGGCGTGGAAATTGCATTCATTATGCACAGTAGGCCAATTTCAAGACAGGTTTTGGACAATTGTATTATTTGTACCGGTTCTTGCAATAACTTACAATGTAAAAGAAAATATTCTTTGGATAATACAGGTGAACATGTATGTCGTAAAAGTACATGTACAAATGTGCATACAATACATTACAATACGTGCAATATGTAGCCTACTGTACATGTCCATGAGATCAGTTTCAAATGAAATACTCATATTAATTTACATTACATTACATTGTACAAGGAATCTTACTAGTCATTTATTAAATGAAGAAAAATTTCAGTCTACAGAGTTGAAGAACGTGTTCCTAATTTGTTGATTGTGTTCATATTTTATGTGCATTATGTACAAACATGGAATATTCACTCAGTTTTTGGAATACCGGTTACTGCTCCAAATACGTCACATCAAATAGTGCATAATGTGTGTACATGATGATGATTTAACATCCTTTGACAGTTAAATAACCTGTTGAGCGTAGACTACTGTCTAATGTCTCATACTCTCATTGGTACATGTACAGTGTACAAGTGGAACTGAATAATGTACACATGTAATATACATATACCCCTGCATCCATATATTGTATGTATTTTTTTAAGCACTTGTACACTGTACCATACAATTGATACTTGATACTGACATACAATGTAGAATGCTTGCCAACTTGTTCACTTCTACTGCCAAACTGCTGCTGTTTACAATGAAGTGTACTACATGTATGGGTGTGAACAGCGTGCCCTGTAATTTGTATACACTGTGCATTGTACATTTATGTTTATGTACACTGTATGTTAACAAATTACCCAATTTTCAGTCTTCGGTAAAGATCCTGCTAGGATCGAAACGCCTCAGGCCCTCCTAACTCTAAACATTTTATAAATTTCAGGCCATTATTTTGGCTGATGAGCAGTTTACAGCAGTTAATTATTTGTATTGAATTACAATACCAGTTTATTTATGATGGAACGTACAGATTTAGTTAAAGGAGAGTAGCAATCAAACTGAAGGACTACAGTATTTATCATCATATTTTTTATAATGGTTATTATTGACTTGAAGGCTGTAAGTCTTTGATAAAATCAACTCATTATTAAGGAAGTGGCACATGTGCAGTTATATTTCTGGTGTGGGATTTCCTCTGAAAATGTACATCATGAATTTCTTTGTTTCCTGAATTCCTGTACAATATGTACATGGGTGTACATGTACACGTATCACTGCATCAGTCGAATTGAATAGACTACATAATATGATACAGTACTGTACTGTACATGCTGTAGCTAAATGAATTGCCACTTAGTGTGGAAGTGGAGAGAACGTGATTCTGTCACTATTGGAACAATTGAATGGAAGGAAACAGATAGTACACACTGTACACAGTTTACATGCATGGGTATGGTAGAGTAGCATGCAGTGTACTTATTATGTCAAATGAATTTATGAGTCCCAGTTCATGTTTGTGTTTCCTTTTTTGACCCAAATCCAATTCATTTTGATTACTGAGCCATGATATATAGGCCTTCTGTAACTCGTACACTTGTATGTACATGTATGGATGTACATGTACTTGTGCGATATTGTTCTTGTGCATACACATGAACATGAACTTGTTGTGCTGTACTGTACAGTACATACATGTACACGTACATGTACATGTACAATGTACAAGTTGTTTAATGTATTGACGACATCTATTATTACCCAGTTTGTCTCTCTTTTGCAGTATTAATTAGTCTACATAAATTAAACAACTGTGTCAACTGTCAAACCATTGTATAGTCACTACATGTACATGTATAGTGTATCAGGATTGCTTTGGCGATGATTAATAAGGTCACTATAGATGCAGACTTTCCTGACTCATACAGTGGAAATGTACAATGTGCATAGTATACAGTTAACCTGTATAGAATTGTACAGTGTTGATATTGAGGGATGACGTACACTGTAAGTTCAACCATGCATGAGTCAGGGTCTAGCTCCTCTAGCTCCTCTAGCTCCTTGCGGATGCAATATCTAGACATCCTTGGAGAACAATCTATGGATGATTGTTTTTCTGAGAAATAATTGCAGTGTCAGGCATGAATCTAATAGCGCTCCGCAATAATGACGTCACAACATCCCCGGATGTCAGACAAACATTGACTCACACACGTAGTGTACATGTACACACGTTTGCATGGTTGCAATGTTTGTCTGAGATCCGGTGCTATTTTTAGACCAAGTGCGGAGCGCTATTGTCTGAGGAATATTAAAGTACATGTACGTGTACTAACACATGTACATATGTACATTGAATATACGGTATTACACGTCAGCTGTTATTACAAGATTATTAGTTACACTGTACCTGCCAAATGTCATTAACTTGTCTTGCTATTCAAAGGCAATATGCCGTGACTAATAGTAAATTGATATCAATTGAATTGCCTCAGGTTCCAATAGACGTGTTCACATTACATCTGTTGAAAAGATCATTTACGGCTTATTACAGTAATGATATTGTAGGCCTACACGATGACATTTCATATTGTCACGGACATGTAGAGCTCCATGTATACAGTACTTACATGTACGGTACATCTAGTCATTCTCCTTGAATGCAATGTGGTATATGAAATGGCATAGAAACGTGGGTGCCCCTTTTAAAACGCGTAGTTAAAAAAAATTTCTAAATTTGTTTTTTCCTTTTCCTTATCTTTTTATTCAAGAAGATCTGTTGCATGTGCCAAAGTAGATATTGATTTGGAAACTTATTTATGTGAACATATATGTACATACTGAGAAAAGCATAACATATCCCTCCTCTAAAACTGTTAAACTTTGATCCTGTGTTGGCCTTTGGCATATTCAGAAAGGTTCCTTGTCTTAATATGCTGTAATAGCTCACCTCAGGTATGTCAAACAGATTTGACAAGCTAGATGGAATACATACACGTTTATGTAAGTAGTATTTAATCTCTGATTATTTGTTTTGATTGTTATTTACAGTCATCTTTGCCCTTTGTGCCAGTCATGACAATGGAATGTACATTACCCAAGAAGATCTGGAGCAATTTATCTCAACCTGTGATGGTAGTCCACCGCCTCAAGAAGTTGCACAGTTATTCAGAGATGTAGGTATCCATGGTAACTCTTCCATAATCATCCCAGTATTTCATCCCTTGAAATTAATACTTTTGGTTTTTTTTATGTTTTGAAGTTGCCCTCATATTACATATACATGTACATGTATAATTTTCATTCTTTTTAAATTTTTTTTCAACTTTTTATGCACTAACTATGTAAATGTCATCATCAAATTACCTCAAGGGAAATTGACTGAAATGTACCGTTCTCAGGTTGCAGCATTGCTGCGAGTATCAATTAAATGATCCCTGGGATATGGCAGTGTGTGCATGGTTTCATGGCTTCTGACTGCCAAATAAACAACGATAATTGACAATTGTGGTCAGCACCAACGTAGGGCTGGATAGCTTAGTTGGTAGAGCGCCTGTACAGTATTCAGAAGGTCGCCGGTTCGAATCCCGCTCCAGTCAATTTTTCTTTGTTCACATTTCTAATGTAAATATCAGTTATGATGCATTATTCCAATATCTCTGCAATCTTTTTGTTGAAGGATGACCGTGCATCATATGAGCAATTCTGCTCATGGCTCTTGAAGCATAGTCATGTGATGAAGCTGTCGGCATGGTTACTACAAGATTCTAACAAACCTGGTGTAAGGTTATCCGATGAGAGTGACACGCCCACATTCTACCAGACCCTAGCAGGGGTGACACACCGTAAGCTTGTTCTTATTTCTCCTAATCCATTCCCCTTCGCTATACACATATATATGTATAGTTCTTATTCATTGTATAACGGCATTGGAGTTGAAATATTGATTCTCAAGTACCTAGAGAGTCATTGTTCTTGGAATTGTCTCTGTCTGCTGACATGCACTAGATCGGTGAAGACCAAATTGTCTAATTACAGACAAGTTTGGCCTAACAACCACAGCCATGATAAATGTAACCAATTATGCTATGCCATATTACAGTATGTTGAATTATTGACTGCAGCTTATTCTCAAGGGACTTTGGGTCTGTGTAAAATTTCATGCACCAATAATTACCGCTAAGGATGCCCTTAATGTTTGATTACCCACAGTGACATACATGTACATGTACTGTACGTTGTGACAAATTGAACAGTTTACATTTGATGATGGTTAGTTGTACACAAGTTATTCCTCCCTTTCCATCTGTTATTGTGCACAGAATTCCACAATTGGCCTCCACAATTGATCATGTTCATGATATGTAACCTAAAGATGATTTTAATTCCTTGCAAATATGTTGAAAAGTAATACTTGCAATGAAAAGTATTTCCAATTTTATTCGAAATACTCTTCATGATCATGACGACCTGTTGACCAGTTAAAGGTTTACTGTAATCAAATTTGGGAAAGGGGTGAAAGTGCTTTAAAATTATTGCTTAATACATGTACATGTATGCCCCGCCCCCAAAAAAGTCCCCCTTGAAACCGATCCACGCAACAATACCGTGTGACGTCACCTACAGAACTAGTATAGGCTTGCACCACAGTATACTGTGTGGTGTTCTGCATGTGACATAAGCAGGGTTTTTCATCGTGACAAGTGGGTTGCTTAATTATGGGTCTAAAATACTTCCTTTTTCTATAATTTAGTTTAGCACAAACAATGATAAACAGGTTGAGTTTTTATAACAATACAGATGTATTTATCTTCATATGACTTTTGATTACATTAAACCTTTAAGTACAGGTTGTCTTTGTGGTTTTTCAGCAGTGTTTCCCTTATTTTTAGACTAATGGTAAAGACTCTGTTTTTTATTTTACTCCTATTCAGTGGAAGAAGTTGATATCATTGAATTAGAGAAGAAATACTGGGCATTACAAGCTCAGTCTAAGACTGGTAGATTTGATCTGGATACATTCATTCCTCTCATCTCACCACCGATGCCCAAGGAATTATGCGAAGGTTCGTCTTCTTTATATTACTTAATTTATCAGTTATGCAACTTTTCCTCAGATCAGCTGATTTCCTCTTTTTGCCACCTCACTGTAATGCCATTGAAAAATGAAAAACACTGTACAAAGTATGGTAAAGATTGGAATTTTCTTGTTTTTTGTTAAGTCCAAGTTATAATAATAATGTTGGATATTTATTAAACGCCTGTTTCGTCTTTTGACGCTAACGACGCATGAAAGGAAATGATAACAAATACAAAGTAGATGATAAGCATGTTATAATACAAAAACATGTCTGATTCATAGATTTACATCTACAAAAAACTGTAATATTCCTTTTTTTATTCATGTATGAAAATGAGTCATAATGCTAGTATGTATGTTTGTGAAATCACATCCAGGACATGGATTATCTATGGAGTACTGACAGAAGGTGTGACAGATTATGACTGAATTATTGATATATCATGTGTTTGACTAGGAGTATTCAACGCCTTTGATGTAAATCGAGATAATCACATTGATCTGAAGGAGATGGCTTGTGGATTATCAGCTTGCTGTAGGGGACCTCGAGCTGAGAGACAGAAATGTAAGTTCAATCAAGAATAGTATAACTCTGTGGAAATCAGTAACATTCATTATTGACAGGTGTATTACCATTAATTATTGACAGGTGTATCATCAAGATAGTGTGTCATGTCATAGAGGGTGGTATAAGTTTTCCGTTGCTTGACAGCAGAATTTTACTCCCTACCTTACGCCTCACCTTCCTTTAAAATGAATCAAATTTAAGTTCTTAGTGTAACGAGGGCCTGACGCATTTTGATCCTATCAGGATCTTTCTCAAAGGACGCGTTTCGATCCTAGCAGGATCTTTCTCAAAAAAAGGCTACAGGCCTTTGAGAAAGATCATGCTAGGATTAAAATGCGTCAGGCCCTCCTAACTCCAAGCATTTGATATATTTCAGGTCATTATTTTGGATGATGGGCAGTTTGCAGTAGTTTATTACTTGTATCAAATTTAAGTTTTGACTTTTTTCATCATAGATCATTTATAATATCTGTATGGTCCTGCAAAAAGATATAGTAAGTGTCATTTCTTTTCTAATATTTTCACTGGATGTTGTTTCCTTTTATTTTAGTTTTCTTCAAGATCTTTGATGCGGACCTGGATGGCTTGCTGAACAGAACTGAGCTGGAAAATATGGTCAAGAGTCTCATCAACGTTAGGCGGGAAAATAGAGTAGGACAAGAAATTGTACGTTGTGTTTCCCTGTCTGTCGTTTTGTCTGTCTGTCACACTGTGTAGCAGTCACAATAACCAATCACACTGTGTAGCGGTCACACTAAATACATGTATGTCATACACATGGTAGAGCAGTCACATTGTGTAGCAGTCATACTGATTCTCAGTCATATTGTGCAGCTCACTGTGTAGCTGTCACACTGAATACATGTATGTCACACATGTGATAGAGCAGTCACACTTTGTAGCAGTCACACTGCATGAATACATGTATGTCACACATGTGATAGAGCAGTCACACTTTGTAGCAGTCACACTGTGTAGCAGTCTCAATGAATATCATTCACACTAAATACATGTATGTCATACACATGGTAGAGCAGTCACATTGTGTAGCAGTCATACTGATTCTCAGTCATATTGTGCAGTCACACTTTGTAGCAGTCACACTGTGAAGCAGTCTCAATGAATATCATTCACACTGAATCCATGTATGTCACACATGTGGTAGAGCAGTCACACTGTGAAGCAGTCACACTATCTATCATTTACACTGTCAGATATACGATGTACCAGTCATTTTATGTTCCACACCCTGTATCAGTCACACCGTCAGTCATGTGTTTCACATTGTGTATTAGTTACACTATAAATGTGTCAGTCATGTTGTATCAGTCACACTGTACATGTAACAGTCACACTCCATAATTGTCATAGTGTCACAGTGTGTTCCCACATTTGTTTTGGTGTTTTTATGATTGTTGTAAAATAACAAAGTTGTGACAAAAAATTAACCAAACATGACTTGTTTCAAGAGTTTATAATAATTTGAGCTGGCCCTATGATCAATGTTGTGGTTAGCAATGGAAATGCTTCTTGTCAGCGACAAATGTGACAACGACAACAACGTTATCTAATAACCTGCATAATGTTCAAAGTGATAATTTCAAGTGTCTCCTTTACAATTTATCTATCGTTTTTCTGCAGGATTTCCGGGCAGTTGAGAATCTAAACCCATCCAACATTGCAGCTGATATATTAGCCAATCACGATGGTGATAATGATGAATGTATCACACAGGAAGAATTCCAGATGTGGGCATTTAAGAACAGTCTGCCAGATGACTTCTGCAAACTCCTCTTTCAGGTATATCTCAAGAAATATTAAATTTCTACCTCATAAATATCAAAATATCAAGCAAAATATTCTTGATTTAAAATCACAATTCAACAAAATTTGAAATACAGGATGAGTCAACAAGAAGGTGACTGGGATCAGAAGAACATCATTATTTTTTCGAATAAGCAAGAGAGAGTGCTTGTTAAATATTATGCTTCTTTTTGACTTGCGCTATAGACCGATCCGACGGCACGACATACCGTCCGCCATTACTGCGGTGCCCTCGTCCGCCTTTTGTGTCCCCTTAGTGGCAACAAAAGAATTAACGTTCTGCCGCACTCTATACTGCATGGTGTATGTCCTCTGATACACCGCAGGCCAAATTACATGAAACACAAGTCGGTTTTGTATATTACACACAAAAGGCGGGCGGGGGCACTTCAGTAATGGCGGATGGTATTTCGTGCCGTCAGATCGGTGTATATTAACCAAAATGAAATCTGATGGAATTGTAAAAGAATGTTTGTTTGATGATCAGGTTTGTCATATCATCCTTGGACTGAGACCCCTGACCACAGAAGAAGAGAAAGAGGTCATCTTAGGATGGGTGGAGAGAGAAAAGAGGCGTGGCTTAAGATTAACACAGACTTGGTATCTTATCTCCATGACATGGTGGAGGACGTGGAATCACTATGTCAGTCACAAGGTAAGGTTCATTGGCAAAAGGACAACACTCTGCTTTTTTGGTAGAAGTCAAATTTGGACATGCTTCTCCCATAATCATTGATAATACCTTGATAAGTGATACAGTGGAATGCCACTATAACAAACACCACTGTATGGAACATTGGGCTATAGACCTATCCGACGGCACAACCATCCGTCATTACTGTGGTGTCCCTGTCCGTCTTTTGTGTGGCGACAAAATAATTTACGCTCCGCCGCAATCTTGTACTGCAGGCTGTACGTCCTCAAATCAGGGGACATACACCCTGCAGTAAAAAAGAGTGTGGCAGAGCTTAAATTCTTTTGTTGCCACACAAAAGATGTGCGGGGACACCGTAGTAATGGCGAATAGTATATCAGGCCGTTGGATTTGTCATCCTTGGCTCCCATTTTTTATGTACAATGTATAGTCGTGCTGAACATTGTACACTATAACAAAACAATTTCTGTGCATCCCAGTTTGTTATAGTGGCGTTCCACTGTACACTGTTTGATTGTAGAATGCTAAGATGATTGACCAGGTTTTCTCTTTCACTTTTCCGGGTTAGCCCCCAATCTCCAACCATTCCCCAAGTTCCAATTCCTCCCAGAATTCAGTGGGCACATTGAACCGTCAGACTAATCAAGCCTGGAGTGAAACAAGATCACGCAGTCCTCTCCTCTCCAGACGAAGTAACTATACCAACGGGGCAAGTTCAGCACCTAATAGTCCTACCAGATCACCAAAGAAGTCACAGCTGGGTACCCAGGGAAGCTTAGGTCCACCTAGACCTGGATTGATTGATAATACATCACTCATTATGACTGATAATAGAAAGGTAAGATGAGTTATGTTAACGTTTGACCTAGGATTAAATATCTGTCTACCCATGTACAGTCAGAGTAGTAATCACAAAACTGCCTGTCTAGTGTCTACTACCTGTGAGATTTTCAAAACTGCCTTAACACACCTAGCAGACTTGTCCAAACCCCATACCACTTCTGGCAAAGATTACACGACTGTCCTTCCAACCATTGAACATCCAATTGTCTACTCCTTGAAGCTGCTTGAAACAGCCTATACAAATAAGTCATAAAATGTGAAATTATTTGTGACTACCAAGATGTCCCTCTGATTCTTGTTTATATTGCACTTTGCTTTGACGTATTCTACTCCTCCAGGTGGGAACGTTAACCAACGAAGGAGGAAGAATGAAGAGAAATCCACTCATGATGCAAGGCAAAGATTATGAAGTCATTCCTGAACCTGTATGGAAAGCCCTCTCACAGTGGTACGCTGGTGGGCCTGCTCTCCCTAGAAATGTAAGACTCCTTGTTAATAGACACTGTGTTGATTCTAACCTGTATGGAAAGCCCTCTCACAGTGGTACGCTGGTGGGCCTGCTCTCCCTAGAAATGTAAGACTCCTTGTTAATAGACACTGTGTTGATTCTAACCTGTATGGAAAGCCCTCTCACAGTGGTACGCTGGTGGACCTGCTCTCCCTAGAAATGTAAGACTCCTTGTTAATAGACACTATGTTGATTCTAACCTGTATGGAAAGCCCTCTCACAGTGGTACGCTGGTGGGCCTGCTCTCCCTAGAAATGTAAGACTCCTTGTTAATAGACACTATGTTGAATCTAACCTGTATTGAAAGCCCTCTCACAGTGGTACGCTGGTGGGCCAGCTCTCCCTAGAAATGTAAGACTCCTTGTTAATAGACACTATGTTGATTCTAACCTGTATGGAAAGCCCTCTCACAGTGGTACGCTGGTGGGCCAGCTCTCCCTAGAAATGTAAGACTCCTTGTTAATAGACACTATGTTGATACTAACCTGTATGGAAAGCCCTCTCACAGTGGTATGCTGGTGGGCCTGCTCTCCCTAGAAATGTAAGACTAAAAAGTGTTAGAAGCGTAAATGAATGTTTGACAAATTTGAAATTGCTCATTTTACAAGGATGTAAAGGATGTGATAGGGATGTTACAAGGGTGTGATATACCAGGATGAAATGAAACCAACAATATTTTGAAATAGCTCACAATAGTCTTGTCCTCCAGCAAAGCTTAGACTTGTCTCAAGCCACACTGTGAGCTTTCATTCTTTACCTGTTGCAGGTGATAGTGCCTTTGGAAGGGGAACCCAGTGCAACATTAGAGCTGTATCCTATCAGTGTACGTCTTCTTAGACATCAGATAGTACAGCAGAAACAAAACGCCTGGAATGGAGTCAACATAGGTAACCCTTGCTAGAAAACCTCATCAAGACAGTTGTAGTTACATATAGTGGAACGCTGCTGTAAAGAACAGGGCGGAAAAATGGTCGTTTGTTATAATGATTTAAAGAACCATATTGGGAGCCAAGGGTGATGTTTGGTTTAGCCAAATGTTCAGTACAGCGTTTTTTGTTGAAGTGGTGTTGTAGTGTCTGATTGAGCTCAACTTTTCACAGGTGTGTTATTTTATATACACGCTGGATTAGACAAAGTGTGAGTGCTGTTCTGTGACCTTTACCAATCTTTACCAATCGTGTATTATACTTTTAACATGGAATTTGCATATGAATTGATGACGAAACTGATGACAAAATGTTTGTAGAAGCAGAACTTGTAAAGTAGAGGAAATATTGAAATAGTCACTATGTTTAATACGTCTCTTTCTTGTAGGTAATGTCTCCATTGGAGCTAGTGGTATCAGCTTTGGGCAAAGTAACAACTCAACACCTCCAGCACCCAAGCGTTACATGGCCTACACGGCATGTTTCAGTAAGATGCACACCATGCAACAGATCTATGAATTCCTGTCAGTTAGACTAAGAATCCGCAGTGAAGAGATGAGATTATGGAACCTGAAAGATGAGGTTTGTCAATCAATTCAATCATCTTCTAGATATAAACCAAACCCACTGACACTTACTGGGTCTGGGGTCGATTTCACGAAGCCTTAGGATCGATCGTTACTCAAGTTACAAAGGATAACCCATAGTATCCTACGTAGGGCTGCAATGCATCATGAGTCCTACAATTGATGGTAAGGCCTAGGCTATACACTGTGCTGCTGCCATGCCGAACTCAAATAATTTCATATTTTCAAGTTTGGCACAACAATAGTGCGGCGTTAAGCGTGAATTTGGCTCTGCAAATTGAGTTCGGCACGGCAAGCTCTTTGGCTCGACAGGGTCTGCCGCGCTATCGGTATTCGGAACGGCAGTGGCACAACACTTCAATTAATTTCGGCGTTTAGTGCAACTGCCGCGATACTGCCGTGCTATTGCTGCACTCATTTGATTTAAGTGTGTCACAGCAGAAGCACGGCATATAGTCTTGGTCTTACTTATGATGAGTTTTGGTGAAATCGACCCCAGGTGTGTTGTCTAGTGGTTGTATAATTTTCCCAATACTCTTCATCTTCATCTTTGTTTTCTTGGATGCAGAACAATCCTATCCTCTTAGAGGATGACTCTAGTACCTTAGAACAACAATGCATCACTGAAGACCAAAACATCCTGATTGAAGTCAGGAATAAGGACTTGAGCTGGCCTGAGGAGATGTCACTTCTTGCTAAGAGTAAACAAGATAAACAAAAACAAGGTAAGGAGGAGATTACCTGTCATTATTCTAGAGTGACATTGACCTCTTTCAGACTCTTGGTGGATGGGTCCTTTTGGTTCATTCTTCCAATTCTGTACATGGGCAAGATTAATGACTTAAAGAAAATTAAAAGGGATCTCTGTATTGCTGCCGCTAATGGTCTCCAAATCATATAACATGTCTGATATGTTTATACTGCATGATATTACTCGTGATTTTGAACAGTAATTATTAAACAGAGCAATTATTTTGATTGTAATAGTGAATTTTCATTGGTTGTTGTTGTAGTTGTGAAGACAGAGAGTGGTCTGACTGGGATGAGTAACCTTGGCAACACATGTTTCATGAATGCTGCCATTCAATGCATTAGCAACACTCAAGCGCTTACTCTCTACTTCAAGTCTGACTCCTATCTCTATGAACTTAACTCGTGAGTAACCACTTCAGCATTTTCTTAATTTCTCCTAGTTTTGGGGCCTTTCCTAAACCCCGGCTCAGGCTCCATTTCCATTTTTGTAAATCCAGTCTAAAATAACGGATATCAAAACAGGCTTGCAGTTCGGAAGAAGATTCTCAGGTTTGAAAAGGAAAACAGAGCTTCAGCTTCAATGAAATACCACAACCCATATTTCATAAATTGATGATTGAGACAAAGCTGGAGCCTGAGCCGGGGCCAAGGTTCGGAAAAGGCCCTGACATCAAGTTTGGAAGGAAACTTCTTACCTGGTAGAGTTATTTTTGTATTAATAGGAAGGAAAATGATTGCTTCACCTTGAATTAATGAAAAACGTTTCACCAATTTTCTTTCAGAACGAATCCACTGGGTATGAAAGGTCATGTTGCTAAGCGATACGGTGACCTCATCAGGGAATTATGGGCCGGTAATGCAAAGAGTGTTGCACCTCTTAAACTCAGGGTAAGACCATTATGGTTGACGTTTGCTTCCTGATTAAATCACCAAAATTTAAGAGGCAGGTTATCGATGCTGGACCCAATTTCACCAAACTGATCATAACTTTAACAACCAATCCTAGGACTTATGATGCATTGCAACCCTACTTAGGATACAATGGGTTATCCTTTGTAACTCTGGTTATGATCGATCGTAGGCCTTCATGAAATCAACCCCATGGCTTCTTTGATTCTATGAATCTACAAGAACATTCTTCAAAACCCAGATGGTGATTCACTGATAATATTCAGATAACTCAATATTATACAGGGTGTCCCAGAAAAAACGAAACCGAGATTTGTCAGTGTTTAATCCTATTTTAATTTCACTCTTGAATAATAAATGACACATATCTGGAAAGCTTATTTCCTCAGCTTTCATTTGATACAATTCATATGAGCCATACTTCACGCATGAGTGAGTAAAGACAATATAAAACAAGGTTATCAAAAAGTAATTTGCACAACGATATTTTTATTTTAAAGAATCAATCACATTTCTAGAAACTACATTTCCTGGCCTTTCAAATGATGCCTCAGTCAAGGAAAATGAGCAAGGGATGACAGAGATATCTGCCTTTAAATATGGATTGAATTTTCATTGTTGTTGTTGTTGTTGTTTTTTTTTTCAAATCCTTTTTCACACCTAACCGATTTTTCTCATGAAAGGATGCAGAGATAAAATAAACTTGTTATAATTAATCACACAATCTTGATTAATAAATGATACATCTGGAAAGCTTAGTTTCCCCGTCTTCAATCACATACCCCTCATGAGATTCATACTTCAAAAATAATAGAAAAGAAATCCGAGCTAGAAAGAAGGAATGGGAGGATGACAGGGTTTTCAACACACACATTCTTAATGGACATAATGGATCCGCATCCATTCATGCAAAAAATTTGTCAGGTATAAACGAAGGATTTGAAAAACATGAATTTTCAATCCATTTTAAAGGCAGATATCTCTGTCATCCCTTGCTGATTTTTCTTGACTGAGGCATCATTTGAAAGGCCAGGAAATGTAGTTTCTAGAAATGTGATTATTTTTAAAAAATAAAAATATCGTTGTGCAAATCACTTTTTAATAGCCTTGCTTCATATTGTCTTTACTCACTCGTGCGTGCGGTATGGATCATTTTTTAATCAAAAGTGAAATTAAAATAGGACTAAACACAGACGAATCTCGGTTTCGTTTTTTCTGGGACACCCTGTACATTCTCCAAAAAGACTAAGGGAAGCCACTTTTTTTTCTATATTTCGGTCTTGATTCAGAACATCTTCAGGAATCAAAAATGGCTTCCCTTAGTCTTTTGTGTATAATACTGATTTACATTCTTCAAAGGTTATCAGAAAATTAGAAAAGCATAGTTGATCAGACTGCTCATGGACCAGGGCATGTGAATGGATTGCAAACACTTCTTGACCATTCTTATTATCATTAAATTATTAGTGTACGAATCTCCACAGCAACTTTTCTTAGTACACGTTTTTTCATGCTATCGATTTTGCTGATTTTGCAGTGGACGATAGCCAAATATGCCCCTCGCTTCAACGGATTCCAGCAACAAGATTCTCAGGAGTTATTAGCCTTCTTATTAGATGGACTTCATGAAGACTTGAACAGAGTACAAGAGAAACCATATGTTGAGCTGAAAGACAGCGATGGACGACCTGATGAAGAAGTCTCACAAGAGGTAATATTCAATACTTCCAATCAGACGCTGGTTTACTCTTAGATCACTGTCAATCCACGAAAATGATTTCATCTCATGGCAAAAGGTTAATGAATATTCATTCCAGAATACTATATGCCAGGTTTTTAAGATAATTATGTGAAATTAACATTTGCATAAATATTCAGTTATGATGAATATATTTGTGAATAAACTTGCATAGTCATGCCATTATTATATTGCATAGACTAGAGAAGTCAGTAAGTAAATATTGCATAACATGAATATTAATGAGATTACCATGAATATTGATTATTTCAGGCATGGGAGAATCACCTGCGTCGCAATCAATCAGTCATTGTAGACTTGTTTCAAGGTCAGCTGAAATCCCAGGTTCGATGTAAGACATGTGGTCATACTAGCGTCAGGTTTGATCCATTCATCTTCCTGTCATTACCACTACCTATGGAAAGCTCCATGCATGTAGAGATTGTTGGTAAGTCTGATATTCTATTAATCACGTCACTGAGCTCAATCAAGGCCAAACCTTGAATCTGCCTCAGGCTTCGGCTCCATTTTTTGAATCCATTCTAAAATAACGGGTATCAAAATAGAGGCTATTGGCTACGGTGAGGAAGTTGATTCTTTGGTTGGAAAAGGAAAACAGAACTTCAGCTTCAATGAAAAACCACAACATATATTTTTAGCATATGGATGACAGAGCCGTAGCCTGAGCTGGTGGAGCTGAGGTTTGAAAAAGGGCCCATACATATATTCTCTCTCTCTCTCAGATTTAAATCTTAATTCCAAATTTTTTTAATTAGATTAATTTAGATTAAATTTTTATTTTAAAGAATTATAGTTTGTGGCCACTCTGCAAAAAAAGTACAGCAATACAGAATAACAGGTTTATAAATAATGACTACAAAATAATTATGACATTTTATAATCCATTGAGCATTTATGATATTTTCAATTCATTTTTATAGTGAGTCCCATTTATATTGATGTTTTTGTTTTGTTTTGTCATCAGTTGTGAGGTTAGATGGCTCAGTTCCTATCAAGTATGGCCTTAGACTTAACATGGAAGCTAAATATAAAGCATTCAAGAAGCAACTTGGTGAGCTGTGTCATGTTCAACCTGAGCAGCTCTTACTGGTGGAAGTTGGTGGTGCTATGGTCAGGGTAAGTTAGATTCTTTCACTTTGTTTGGGGTGCCGTGGTTTTGTGGTCTGGCGTATTGTACTTGAGGTCTTGTAGTCAATCTACAGATTGTGGGTTCGAATCCAGCCATGGGCTAGTGGTGCTTGCGTCCTTGGGCAAGACGCTTTGTCACATATTGCTCCTCTTCACCCAGGTGTAAATGGGTACCTGTGAGGGTAGAGATGGCTTTGTGCTCGATTAGCCCTGTGTGCTTTGCAGGCAGTCGGGAGCTGTATACTCCCCAGGGAGCTGAGATTGTTTCAGAAGTGTTAATGGGCATTGATGACCAGGGACAAAAATAATTGTAAGCGCTGTGATTTAGTTTACTAAACAGAGCATTTCATATGCTGATTATTGTTATTATTATTTCACTTTACCTCTGTTCCAGGCCAAATTCAAATCCACGTCTATTGTTTGTCAAGAAGTTTGTTATAGTTGAATGGGAGACTTTTGAGACGTTGGCGGCAGCAGACTGAAGTCTCCTTTTTGCTAGCTCTGAGCATGCCGCGCAATTGTGAGCATGCGCGCTAACTTGAAGACCCTGCTCCAAAGTCTCCCATTCCATTCTGATACATTCTAATGATTGATTGATTTATGTTATTCCTTCAGAGTTTTCCCGCTGACAGTCAGAAGATAAGGACATTACTTGGAGGCATGTTATACTGCTATGAGATTCCATTAATACCTCCAATACAAACACAGACTGTTATCAGCCAGCCACCAAACGGCACAAAGGGTGAGTCAATTTCAAGTTATCCAATAAATCTTGTAAATGTTCGGGGATGGGGCGGGTTTCTCTAGGGTGGTTTCAAGGACCTTCATGCATCTGGGTTTTTGTTATGCTCTTTTAATATGTCCCCTTGTCCCCTTCCCCTGACCGGGCTTGCATACCCTCACCCTCCCTGGTCACTCTGAACCTCCCCCTGTTGTTCTGATCCTCTCATCCATTTATGTGTATCTTCACTTGCATGTTCTTGTCCTCTTGTCATTTAGCCTTTGAGAAAGATCCTGGTATGATCAAAATTTCAGGCCTCCAAGCACTATATAAGCACATATTTCAGGTCATTATTTTGGCTGATGAGCAGTTTGCAGCATTTCTTTACTTGTATTTTTTAATATGTGGAATAATTCAGAAATTGTTGCCTTACTTAGCTACCAGGGATAGTTAATAGCTACCAGGGATAGTTTGTATCCCTTCAATGCCTTTAAACTCAGTCAGTTTCCCTTGTGGTTATTTCACAAATATATTAATTAAAAAAGCCGTATCCTCTTTGAGTGATCCCCTATGTACCGTTCCCAGGTTGCAGCATTGTTGCGTGTATCATTGAAACGATCCCTGGGGTGTGGCGGTGTATGCCTGGTTTCATGGCTCCTGACTGCCAAACGAACAAAGATAAATGACTATTGTTGGACACCACCAACGTAGGGCTGGATGGCTCAGTTGGAAGAGCGCCTGTACGGTATTCAGGAGGTCGCCGGTTTGAATCCCGCTCCAGTCAATTTTTCTTTGTTCACTTTTCAGGGATAGTTATGAATATATTTCTGTAATGTTATAAATCTGTTGCTTTGAATTTTATTATTATTATTATTATTCTGGTTTATTGTAAAAAACAATGCACTTGTAGCCCAAAGGCTAAATTGCTACATCGTGTACAGATAAAAAAAACAAGCTAACGAAATATTTACAAAAACTGGAGTAAAACAATTTACCCAACATGTATATAAATATTATGTAAAATGATATGTATAACAAGAAAAACTGGAGTAAAACAATTTACCTAACATGTATATAAAATACAGATATGTAAAAAGATATATAACAAGAAAAAGTGGAAACGATTACACACAAGGACATAATTTGAAACATGTTGGAATAAAAACTTATGAATGGTTAAGGATACGAACAAAATAAGGTATTGGGCTAAGTTTATATCTGTTTGTATTGCATTTGACTACAGAGAGGTTATTTGAATTTCTTAATTGATATTGCACACTAGAGCTTCTGGTCTGGGGCAACCACTGTCGGAACAAATCCGAAGATTTCAGTTTAGTTGAAAAGTCAATACAAAGACCTTTCCTGCGATCATGAAGAGAGACAAGATTGCACTTCGAAAGAGCATGTTCATAATCTAAGTAACCCTGGCCCAAAATAATTTTAAGGGCACGTTTTTGGATACTCTCTAATTTATTGATATGCACTCTGGTTAGTCCAGCATTCCAGGCAGGTGTAGCATATTCTGTTAGTGGTCGTATATATCCCTTATACACTGTTAACAAATCATCAAGAGATAAATGGAATTTTTTTAAGAGTTTAAGCATATAAATCTTGTTACTAGCTTTACGATGAATCTGGTCGACATGTTTGTCCCATTTAAGATCAGAACTAATTAAAACACCTAGAATCTTGACACAATCGACAATGTGGAGATCGGTAGAGGAAATGTGTAAAGCAGGGAACTGTGGGATATTTCTCATAAAGCATACAGTCATGCTAGCACATTTATCTGGGTTGATGTTCATGTTATTCTGCACAGCCCATTGACTAAATTGATCTAAAACTGATTGGATGGAATGAGGATCATTTCCTCTACAGCTCTCCACAATAGTCATGTCATCCACGTATTTCAGACTAAGTAACTGACCATTAGTGTTGGCAGAATCATCCAGACACACAGCACTATTAAATTTGGCAAGAAAACCCAATGGACCAAATTTAGTACCTTGCGGTAGTCCACCTTTAAGCACATTAAAATTAGACAAGATATTTTTATACTTAACGCACTGTAATCTCTCAGTCAAAAAACTACAGACCCAGGGAATGACTGATGGACGTGTACCCAACTGAAGTAAATCACATATAACGATGTTGTGATCAATGTGGTCAAATGCCTTACTAAAATCTGTGACAACCAAAGAACTGTGGTTTTTCGGAAGGTCGGCATGAGCAGCTAGGTGATCAACAAGTTTGACTAAATAATGAGATGTTGACACACCCCTCCTATTACCAAACTGATTAGGATCCAAGTTCTGATGAATGTCAGAAATAATCCACTGAACAACAAAGTGCTCAGCCACTTTAGCAAAGTGATCAGTTAGAGAAATTGGGCGGAGCTTATTCCAAGTTGGAGGAGAACTTTTTGGTAAAGGAATAACAATAGCTTTTTTCCACTCATTAGGAACCACTCCTTCACGATACGATGAGTTATAGATGTTTGTCAGAGGTTTGCTTAATTCATAGGCAAATTCACGGATGATCCGTGCTGGAATTCCATCCAAACCACCTGCCTTCCTACAACTAATCTTCTTGAGTTGAGAATATACCTCCCATTCCTGAACATTTGGACAAGGTTCGGGAGAAGGGAGATATGTTGGAAGAGATGACAAATCCATAGGAGTAAGATCATTTCCAACCGAGGTGAAATGCTCATTGATGCTATTAGCAATATCCAGATCACTATCACAATTCGCTCCTGGTGGCGGAATGATTGAAGGATTGGGAGTAGTGCCTGTTGTCATCAATTTTATGGCACGATACCAACCTGCAGGATTGGAAGTTTTAAGTTTTTGAACACGATTGTGGTAATAATTTTTCTTTGCAGAAGCAACCATACGAATGATCTTATTCCGAACGGACTTCCATCTATTATTCCCATCAGAAAATAAAGTCTGCCGAATTTTAATTACGGCCTTAATTTCTGCTGTCATCCAGGGTTTATCTTGAACATGTAATTTAATGGTTTTAGTGGGGAAAAACTCACTGATGGCTTTATTTAAAATGTCATAAAAAACGCTACATTTATTTTGGCTGTCTAATGCACTGTAAACCTCTGACCAATCATACTGTGTGATCCATTGACCAAAAAAACGAATTGAAGACTGTTTTATCGGTCTAGTTGTTTTGACATAAGTTTCATTGGTCTTGGTGACATTAGTTTTTGGAAACCACATAATTATATTATGATCACTACGATGAAGTGGCGCCATGATATCAGGAGGTTGATATTGTAAGGAGACATTGGTAATAATCTTATCCAAAATCGCTGAGCCTCTAGTAGGGCAGTTAACCACCTGAACAAATTGACCTGTGGTGAGTTGACTAATATCAAGACGATTCATGTCACCAGCAATAACAATTCCGGCATCAGGGTAGCTAGTAGTGATTTTATCGATAGTTTCTAATAGATGACAGATTAACAGGTCTGCATTAGAATCATTAGGCGGAGAATAAACGACGCAATAATATAAACTGGTTATTGACCGTGGTAAAAAAGGGGGTCTCAATTTGACCCAGACCACCTCCAATTGTTGAGGGATAAAAGTATCATACGTTACTGCATGAAATGAGTCATTAATATAAAATGCCACACCACCACCACAACGACTAGATCTTTCTTTAGAGAAAAGAGATAAACCCTCAATGTTAATCTGATCAATGGGTGTGTCTTGCTTAAACCATGTTTCAGTAACACAAGCAATTTGTATACTATGATCATGTAAATACGATCTAAATTCGTCAAACTTATTGATTAAAGAACGAGGGTTGCATAGCATCAAACGTGGCATGCACAGTTTACGTGGTGTTTGGATTTGAAGCCTAGGAATTTTAACAAGGTTGGATAAATGAACACCACTATTACTCATGTTTGTAAAGTTACCACCCAGATGAACCTGTCCATTAGTCCAAGCTTGGTGGATGTCATGTTCATATCTGTGAGGGCGTCTCTCTGACATATGGACTGGTATGGAGTATGTTGGGTTGTTATTCTTTCTACCCCGTTTTCCCCGGTATCTCCGAGTAAGACCATTCATGTTCAACTGGTGTAGTACCCCAGGCCTTGGACGCACCGCTGAACCACGCAGACTGAGCAATAGTTGTCGGCTGTATACTCGTCTTCCCAAAACATGTCTGATTGGGACGGGTCCTTGGCTTCTGATGTCTGAAGAAGATGCACTTGTAGGCACACATGGAATCTGAACGTCATGGCTCGAAGTTGGAGATGGATCACCACTTGGGCCAGGATTTGATGAGACATCCATATAGACAGTTATATCTATAGGTGGATCATGACCAGACACACAAAGACAGGTGCATCCATGTTTTGACCATTTCTTCTGTGGTAATCTTGAATGGTTAAAGCCCGTAGGGCACAGGTGTATCATAACTGGGCGGGTGCTGGGAACAACGAAAATGGCTGACTGTGATAACACAATACCCCGGTGGAATGGCTGAATCAGGGGTGCGGCCACAACATCATCCGTTGTTACTTCCAGTGATTTACATGTAGAATGGCACGAACACAGCAAGAGACCAAGGCACACTAGCAGTCGGGCTAATCTCATACTGGTACTGGTACTAGTGTCGGTAGTGGTACTGGTACTGGTAGTGTCTCCAATAGCAGCCATGTTTATGTGGTGTGTATGTAGACATTCAAAAGTTCACAGTACATGTACTCACATGAAACTTCGGTTTCCAACATCGACGACACAAAATAATCACCCACAAAGTGACACAAAACTCCCCTCAACACATTACGATCAAATACAAACATGGAATGCCTTGGTTTACAGATATGTGTATTTATGTTGCATTTTCATGGGCTATTTTTATATTTGATGTTTCATTGCTTGTTCCAGGAACAATCCACTCAGATAGCCTGGTTAATCTTCAGCCCCTCCCACCCATTAATAGCCCCGCCCCTGACAACCTGACAACATCCAAACCTGCTGCACCCAATGGAATGGTAACCCACTGTAACCATGGCAGCAATAACACCTTCCAAGCAACTAGTATCAGCATGACTCATATGGGAGAAGGGGGTGAGACTGGGGGCGTGGTCAGACAGAATGGAGAGGCGGGGCAAAGCATACCCAGTAGACCCAATGGTGATATTGGTAAGTTGCAATGGTTGTCTCTTTATTGTTCAGTATAAACGGACTGGTATCAATGGTCAACCGTTGACCGTCATGCTGTGAACGTATAGAATGATGTATCTGTATAGACCTTATTCATGGTGCATCCATCCTACATTCAAATAGCTTAGTGTAATCAAACCCGAGGCTTGGATTCAAAATAGTAGGGTACCCGTATTCTTTTTGGAATTGGTATTATCGTTTCCAACGGGTATACAGGGAAGATCACAAAAATGGATGCGCCATGAATAAGGCATATTATCAGCTCAATTGTTTATGATGGCCAATTTTCCTTTCCCCAAACGAAGAAAGATATCAGTTTGTAAATATCAGTTTCCATTTTCAGTATCACCATGCTGTATGTTTTGACAGATATTTACCTGGGAGTTGCAAGGTAGAATCTCATCATTGCTATCAAAATGGAATACATTGATCAGCATTCTTAGATGTTCATGAAAGGAATTTCCATTGAATGACATTATTGTTTGATTGTTAACGTTATCCAGATTTCATGTTGTTGTTTTTGTGTTTTAATGTAGCTTGTGAGAGGCTCGGTGAGACAGCTTCACCAGTCAAGCAGCAGCAGCATAGTCGTACACCAAGCACAGCTAGTGCTAACAGTAGCCTGGGTGCAGTCCAACCATTGGTCTATACATTTGAAGGATTTGTAGTTGCCATGCATCGTAAGATGGTAAGGATTCCAGTATTGTGATTAATAACTGTAATCATATACAAGATTGAGATACATAACTTCTTGTTTGCTTTCTCTGAAACCAAAGGAAACTTTGTCCAACACTAAATGTTTAGGGAATCAGTTCAGATTAGGAACTTGAAGCTTTTCCATCAGTTCTAAATGGTTGGTGGATTGTAAACCAGCGAGGGTAATGATGAGGAATATTAGTGTAAATTCATCAAATTATTAGTGTTGATATGTTTAAAAGGACAATACAGGATTGGTAACATACCCAAACAGCAATGTTCACAGATTTACGTATAACTTTCAGAGTATGAAGATGGTGCTGGTAGAAACATACTGTTAAAATATTTCCAACTAAGATGGTGTATTTATCCAAAAATTTGTAAAACAAAGACCGAAAACAGTTTTGAGCTCAAATTTTCACAAATGTGTTATTTTATATACCCTGGTACATATGCTGGATCAGACAAAGTGTGAGTGCTGTTCTGTAACCTTTACCAATCATGTATTATACATTTAAGAAAAGCCTTAAGACATTCTTGTTCTCCTGTTTCGAGTTGTCTGCATTTTCATTATTTGTATTTGTTTGTACATGTATGTATTTATTGTGTCTTTTTGTAATTGAGCTGTGTGTAGATAGAGCGCCTTGAGCATCTCATTTGATGGAATTGCCACTTTATAAATACCCATTATTATTATTATTGTAAGAATCATCTCAGAGAAAAAACGGTAACATTACATTCGATAAAAGAATTCTCCTGTAGCTGTTGACTCTTTGATTCTTTCTTCCTAGATCCGTATGGACATGTATTTCCTATCGTGGCAGAAGAGTCGGCCATGTCTGTTTGGTATACCTCTCATATTACCTTGTCTATCATCATGTACTACACATGAAGAGTTATATGCATCAGTCTGGATGCAAGTCAGTAGACTGGTTAGTTCTACTGCCCCTATGGAGAATGGCCACAAGAACCATGCAGAGGATGGGTCAGTATTAAACTATGGGCGTTTATGAAACGGAGGCTCAGGCTCAGGCTCAGTCTCAGGCTCCGGCTCCATTTCATGGATCCATTCTAAAATAACTGGTATCAAAATAGAGGCTTTTGGCTACAGTTCTGAAGTAGATTCTCTGGTTTGAAAAAATCTTCAGCTTCAAAAAAAGCCACAACCTATATTTTTAGCATATGGATGACAGAGCCGTAGCCTGAGCCTGAGCCTTCATTTCGTAAACCCCCTATCTCTCAATTCAGTCCTCTTTACCAATGCTATAAGTTACTTTCCTTATTTTCCACCAAAGCGTTCAAATCCTACCAATGCTAACGTGTGAATGACGGTTTTAATGTTTAGTTTTCCGAGGCCCTAACCCACGCCTTCCATTTCTTTCTCATGTGCCATATAACTAAGAGGGAAGCCTAAATGTGTCTTCATTTTGTAATGGTCATTTCTGTGACCTACATTTTGCCGTTGTTGTATATTGGTCATCTCTTTGACCTAGCGTTTGTTGTTTATTGGTAGTGACAGTCCTCGCCATAGTTACCCCTTCACCTTGAAAGCTGTACAGAAAGATGGCATTACATGCGCCTGGTGTCCCTGGTACAGGTAAGCTATCTTCTCATTCTGATTCTATCCTGTCTATGCATAACCCAACGAGGGCGCTGTTTGACTGAAACATAGAGTTAAATAAAAAACTAGAGTGCGCACTTTGTATTCAACGTGTGCGTTGTCTGCGTGGACGGGCAACTGCTATCTTTCCTGGTGTAACTTCGTAGGTGCAGTAGAGTTAAATTACCCGGATGTTACACCGGTGAACTGAGCGCACTCTGCATGATGCGACAGGCGACGCAATGTGTGGAACATCCCTTAATACCAGAAAATTGTTTTTTATTGCTGCACGCACAAACCGGGGTACGAATATGTACGCACAATTTGAAACGGGTTGCACATGTTTGCCCTGTTTAGGTTTTCTTAGGCAATGGCGCTGGTGATGGTTGAATGTATCACGTGCAGAGTACACACTCTAGTTTTTATTTATTTTTATGGATTGAAAGTTAATTGATATTAATCTGATTTGTTTGGTCAGATTTTGTCGTGGATGTGAGATTTCCTGCACTGCTGATCCATTCACATCAGGTACATCATTCCTGGCTATTGATTGGGATCCAACGGCTTTACATCTTAGATACCAGTCCTCACAAGAAAGAGTAAGTCACGCTTCAAACCAGACGTTGTATTCTTATGTTGCTAGATTTTGGATTTCATGTTGGTTATTTTGAGGGTGGGCATTGGAGAATTAGGCATACATGTCACATGGCATGTTGATATGTCTCATGTGCTGACTCTTCCTTCATTCTCTGCGTTTCTATTAAAGCCCTTTTCACACTGCAGAGCTAATCCCCGGGGATTTCCCAGCAACCATTCACTCTAGACCCCTGATAGCTCCCGGGGACACTATTTCACCAGTTGCTTTTCCCGTAAATCCCCGGAGATTTCGGTTTTACTCCTGAGCAGGGGTTAACATTCTCCTGGGAATAGCTATTCCCCGGTGATTTCATTGATGGTGTGAAAGGTTCGTCCAAAATACCCCAGCAATGCCCGGCCAATTCCCCGGGGAATTTGTGTAGTGTGAAAGCCCCTTACGATTGATATCTTCCTCTGTTTGATTCGGAGCCACTGAAACTCTAAAAAGAGTATAATATGTCTCATGATGTTTCTGCGAAACCAATTTACTTCTGTCATGCATAGCCTTAAATCTAACGTTCAGTTTGATTGATTTGATCAGGTTGTTACTGAGCATGAAAGTGTTGAGAAGAGTCGACGTCTCCAGACAGAGCCCATCAGTCTGGATGATTGCCTGAGAGCTTTTACCAAAGAAGAAGAACTAGGAGAAGATGAGTTATACTATTGCTCAAAGTGTAAACATCATCGGTTAGCTGTTAAGAAGCTGGACATCTGGAGATTACCGCCAATATTGGTGAGACACATTCTTGATGATTTATTATTCATCAACTGCAAGGACGACTTGGCTTCAATAAACCCTATGTGGAGTGCTTATGGCCTAGTGGTCTGGTGTGTCGTACTCAAGGCCTTGTGGTCAATCTACAGATTGTGGGTTCGAATCTGGCCATGGGCTAGTGGTGCTTGCCTCCTCTTCTCCCAGGAGTAAATGGGTACCTGTGAGGGTAGAGATGGCTTTGTGATCCTTGCATGCTTTGCAGGCAGCTGCTGGCTGTACACTGGCCAGGGAGTTGAGATTGTTTCAGGAATGTGAATGGGCTCGATGACCAGGGATAATAATAATGTAAAGCGTTGTGATACTTCTCTTGTGTGTGAGAATGCTATATAATTGCCTTAATTATTAGAAAATATTATAAAAATACCATCAAATTTAACAAATTTTGAAGAAACAAAATTTAAAAGAATTGTTTTCTTGCACAGGTTATCCATCTGAAGCGATTCCAGTTTGTGAATGGACGATGGGTCAAATCACAGAAAATTGTCAAGTTTCCCAAAGAAAGCTTCGACCCGTCCAACTTCCTTGCACCAAGGAATCCTCTCGCCTTCAAGAACTTAGTCATCGGCAGACAAAGACCCAGGAGTGAAATGATTGAACTATCCGACAAAGAAGCAGAGGCATTGGAGAAAGAGGAAGGGGTTACAACGGAGAAAGGACTGGCGGACAGTCTAGGCCCACAGGGCGGGGTGTGCGTCAATGCCATTAGTGTCAATGATGAATGTACTGCGAAAGATACAATGACAAACGGAAACACAGACTCAGAATGTGTACAACACAATGAACAATCCAACAACACAACCTCAAATCTTGTCATCAGTGACTGTGAATCATCCTCTGATAATCCCAATGAGGACTCATCGTTGGGATTAGATGATAAGAAGACATCGTCTGGGGAGGAGGATGAGACAGGTGATAGACAGAAGCTAGCGAGGCAGAGATCATTACTTAGTGCACCTATGGATGCTACTGATGCTCATCCATTATTGAAAGGAGAAACTGAGGAAGAGAAAGATGAACATAATCATGCACAGGATCATCTGTATAATCTCTATGGTGTGGCTGTAAGTATTGAACAATCAAGTCCAGTAGCTTGTTTGGGGGATACAGGGACAGATTCAGGGTGGGATGCAGGCCCCCTTTTTTCAACCTCTCTTTTTGTTTTGTTTTTTAATATGTAGAGGGAGAGAGACTCAAAAAGAGAAGGAAAAACAGAGGGCGGGGGGGGGGGGACAAAAATAATTGGGCAGTTCACATCAGGCCCGCTGTAACCTGCTAGCTTTGATCACCTCGAAATGCATCCGTCGCTTTTGCATTGGAGCATTTTAATTCCACAACCCCTCCCCCCCCCCCTTTTGGAAAATCCTGGATCCACTGCTGGGATACTATAGCTGTATTGACCAATCATTACAGTCATTTGAATGACATCATTACCTCATTTGGAGGATAATATAGCTGTATCCTATGTAATGGCTGTGGCTTTGACATACAACCTTTGCTATGATGTAGACAGATGCATTGTTGCCCTTGTTAGTACCTAGAGCCATAGCTGTAGCCATTAGTTTTGGCCCAGGCTTACTGACTTTTCTTTTGTGTTTGTTATCCGACAGTGTCACAGTGGAATCTTAGGAGGCGGCCATTATGTGGCATATGCTGTGAATCCCAACAAGAAATGGTATTGTTTCAATGACAGCAGTGTTAAGGTTTGTAGAATCTGTCTTTCTGTTCAGCTGTCTGTTTCTTTGTCCGTTGTTCTCAATAATCATCTCTTTATGTGAAATTTAATGAGTAATCAGATCTCAAATTGACCTTTGACCCCTACAGGAAGTGAAGGATGAGATTGACAAGGACAATGCCTATATGTTGTTCTACGAGCGTCAAGGATTGAGTTTCTCCGACTTCATCCCTGACATTCAGGGCAAGGAACCGGACATGACGCCCATTGATGATGACATTGAGGCCGATTATAAACGTTTCTGTGTAATTCAATGACTAATTGAGCGAGGCAGATTAGGTGCGGTGATTGGCTCATGGTTACTATGGTTATGGATGACAGCGAGATATGGCGTGCAAGCATGCGGCTCCATGATCAAACGCTGAAAAAAACAAAACAATTCCTTTTCTTTCTTTCTGATTTCTGACATTCCTTTCTCAAACCAAAATCTTGCATTAAAAGTCAAAACGCCCTCCACTTTTTAATAACAATTTGAAAATAACTTCCCTATTCTGTTTGTCACCCTATGTCATATATTAAGGACTAGTGCAGTACTGAATGCATCATGTGCAGTTATCATACAGTGTGCACATTACTAACATTGATATGACGTATGATTGGCAGTCACTCTCTAAAACTGACTTCATTAATGACGATGGACACAATAGGTGCGTAAAAAGTGCTGGAAATTACTAGACTACAAAACCATTGAACTTCCTCTATCATCCCATTACATATACTCAGAGTGCCTGTACATGACTTGTACATCACAATATTACACAGATAAGACATTCAGCAGTCTACCAAAGATTGGAAACAGGGGTATTTACAAAATTCCATCTTGCTACTAATGAATTTTCTACCGTTTGGAAAGGTTTTTTGTGTGTGAAACATATATTTTCTACCCATCTTTGGTTAAGTACTTGAGGTGGTGGAATTCATTTTATATCAAGACGTAGGGCAGAGATTTTTGTCAAATGGTGGAATCATATGATTACTCAGAATGAATTAGAATACATAGTCTTGCAGTAAAATATATCCCAGTAGTTTCAAAAGACAGATTGTTCTGAAACCAATTCCCAGTATTTCCCACTCCTGTCTTTCTATCATAGATTCTGCATTACTGTTTTAACCAGTTTGTAACTTTGTTTTGGAGATAAGAGAAATCAGAAATTGAGGTCTTTATTAATATGAAAGGATTGTGAGTGCATGTAACCATGAACCTATTATCACCTTGATTGTCACTTGGTTTGTCTCGCAATAGCTGCAGTTTTGTAAATAGTTTTGCAAGAAAGATACAATACATTCAAGCTGTACTACATTGCTGTAAGGATTGATTGTATCAAATTCTGTTTCACATCAATATGTATCACAGTGTGTTTTTTATTTGGAGAGATTGTTTTTTTTCCCAAACGTTTGGGTGAAATCTAAGAAACTTGGACTGAATTGAAAGCTGATCTGAGGCCTGTGGTACATGGCACTGTATGTCCAGTAGCCTAAGCAGTCAACCTACCCATTGGTTGTCCAACATCACACCAAAGTGCTATCACCATTCATCAGTGTTTCATCACATACCAATGGGAGACTTTGGAGAATCGGTTTGGCTGCGTTCGAGCGGTTACTCCCGGTAACACGAGTGTGATGCGCGCGCAATACTCTCCGGTGCAGGAGTATACTCCCCGACGCTGAGAGTATACTCTCGCTGACCCGAGTGTCGTACTCCGGCCGTTCGAGCGCTCAGGAGTATACTCGTGTTAACACGAGTACCTCGCTCGAACGCAGCCTTTAAGTCAACAGTGCATGTACACGCACAACAATGCAGGCGCAAAACAACGCGCACATGCTCACAATTGCGTGTGCTTTCGCTGTTGACTTGAAGACCGATTCTCCAAAGCCTCCCATGCATAGGGCTCCACGCTCTAGCTATTTATAGAATACTTCCTTTATGTCGACAGCTATAGTTACCCGGATGTTCGGACAAATATATAAACGATTATGTGTAAGTTAATTGGGTAACGTGCGACTTGTTTGTCCGAACATTCTGAATGTGACGTCATGAGTTCGGAGCCCTATTTCTTCTCTGCCTGCATCTAAAAACAAAAATTGATTTGTTTGCTGAAAATGAGAACTGAATACTAGTGCTTGTAGTTGACTCAATGCAAAGTGTCTCAATGAAAGATGAAAGCAGCACAAGCAGTACTAGCTGCTTCAGTTTCTCTCTCGACACATGTAGGGGGCAGCCATCTTTGCTAAGAGTATAATTGTACTTTAAGAATGAGCAAATTATTCCTGTCATTCAAACATCATTGTGTGATTTTCAGTTGCACATTCCAAGAATTATGAAGATGCAGTGAAGGCAATTGGTCCTTGTTACTTGTAACAAGAAAGAAGAATTTGGAACATCATGAACATATCTGGAAAATAGTGAGAAAACAAATGAGAAATTCATAAAAAGCAAGATGAAATGGTACTGCAGATTTGTATCACTCTAGAATTTCTAAAAGTTCCGTCAAACTAGCAAAATTGGAGGTCTAAGGGCAAAAAGTGTATCTGCTGCCATCTGGAGGATGTAAAGTGCCAATCATATTACAGGTCTCATATCTGTCTTCATAATGTTCAAGGCTTTGTTATTGTTATGCATAATTATTTCTGGCTGCAAAATGTTGATTTTTGTTTTAATATACTTAACTGCTGCATTGAATATGAATATTTAGCTACAGTGATTCACATTTGTAGCATATTTCATAGCTCTTCAAATTCAAAACCTTTTCTTTTTCAATTATCAAGACTCAGATTAATTTGATCATGTCAGTTTCATAGAATAATCAACCTGTGAATGTAACAGGAATACCCTCATGAGTTGTGTTGATTATCAGGGAATGAATCCTTCAAGAATTTCACAACCAATAAGACGTTCATTTCGTTGACACAAACACCGTGGCATAACCCAACAGTGGTTGCATCATGAGCAACATTCATACTTTATATATATTGTACTTGAATATTTTTATATATTCTTTTTTAAAAACACACATTGTTTGATGATTGCTTTGTTACCCAGTATTTGACATTGTGTTTGACAGGGACAGAAAACAAACATGTAAACCAGAACTTCAAATGTGAAACCACAAACAGAATATTATGTACAGTGTAAACAAGTTAATAGATTGTTGTTGTTGTTGTTGTTTTTTTTTTAACTGCAAGAATTGCAAGTTGTCTAGCGCAAATTTCCGTCACCCAAAGCTTTATATAGTAATGATTATTGTACATTGATCAATACCCTGTGATATGGATATGCTGTATGGATTATTTTTTACACAGGATTAAACATAAATAAGAATTATATAATGGAATATATATATATATATTTATATTATTGTGTGTACAAATGTGAAAAGTGATATGTCATATGAATAGTTTGAGAGAATGGGAATTGTGAGTGATTGTTATCGATAATATGAAGCAGTTATATATAGCATGTGGAGATAAACCAATGCACAGTACAGAAGCAAATGTGGTCCTTAAACAGAGTGTACTGTCAACATTTTTGGCAACATTTTTTGCCCAGTTAGGGCAACACATGGGCAACTCGACTTTGGGCCCTGTATACACCAGCAACATTTGGCCAACATGTTACCGAGATGTGGCTGCGACATGTTACCCAACTCGTTTTGCTCTGTGTACACTAACAACATTTTCAGCACTACGTACTGAGCAACATTGTTACCTAGATTGTTACCGAAAATGTTGTCAGTGTACACCGTGCTTTATGGAAAGTAATAAAGTAATTCAATCCCTATGTAATATCACAGACCATAACAAATTTCAACCTGTTTGTGATAAATGCATAAGTATAAATACAACCCAATGTAATAATGCATAGAGTGATGTTAAATAATCCCATAATGTAATAATGCATACATAGCATATGTGATGATAAGTAATTCAGTCCAGTGTAATAATGCATACACACCAGCCCGATTCAAGGGATGTTAATTCAACCCTTTATGTAATAATATGCACCAATTGACAACATGCATATGTGATAATGCAGTGCAACATGATGATTTTATTTCAACCCATAATGTGTGATAATGCATACCGGTACCCAAAATGTAATAATGTGTATGCAACATGGAGTGATCACTATGTAATAATTAATACTACTGTCTACAGTGCGGAGCATTCTGCTGGTAATTTGTCCTATATGTAATAATTTGTACCCAATAAGGATTGACCATGTGAATCAGTTTGTGGAAACACCATGTAAGAATCGTTTCGACTAGCCTGCTCTACTGAGTAGTCATCATCAGGAGACCAATGATGATGACTAGATCGAAGCAGGCTAGTCGAAACGTTGAGACCTGACGAGGAGTGCAAACGAAATAAGAAGTGCGAAAGTACAAACAATTCTTACATGGCATTTCCACAAACTGATCCACATACCGATTGTCACCATGCAAAGTGCCAAATGTTTCTTAAGGATTGACCAGTTATGTGATAATGCATACTACATCATGGTGACTGTCCATTTAGCTCACTGTTCCATTAGTTCCATGCAACTTGCAAGAGAAAAGTTCTCTATCAATTCTTATTTACCTTTGACCTGATTTCACACCAAGATTTCATCCAATTTGACAGAATTACATCAAATGCACAAATCTCAAAATTGTTACTATTTTTTTAGTTGTATTATGACATCTTTTCTTCTTTCAGTTGTCTCCTACGTGATGCAGTTTTCACCTTATTCAGGTCATACCAGCTGTATTGCATACATACATGTTTTGCATTATTTTTCATCCTATTTTCTATAATTGGTTTTTAATTGTTGTTTTTTATGATCGAGGGATTATTTTATTACTCAAAAGCAATGAGAATTCCTTTTGGATGATGGGTCCTCCTATTATCATAGCTGGTTCCCAGCTGACATGCATTGGTCCATGCAGGTTGGTGCAGTGCACCAGTTCGTCATTTTAGCTGGTACACAGTGAGGGATACCAGTCATTTTCTCCTTCCAGACATTCCAGAGTTTTCATCTAATGCTCCCAGCATGCTTAATAGTAACTACGTGTAGTTACATTTTTTATAATTGTCTCTTATAGGAACAACTAATTATTAGGCCACCAATCACAACTGTTTCACATTAACACTATATGTCTTTCGTTAATTTGCTTCAGGTAAATATTGTTCCATAGGGCCTACGTAATGCCATTTTTTACAACTTGTGAAAGGGTGTCTCTAAAGATGAGATTTGTAACCAACGTTATTCTGAATGTAGTTACAAGGATTTGAAAAATTCAAAAAGAAAATTGACATTAAGTATCAGAAATGTCACAGAGATCATCAAAAGCATCTTCAATGAAAATGCCTTTGATACATTGGAATGAAAAATCCTTTAATTTTTGTCCTAATGAATTGAAATAATCAGCTTTTGATACTGGTAGGGAACCCGAAATGTTAATGTGCAATAGGTCTGTGTTGGTTTAAGACAAACAAATTAAAGCAAACTTTGACCTCCACAAGATCAGGTTCTAGAAAATGATGATGACGACATTGTCTGCTTCCCTATGTCATACATGCAAAGATAACACAAGATGGATGACTGTATTAAGGTACCAGTCTGTTCAACTATGGGAGATGCCTCAGTACATTGTATAATTGTTTAGGCTGGTTTTTAAATGTCACAACTGGCAATATTACACCTGAATTATCCAACCAAAAGGTGTTTACCTGTGACTTTGACAAATGTATTGATTATAAGTAATGTATTGGCATTCTATAATGATTATAAGAAATAATGCAAAAATGGACAATTTAGGTCGGTGAATATTGCAAACATTGATTTGAAACAAATTTGTTAAAATGCACCATTTTTTTTATTGGAAGACCGATTACAAAATGAACAATGTTGATGTCTGTGTAACTGTTTGTATAAGAAAATGTACAAATTATCTACACATGTAAATTTTGGAATAAAAGTCAAAATGATGATTCACAAGAAAACTGCAAAATTCACATCTTTGCCATGTTTGCAATTTGCATATTTCTATCTCCCCGACGAAAAATCATAAATATTTATGATGATATGAATTGTGTCATTAAAAAAATAATTGATATTTTTTGTATTATAATAATAATCATATTTATATTGACTTGATATTCCGCTGAAGTCAAGGTGCTCATTGTGCAAAAACTCATCTTGCACAAGTTCAACATTGAGATGGACTTGAAGAAGAAACAGCTGATTGATTATGTTACTAGCTAGCTAGCAGGAAGCGTCTTTCCATTCTTAGTCCTGAGATTTTGCATCAATTTCTCCAGTAATTTCCTCTGGCCAACACGGACATGTAACACATGTTTCATTCTGCCATTTTCATCCTCAAGTTCATTCAGCAGTTTCAGATCCTCTTCCTGTGTATTCTTATACAACTTCATCTGTTCAACTGAAGAACTGTGCAGCAATTTCCTCCAAGGAGCGGGCAATTGTGAGACGCCATCTTTTAAAGTTGGAAAATAAAATACAAGAAATTCTTTTCAGTTATAAGTTTCCAAAGGATCTAATTATGCAGAGAAAATTTGACAACTAGATTTGATAAGAAAGAAGAAAAAAAAAATTTAGGATGGGAAAAACAAAGGAAAACAGCATGACTGAGTGCAGATCACTGACATTCAAATATTTACTAATTCTGAATTTTGATATTTTTCTCAAAGAATTGTTATTCCAACAGTACTTTGTTGATGACTTTCTTCATACTCAATGTAAATATTTAAGCCTGTGTCTTCTGAAATGACAAACTCACCAAATGAGAAGAAATGATCCAAGTTTTGCAAGATTTCATCTTCCTCTTCCTCCTCCTCATCATCAATGAAGTCTTGATGCTTCTCAAACTCAGTGGGCGACATGTTTATTGTCTGCAATTTATCAAAATGAAGAGGATAAATGCCTCGTTTTTGATAATTTTGAGCTAACCAGGGCAGGAGCAACAGACTAGGTAACATGTTTTTGGAAGCAAAAATGGGAAATTTATTTTATAATCTTAGGTCAGCTCATCAAGCTTATCATGCTGGATTGCAGTTGGGTCCAACTAGACCCGGCCGTAAACAGGGGCCAGATACATCACTATGCTCAGATCCAGGATCTGAGAGTAGCGATGTATCTGGGCCCTGTTTACGGGTCTAGGGTCCAACAGGCTTGTTTGTGTTTATTACTGGAATGTATTTGTGGGAGGCCAGCATAGTTGGACCTAGGGTAAGATAAATTTAAGGTAATATGAATAATTTATTTCAAACCGATCATGCTAAATGGAGATATTGGTGAGTCGTCTTACCTTGATAATATCATACACCTCATATTTATTCATGATGCCGTCACATCCAATAACGATGGAGTCGGGAAACTCACTGGAATTCTCATCGATGAAATCCCATTTGAGCTGAATAAATGCTGCATCACCATCTAAGCAGGTTAATGATTGGTCCCTTACAAGGCTCATTGGAAGGTCAACCTGTAAATCAAGATGTCAAAAGAGTTACAAAGTCACACCTAGTGATAAATCAGATGACTAAAAATAACCAGGTTGGCGTAGCAGTTCTTTCCTCGCCTTTCACTTCTGGCGGCCCGGGTTCGAGTCCAGCTCGGTCCACAAGTGGATTGGGTTTTCAGTCCCTACCTGATTCTGTGGGTTTTACCCAGAATATTACTCTGGGTTTTTCCTCCCACCTCTAAAACTGTATCTTCTTCTCATCATCATTCCATAACAGGTTTCATCGGGCTTTCCAGCTACAGTGCCTAGGGAGCTTTTGGTGAATCCTTGGTTTCATTATTAGAAATAAATAATAATAATAATAAATAACACATACCTATTCTTCCACCAAATCATGAATTAAAAATCAGAGAATTGTATTATTTGGGAAAACAAGTTCACAAGAAATTAATTTGAAAGACAAAATGACGTTGTAATTGTACCGTGTCAAAGATGTTTTCTGGATAAGGTTCAGCAAAACCATACATATGCAGCAGTTGCCAGTTGGCCAGCTCACCATAGGTGTTGAAAACTTCCTCATTCTGTTAGAAAATTGAAATCTTTGATCAACTTTATAGTAATTGAAAAGTGAACAAAGAAAGATTGACTAGAGCGGGATTCGAACCGGCAACCTCCTGAATACCATACCGCTCTACCAACTGAGCCATCCAGCCCTACGTTTGTTGGTTATATGCAGATTGATACAAATAGTACACTGTACATGTAAAATTTAATTCTGATTAAACATTTGTACATTCTTAAGAAGGAAAACTTTGCTGGTTACAAGACATACCTTTTGAATGTTCTTGGTTGCAATCATCTTTAGGCTCGTCTCGCCAAATTGTAACCTAGCGTTGTTCTTGGCAATGTGGTTCAATATATCAGCCATTGGTACCATCATGGGAATAGAAGCCTCAGTACTGTCATCATCGTCACTGTCACTGTCATCGTCACTGTCATCATACTCTGACACTTGGTCGTCATCTTCTCTGCTCCTTTGAAGTTTTCTGGAAGATATCTGGGGTTCAGTGAAGCTGTACGCCATCACAAAGGCAACCATCTTTCTGTACAGCTCCAGTGTGTGAATGCTGAGACTGCACAATGAGAAAAGTAAATCTTTCAATGATTAGTGAAACAACCATCTAAGGTCTCATTTATCAATATGAATTAGGTCAATCAGGGTCAGGGATGGTGGGGGACTTATGTGAGGTACCTAAGAAGAAAGTTGTGAATCTATAAGAATGGACCCTTCCAGCCTGTCAATCAAACTGTGCTTATTGACCAATTGGAGTCGTTGTTATCCATTACCTCAGTCAAACTCGGTCACATGCTGTATATAAAACACGTGGATGGCTAAGGTGGGCGGGGCTTAAAAGCAAAGTCTGAAGGTCCATTGTACCCTGAGTTTAGGTTTGTTTGTTTGTTTTTGTTTGTAATTGTATGTTTTAATTTCACCTTCAGGCAGATAAGTTATTCAGTTATTCATACCTAGTAAATGTTCCAAATACAACTTGAGGGAAAACATGGTTGCACAAAAGTGAAATACCTACTCAAAGTGTTGAGGGTTCTTCTTCATGAAAGGCAAAGCCACAGTTTGATATTCATGCTGGACGCTTGTTGTATCTCGTTCGATCAAATTGAGGATACCGGTACCCTGTAGTTCACTGGTCACCATCTCCCTGAGGCAAAGTCAACAAGAGGATCATGACATATAGTACCAGTCACAGTCATCAATGAATACATTTATATACTTCACCCACAGAGATCGACTTCACCCTTTTCAATCTTAGAAATTGGGTGATAATGATTATTAAGGTGATTGAAGTTATATTGTACCTGTCCCAAAACATTGGTGAGTCTATCTGGGTGTCATCAGGACAAATATCTAAATATGATCTCCATCTGGAATCCACTTTGGTGTATTCGCTCATAAGGCATAGCAACAAAGGCACCCAACCACTCTCACTGGCCAAGTCACATTTACCTACGAGGTGGGGACAAAATCATTATTACAATTACATAGGTTACATTAAGTTGGCTAACTCTATTATTAGTGAGTTAAATCAGATAGCTAGCATATATAGGCTGTTCACAAAGAACTAAGATTGTTTGAGTCAATTGTGATTTGCAATGGACCCTTCCAGCCTGTCAATCAAGCTGTGTGCATTGACCAATTGGAGAATGCCTTTTAATTAGGTGACCACGAAAATCTCAGTCAAATTCGGTCACTCTGTTCCTTAGCTCTAAAACACACATGGGTGGGGCTTAAGAGCAAAGCAGGAAGGGTCCATTTGCACCAGGGATATCACACTTATCAGTTTTAGAACTTGTACTACGTGAAATCATCCCCTGTCCACATGGTAAATGTTATTTCTTTTATATACCAAGTAATTGTAAACTTAAAACACTGTGTGAGTAGCTTATGCAGTGATGGGAGGGGAGGGGGGGGGAGTGGGGGGAGGGGTACCAGCCATGATGGTTGGTGTAAGTTCATCAATATTTGATTCACCTTGTTGCAGTAATGAGGAAATAGAACAGTTACTGGGATGCAGGAGCGCATCTCTTGGTACAGAGAATAGAGTCTCTCCCTCTATGATGTCATCCATAGCAACCATCCCATAATGATTGCAGGACCCAAGTCTGCTAACCGTCACCTGGACAAAAAGAATGAAGTTTCAACAAAAACAATTCATACACATGTATCGTTGCCACATGATGGGAAGTGGAAGAGGTGGGAAAAGGCCTGGGGCGGAGGGTCGAGTGAAATTTCAAGACTTATTAACTGTAAACATTGTAAACAATCAATTAAACAAACAAAATAAATAAACAACTGAATCTGAGGCAACACTGATGAGCCACATAGTTTGCACTCAGTCGTAATTAAAACTAGAATGACCAGCATTTTTGTGTAGGTTAGTTTGTAAGTTGTAGATTATAAGGTCACACACTCATACCAAAAAAAATAACATGATTTGATAACGTATAATATGCCTACATCGTATTCAATTGGAGCTATTTTAAACTTTTTAATTGTTCCCATGAAAAATCAGGGATGATGAGATCAATTTATTGTATTTCCTTCATCCATGGATCAATTGACCAATGATAAAAAATATTTGAAAACGACTGAAAGGGGGCATAAAAAACTGAACTGTGAAAATCTCCTATAATTCTGTACACAGCCTGTGTGAGCAACAACAACTCAAATCCAAAACACAAACAATCCGGAAATCTTCATCCGTAATTAATGTTGAAAATCAAGGCAATTATGCCCAGTCCAAAACAGATTGCCACGAAGAAGCTGAGATTATTATTTAAACAATCCCCAGCTAGCTAGGTGGCCTAGCAGTATGACATCTGCACTAGTAAGCAGGAGGTCGTGGGTTCGAATCCCACCTGAGCCAGCATGTTATACAGTGCTCATCCACGTCGGTGAAGGCAAGCCGAATTTGCAAATCATCACCTTCTTGTTAATATTAAATTTCAAGTCTCCACACCACTTGAGAAAAGTTCTCAGTTTGCGGTCTGTAACCTCGGAATCTTGAATTTCTGGGACCGATGTTTCATCGTTTAGATCTAAATTTGGTTGGAGTTTTTGTCTTTTCGCGTCATTGGCCATGATGATTTAATCATTACCTGATTTTTAGTCAGGTTCCCTATGAGTAACCCAGACCACGCATTCATCAATGAAATGACGTCTGGGATCCCGTCGAACCATAATACACGTGCAATTTTTCAAAATCGAATAATTCGTTTCGGTTGTCAATTATTCGGTATCGATTTGCATTTACCAAAAAAGTCTTGTACGTTCCATGCTGTTTCCGGCTCCAGACTTAAAAAAGAAACTGCCATTGGATTGTATACAGTGTACGTTGAGACTGAAATCCGACCAGCAGATCGTATCGGCCAACTCCCCACCCCGTATCACAAGTAGGCGGTGGATCCACTTCCTGCTTTTTGTTGCCTAGCCTTTTCCTCATAAAACCAGTGATTCTATACCGCTAGGTTTACTCCTTTCTCGTTTCAGTGCTCGTGTACTTTGTCAAGAATAACCTCATTGTGTCAAAATGGCAGGTCGGTTTGTCAGAAGTAGTAAATTCCGCCATGTTTTTGGTACACCAAACAAGGCCGAACAGCAGTTCACTGGTATAAAAAGCGTCAATGATGGTATCACTGAAGGACATGTTTGTGCTGTCAATCCCAAGTTTGTAGCTGTGGCAACAAAACCTCAGGGTGGAGGGGCTTTCCTCGTCTTAACTCATGAAGAGGTATGGTACTTCATTAATGCCTATTGTGTCTATCTTATTTGTTTTTTCTTCAGATTTTAAATTAGACATGTTCTTCTAGTCTGCTGTTCAATTCCACTTAGGCTAGGCCTAACTTAGCAAGGTCTACAAAAGTTCACTTCTTGCAATGACCACAACCCATTGTTCTAAGCTGTTTTATTCAAACACTATTCCCTCTAATTCTAAAGCTGAATGTCTGAGTATTTTACATCACTATCATCAAATAACCATAATTTAATAACTGACTGAATTAAAAGTTTAATTGAAAAGTGAATGAAGAAAAATTGACTGTGAGCAGGATTCGAACCGGCGACCTCCTGAATACCATACAGGCTCTACCAACTAAGCTATCCAGCCCTACATTGGTGGTGTCCCTAATAATTTAGTCAATTATCTTTTTTCGTTTGGCAGTCAGAAGCCATGAAACCACTCACACACCTTTATATGATATCCCAAGGATCATTTCCTTGAAATATTTTAGTTTTTTACAATAGGGGGCCTACTTTAAAGTAATTACAATTAAAAACACGGCAGAATTCCTGGAGATTAGTCCACTCTGGCTAGCTGGTACCCAGAACCAACAGATGAAGAGTTGTATTCAAGTGAGTTAGTTTAATATAGACGTTGGGTACCAGCTAACCAGAATGGACTTATCTCTGGGAATGCCAAAACAGGCACATCGAACAGGTTGATCGCGGGCAACTCAATTCTTGACATGTCGACCGCAAAGATAACTCAACTCCGAGACAGCTCTAACCGCAAAGACAACTCGACTTTGAGACAAGTCGGCTCTATCTCTGTCGATGTGATGCGCAGTTTGCGGGACATAACAATAACAAAATCTGAGTATCAAATAAGGCACAAGTAGCAGCCATTTTTGCATGAAATTGGAGGTTGTACTCTATAGAATTTCCTGGAGCGCAAATTCGACCGAACATGTCCCACAATTATCAAAAGAAATATCATTGAAAAGTGAAAAAAGGAAAATTAACTCGAGCGGGATTCAAACCGGTTCGAATCCCGCTCCAGTAAATTTGCCTTTGTTCACTTTTCAATGACTTTTATTTCAGTTTCCCTTGTGGTTATTTGATGATTAATTTACATGTAAGAAATATCAAGCAGTTTGTGCAAATTTCCTATATAACACATGTACTAATATATTCAGATTTTTTCAGTTTTATTTACTGTAAACCTTACCTACCTGCATGATACCAGAGTTTCCCACACTTGTTTTTTTCTGTGGTAAGCGTGGTATTCTTTATTACCACAATACACCACACTGTGGTTTCTGTGATCAGATAATGTGTGGTCTATAGTGCAGTTGCTCTGTGGAGAGACTGGGCCGATTTCATAAAGCTTTGCGACGCCGCGTCCTAGCTGCGACGCGTCGCATCTATGCGGTGAGTCCATAGAGAAAGGATGCGTCTTAACTCTGCGACGCGTCGTAAGTTTTATGAAATCGGCCCCTGGTAATGTATTTGGTATTAAAAGCAGCTCTAGTCTTGTGTGGTACATGTACATGTAGTTGCAGCTCAGAGGGTTAGGGTTAAAGGTACTATCATACTTTGGTAGCATACCGAAACAGAAATCTCCACAGATTTACCTATTTACTTACAGGGTATAGGGCCTAAAGATAGTGATGGTAGAAACATACCACATTTTTCTGCCTGAAATGCTGTATTTATCCAGAACAGAGTCAAACCAGTGACCAAAATTATTTGTGATCTTTTAAAGATAAAAAATAAACGAGAAAATACTTAATAAATATTGTGGCTGTTTTTCACTGTTTTCTCAAAAAGCGGGCACTGTATGGGACTTGAATTTTCACAGATGACTATTACTGTATCTTCCTTGATATTTTTGCCCATACATCTGCATTTCTTTGACAAAAACCAAAGTATGATATTACCTTTAAAGGTACTTTCATACCTTGGTAGCATACCAAAACAGAAATCTTCATAGATTTACCTATAACTTACAGATGGTGATGGTTAAAAACATACCGTTAAAATCTGTCTGCCTGAAATGCTACATGTTCATTATTTATCCTGAAAAGAATAAAAATTGATTGACCAAAACAATTTTGACCACCATAATTTAGTTAATTGCACCCTTTACCATACATGTACCTGTTAATTTTTATATTAACAGGATACACACATGTACACATGCCTGCATTTACGTACACAAGTACATGTGTACATGTGCATATGATGTGAATATATACACTGTACATGTCAGTACACGTATTGTGCACTGGTTTATCTACATGTACATGCACATGTACTTCCTCATCTTGGCTTCCTGTCCGTTCATTTATGTTTTCTCTATTCTCAATTTTTTGTTTTAGTGATTGTCTTTTCCTTCTTCAATTTGCATTTCTGATAGTGTAATAAGTGTGTGGTGACTGAAGTGTAGTCCCTGCTGTATACAATGTACTATTAATATGTACACAGACATTGCTTTCTGTCATTTCATTTCTAAAGCCACATATTTTTGTGTATTACGTGTTGCGTGTTACTTGTCTTAGGCCAAAACTGGCCAAACGTCATTTGGTTAGCCAAAGAATGGCAAGATTCCATACGCTGCAAATCCCCAAACCTGAGTTCCCCTGATTAACTGCTGCAAACCACTCAACAACCAAAATAATGACCTGAAATTTATAAACTGCTCAGAATTCAATTCTAGCAGGATCTTTCTTTCAGGACCTTTGAGAAAGATCCTGCTAGGATCAAAATGTTTGGTCTTCATTACATCAAGCATTTTGGGGATTGTGATAAGATGGTTCCCCGAGCTATAAAGGAAAGGAAAACTACCTTTTGAAATGTTGCTTACCTAAATATACATGTACCTAATAGCAAGGATAATTCTGTGGAAAGAGGGCAGGGCTTTGATTTTTGAGGGAAATTATGGGGTAAAAACAGTAACAAAGATGTAACATTTCACGGTCGCACGGACGGCCGCAGACAAGAATAGTCTGGTTTCCACTCTGACATTTTGAGGACTCTTGATCTGTTGGGTCTGGGCGTTAGACTAACCAGGCCAGACAGGCTGTTTTCAAGTTTGCAAGAAGCACATAAGACAATTGCATTTTTACACTGAAATGTTGCAAAAGTTTCTTCAATCTAGGCTTTCAATGACCCAGGAACATTTGCTGAAAGTCAAAAGTAGAATTTTTGAGGAGTAGAAGCTTTTAAGGGCTAAAATAATCAATGTGTTTGGGGATCCCTTCTTATCACAATCCCCAGCATTTTAAAGTAACAATTTGCAGATATCTGTACATGATGTTGAAATGAAAAGCTGGACATTGACATACATCGGTTGATATTGTATCTGTGTCTTTCTGTCTGTTTGACATGTAGGTTGGACGAGTGGACAATGAACACCCCCAGGTCAGAGGTCACAAGGGCAAAGTACTTGACCTTGCCTGGAGTCCATTCAATGACAATGTCATTGCTAGTGGAGATGATTTTGGTATGGTTCGCATTTGGAACATCCCAGAAGGCGGATTGACTGATGACATTCTTGAACCCATGATTGTCCTGGACTATAACCAGAAGAAGATCTCCAAGTTGTTGTGGCACCCGACGGCTGAGAATATTCTCCTTGTGGCTTGTATGTATTCTTCTTTCTTAAGTGTGCATTTTCATTAGGCCTGACACAAATAATCGTCTGTTTACAGCCTGAAACAAAATGGTTGGGAAGGAAATCCACATTTTGCAGTTATGTTGGCGTCTTTTTAGTTTTTACAGAGAATGGATTTAAAAAGGTAGAATATTTCAGAGAAAGTCATGAAGTCTAATTAATGCTGTTTTTATAAAGGTAATATCATACTTTGGTTTTTATCAAAGAAATGCAGATTTATGGGCAAAAATATCAAGACAGATACAGTCACAGTCATCCGTGAAAATGTCAGTCCCATACGGTGCCCACTTTTTGAGAAAACAGTGAAAAACAGCAACAGTTTTTCTTAAGTCTTTTCTCTTTTATTTTTGATCTTTTAAAATATCAGAAAGTTTTTCGGTCATTGTTTTACAAATTTCTGGATAAATTTTTTAACGGTATATTTCTACCCTCACCATCTTCGTACCCTGTAAGTTATACGTAAATCTGTGAACATTTCTGTTTTGGTTTATTACCAAAGTATGATACTACCTTTAAGGCTATGCAGGACGGAAGTACATTAAGTCATTGGTTTGGAGGTAACACTATGAGACATATTATACTACTTCTTATCAAAGTATGATACATATACTACCCTTAATGAAAAATGGAAATGTGAAAAGTATTAGATATAAAACACCAGAAACCGGGAAGATTGCAGGATTACTGCACCCTCTCCTGTATGTCTCATATACATGTATCTCATTCCATTTTCTAAGCATTCTGTTGCAATTTAATGCTTGTAATCTGTCTTCATTTGTTTTTGGAATTCAGCGGCGGACCCACTGATTACTATCGTGAACTTGGAGTCAGGAGACGTTATCCAAGAGATAGGCCTTCCAGATGTACCTTACTGTATTGACTGGAACTACAACGGATCTCGTTTTGCTGTCACCTGCAAGGACAAAATGATTCGATTGTATGATGCTCACAAGGGTGAAGAGCTCAAGGTCAGAGGTCATTTAAGTATTGGAAAATACATGTAAAAGTATTCTTGTCTTTTTTAAAGCCCAACTCAAAAGGTCGGGATGGTATTTTGAGTTTTTGTTTTTTCTGGTAGTATATGGACTCAGCAATACATAGAAATTAATTTTTGACAAGTATTCCACTGGGTACACTCTTTAGAGGAGTTTTCATTCCTCCCCCCCCCCCCCCCCCACTTTGCCCAAAATCCGAAAAGTGCAAAGAGTGAGTTTGTGAACATGATGATGTCATTCTGGGACTTGCTACATTCACATTGCTGTGGTGTTCCATTTGTGCCGTCAACACGTCGCATTTGTATGTTTTTCTGGCGTCGCATTTACAATACATGTCATACAATACAAATTGATACAATTAATAAACTGCTGGAAACTGCTCATCGGCAAAAAAAAATGTGACACCAAAAAAACAAATGCAACGGCAAAAAAAATATATTAACAACCAAACTTTCTTGTTCTTTGGCTGTTGTTCACTTTAATACCATGAATATCAAATCGAGTTTTCAATGGTGGTTTGTTCTATTGGGTGGGCAGGACAATTTTGGGCTAAGCAATTTTTCGTGCTAAGTATCTCTATGAAATTGGCCCTAGTACTTCTCTTTCCTGAAAATGATTGTTTTTTTTGGCAAAGTTGTCGGCGATGAATAATATATTGATATGAATAATAAAGATTAAAATGTTAATTTCATTTACAGAGAAATTAAGAGGAATTTGTTTATATTCGGCAGCTGACAGTTGCCGTGGTTACAGATGATTCAATTATTCAATACAAATTTTGTGACAGATTATTTTGCACAATGACGATGTTTAAAAAGAAAGATTATAACTTTTTGTAAATTAAAATTTTTCAATATTTAAGGACTTTGGGGGATGTAATAGGAACCATGAGTTGTAAATGTAAGGGGGTTGCTGGCTTAACCACAGCCCTTCACAGGGCAACATAAAGACAAGACTGTAAACTTTGGTAAACTATGGACGAATCAATAACAGTATAGTGACAGCCATAAATTAAGATTGGTGACAGAAATTTGTCTGAAGAATCAAGAAATAATCCATGTCTTATTTTTGTCTTTCAGAAATGGGCCGGACACGAAGGAAGCAAACCACAAATGGTAGCCTTTACCAAACATGGAATCTTAACGACTGGTTTCTCTAGGATGAGTGATAGGGAATACGCACTGTGGGATGAGGTAATAACATTATCTACCGAAACAGAAATCGTCACAGATTTACCTATAACGTACAGGGTATAAAAATGATGATGGTACAAACATACATGTACTGTTAAATTGTTTCTGCCTGTAATGCTGTATTTATCCAGAAAAGAGTAAAACCAATTACCAAAAACAATTGATACATGTATTTTAAAGATCAAACATAATGGTGAAACTATTTTAAAAACACTGTGGGCGTTTTTCAATGTTTTCTTAAAAAGTGGGCACCGTATGGGACTGAATGTTTCACACATGACTGTTACTGTATTTTTCTTGATATTTTTTCCCATGAATCTGCATTTCTTTGACAAAAACCAAAGTATGATATTTAATGCATTTAAACAGATATGAGGGAAATTCTTCTTATTGACTAAAACATCAACACATATTATCTTCAGGCAAACATTGCCATGTACATGTACATTCAACAAAACACTGGAACTGAAATTCTTGAATATTACAACTCAAACTTCCCAATACCTTCCATGTTGTTATCTATTGTGTGCTTTGGTTTGTTTGTTTGGTTTTGACGCAGTGATTTTGTTTTCTTCTATAGAACGGGAAGTCGATTACTATGGAAATGATTGATTCATCAAATGGCGTCAATCAAATATTTTATGACCGAGACACTGACATGTTCTACCTGGCCGCAAAGGTATTTAACTTGTTCCTAATGTCAGTCACTCAACATAAGAATATTTGATTCATTATTTCAATATTGGTGACCTCAGCCTGTGACACTGATCTGATGTATGAACTTTGACCTCCATTGAGTGAAATATGATCTTACAAGTGTTCTTGTATTCTGTAGGATAGTTACAATTTAAAAAGAAAATCATCAAATAACCACAAGGGAAACTGACTGGATTCATTTTAAGTCATTGAAAAGTGAACAAAGACAAATTGACTGGAGCGAGATTCAAACCAGCGGCCTCCGGAATACTGTAGCGGTGCTCTACCAACTGAGCTGTCCAGCCCTATGTTGGTGGTGTCCCTAATAGTCAATTGATAGTGAAACAAACAAAGATAATTGACTTTTAGGGACACCACGAACATTGGGCAGGGTAGCTCAGTTGGTAAGTGCGCCGGTACGGTATTGCGGGGGTCGTTGGTTCGAATCCCAATCCAGTACATATTTCTTTGTTTACTTTTCAAAGACGGACCCAGTCAAGCATTAAATGGTAAAGATGTTGGCAGTCCGTCATATTACGGCTTTAACATGTTACAATTTTGTTTCTTGATTGTAAAAAGGGAGATTCAGTTATCCGCTACTATGAAATCACGGACGAGGACCCCTACATTCACTGGTTGTCCAACTACCAAGGCAAGCCTCAGACTGCTATAGGATCCATGCCCAAACGTGGATGCAATGTCAATAACTGCGAGGTGATGCGATTCTATAGAATAGAGAAGATCGAGCGAGGAAATCAGTTCAGTATTATCCCAACGGCAATGACAGTGCCACGTAAGGTAAGAGCAAACCAAGGGTCTAGTCGTAGCTTAACCCAAACCTGACTCCATATCACACTTTACCACACATGGTTTTCCAACAATACACCACTGTGAGGTTTGGTGGTAATGCGTGGTTTATGATCCAGTCCACCTGTGGTAACTGTGGTAATGTGTGGTAAACAGCTTTTGTCTTGCTTAGTAGGTGCAGGGGGTTAGGGTTAAGTTCAGGCACATTTTAAAAGGCACAACATTTCAATCAAGACCGTATCATGAAAGTTTCATATTACGTAAGTCAACGATTTGCACAAATGATTGGATACTTTGTGCTATCAATTTATAGGAAGATCTTGCAACCAAGTGTGACTGAACATGACATAGTATGTCTGCAGTTTGTGATTGTTGTGAATTTTTTTATTCTAGAACTTATCAACGCTGATACTAGAGAGTAAATTGGTCTGTAACTAACCTCTGAGCTTTGTGTTGCAAAAAAGAGAATTCAGCAAAAGTCCGATGAAAGGTTTTCAAATGGCGGGCATATGTAGATGAGTCGTTGTACTATGCTATGACCACATGAATCCTTGCATAAAAAAGTTGTTTAAAGGTGAATCCAGCATGGGCATGAAATAATAAACCTGTGAAAATTTGAGCTCAATCAGTCACGAGAAAATTGCGCAAACCGGACTCAATTTTTCTTATAATTCACAGAGAATGGTTCTGCTCTTACCCCAAAATCAAAATTGTTTGCGGTCTTTGTTTTACCAGTTTCTGGATAAATACATGTACAGTGTACCATTTCAGGCAGAAATATTTTATCGGTATGTTCGTACCAGCACCATCGTCACACCCTGAAAGTTATTTGTAAATCTGTGAACATTTCTGTTCGGGTATGTTACCAATCCTGTACTGTACTGTACAAGCCTCCTCAAAGATATTGAAATGATTTGAAACATTGCCTAGCCACACTAGCCCAAATGATGCCCCTGTTTAATGAAAATCAACTGCAGATGTTGGTTTAATGAACCATGAACATGCTTTTGGTGACAATAATGAGAATCACACTCAGACTGTTGGAACGGCCTCATAACTCCTGATAACTCCTAACACTTACTCTTTACTCATAACACCCATGCAAATTATGCACTTAATCTACCCATTTACTAGTTCATCTTGGAAATGGACTAAAAGATTTGGCTCGCAATTGGTGGAAACATTGGCGTCGTACAAGTTGAGAGTTCCACTCATGTTGTGCAAGGTCAAACACTGGTTACCAGTGAAACCTGTATGTATTGTGTATTACTTGTAAATGGTTCCCACCTGATTTCTGCATAGCATGGAAATATGCTTTGCAATATTTTTTAATATAAAGGAGCTGTTAAGTGAAAGTCACATGAATCAGTGTAAATGAGTTGAACGAAGTCTAGAATTCCCTACCCTCATCCTGTTTTCCTACGGGATATAATCTCTCTCAATTCAAACATAATGTTAATAGTTTTCTTGCAAACAGATCTTCCTAATAGCGCTCCGCACTAATGACGTCACTAAATCCCCGGATGTCAGACAAACATTGACTCACACACGTAGTGTACATGCACGCTCACGCCCACGCACATGTGCATGGTTGCAATGTTTGTCTGAGGTCCGGTGCTATTTTTAGCGCAAGTGCAGAGCGCTATTGCTCTGTTTTTCTCTCTCCTTTCCTTTAGCCCTCACCTTTGAGTGGCCCTTTCGGACCTTGTGTTGGGCAATATTTGTTAAAAAAAAAATAATAATTAGAAATTTTCTTTGACCTAGTATGTAGCTTGATGTGCTTCATAACGTTTATAGGCTTGTTATTGTTATTGTTTTTTCTCAGTCGGAATTGTTCCAAGATGACCTCTTCCCAGACACCCCTGGAGATGAACCAGCCTTGACGGCTGATGAGTGGCTATCTGGTAAGGACAAAGACCCTATCTTGATGTCATTGAAAGCAGGCTACAAAACAAAGGCCAGGGCAGTACGTGTTGGAGCAACAGTTAATAAGATGGCATCTGTATCCAGAGCACAGAGTGGTGACACAAAGTCTGGAGGTGGAAGTGGTGGAGGTGCTTCTAGCGGGGTAAGATCTTCCAGACATAAAATCTTCTTCATTTCTAGTCTAGGAAATTAAAACAAGTAGCTTTACTTTGTTGTTAAACACGTAAATACCACGTTATTTGTTAAGCAGTTATTCGCTGTGTAAAAGTGACAATTTATATCCCACTCAATGACCATAATATCAGCAGAGACATGGTATGGACATACTTGTACATAAGGCATGGTTGCCTACAGTGGCGTAACTATGGAAAACGACGCCCTGGGACAAGCACTAAAATTGTGCTCCTAATTTCAACTTTTGATGCCATTGAATAATTTAAAATCAGACAATTTAAACATTTTTATTCAAACTTAATCAGATTAGATTTCCAATAACTTCAACAGTAGAGCTCCTTTTTTTTTCTGTTTTTTTTTTCCTTTTTTGTGCCCCCTAAAAATTGCCGCCCCCTCCCAGTTATGCCACTTGTTGCTTTGCATACATCATCTTTTTTTCTAGGAGATCAGTAAATTGAGCATGACTCCCAGTCCTGCTGATCCCCATGATAATCCCCCTGCTAATCTGATCTCCCCTTCCCCAACCCACCAATCAGAGGTATGCTATCGCCAGATTGGACGGGCCATGCGCCAATCAAGAATCACAACCTAGCAAAGCCAAAACCAAGCACGGATATAAATTGAGACCCCACAAGTGTCTTACATCAGCTTGACAAAGGCTAGCAGTCCGCAGCTAAAACGTCGCTACATTCCAACCAACATCGTCAGCCACTCAACAATTTAATCTTTTAACTAACCAATTGTTGTTTTCATTCTGTTTGGTTTCCATAGGAACTGAAAGCCTTGCAAGATGAAATCAAAAGCCTGAAGTCTACTGTTGCGAAACATGAGGAGAAGATAGCTGCCCTTGAAGCCAAGGTCAACTAGTTGGCAGGATAGAGTGTAAATGAAGTGCAGTTTCTCAATGCCATCACGAGGTAGAAACTGTACACGTTATGATACACCTTATCTTTAATATGCATTGTAAACAATGAACACACATAATGTATGCATTTTTCATACCCGTCTATGTGCATAAGACATACTCAGCATGGCATGGCATAGTAAATATACTAACCATGTTATGCGCATTATAATGCATTTTTCTCTAACACAGATTGGTTATAACAATCATAATTAATGTAAGAAAGCTTTCCAATGAATTCCTAAAGTTAAACAAAATAAAACGTAAATTTCATTTAAAATACCACAGAACGTTAAATCCACTCCTTTCCCTAAAGCCGGTTGCAAGTGTGAGTTTGTTATGTGCCTTTAATACTATTACCATGGTTACCAAACTGGTGGTTTTTTATTGTCCCGGTAAGTTTACAACTCCTTTTGTACTTTGCTTTGTAAATGTTTTCTTCCTCTGCATAACTTTTTCCATTTCTCTGATATTTAGCTGCGATACACAAAGCATATACATTGCATACATTTGAAAGAGCAGACGTCGGCTGTAGGATTTGTATAATCTATGTTTTTCAGTGTCAACTCAATTACGTTGCTATGGTTTCGTTGTTTGTTGTTTACATGGCACAAATTGTAGATTTAGGTTTGGTTGTTTGGGCCATGCAAATTCTTTGGTTTTTGCACTTGCACTATTGGTATCATTTTGGTGGGTCATTTCATTTGGGGCCAATTTTATGGAGCTGCTAAGCACAAAAGTTTGCTTAGCACACAAATTTCTTGCCCATTAAAACAAACTCCATTTGATATTCATGGTCAGTGAACAACTGACAGCCAAAGAACAATCATAACTGATACACAACACGTGGAAATTTGGTTGTTAATCCTGTTTTTATTAAGACAGAAATGTCATGATTAGCAAATTGTTTGTGCTAAGCAGGGTCGTGAAATTGGCCCCTGGAGTTAATTTCCTTATGATGAGGTTTTATTTGTACTATTTGTCCTGAATTTTGTACAGCCAACGTCGGCCATTTTGATTGCCGTTGTGAATTGTTCAAACCTTAAGCTGCTTGATGTATGCACGCATGTATTGCTTTTGACAGTTTTAATGTGGAACTAACAGTTCTTGATAAGTTCTTACTGATTTTAAATTTCCATTCTCCCTAAGAGTGTGTTTTGTTGTAAGTAGATCACAAGCATCCACATAATACCTTAATGTTGGGTAAATTTTATTCCAGTAATATGAAGACTTGTAGACAAGTCGTTAGATGTCACAGTGATATCATCTCTGCTCTCACGTGACTCTCACCACACCACTGTACTTTCCCACGAGATTCCTGACTCCAGCGAGATTTCACTCTCTCTTGACTAAAAGGCCCTTTACGAAACGATGGATTAGGCTTCAGCTTGGACTTAGGCTCTGTCATCTAAAAGCTGAAAGTACAGGTTGTGAATTATCCCTGAGGTTGAAGTTCTGTTATCTTGATCTTCAGGGTATGTACTTCGAAACCGTACCCCAAACCTCTATTTATATACCTGTTACGCTAAAATGGATGTAAGAAATGGAGCCTGAGCCTAAGCCTCCATTTCGTTTAACGCCTAAGTCTAACGACTTGTCTACTGGTCTTATGTGATGACTGTATAATTTGTGCACTACTTTGATTTTGTTGCCATGGAAACTAGCAGCTGGCCAATTAATTTTTAATAATCGTGGATTGCATGCTCCATGGATGAAAAGTGAACCATAACAAATTGACACAGATGAACAATTGTATAAGTCCTTAATCAATAGTATTTACAATTTGAAATTTGAAAATAAATTCAAAATGCCAGACCTCATACTTGTTAATATCAATCCCATTGTCAACCAGCTAACACAATTGTCATTTAAATATTAGTTTAGGGTTTATTTTCTACACTGTCTTCACTTTGGTAACTTTTTTAGTATTAGAATCATGTATTTATTTTCAGCGGTGTCCAATGAAAATACATCAAGTGTGTATTGTTTGATGATTTCTTGTTTTATTTTTACGAAGACGTAAAGATTAGAAGTTGAATCATGTTTAAGTTTCTACATTACGGGATTTGGTTTTAGTGTATGAAAGGTTCGGTACAGCAATATATTAAATCATATATTTTGAAAAAATTTCTTTTTATAGAGTAGAACAAACAGCAGCAGAATAGTTTGATTAGAATGTATGAAATGTTATACTTAAGCTTTGCAGTTGTTTGTAGTTATTTTAAGATTTAAGATTTAGAATACCTAACAATTAATGATGTTTAATTTTGATGCATGGCATTATATGCAATGCATTTTATTGTAGTAAGTATGATACTTCAAAACGTGTCAAAGAATAATATATTCTTAAAAAAATAATGGGGGCGTTATCAAACAAAATACATTTTGTTTCCCTGGGGGTAATTTTGAAAAATGTTTTTAAATGTGTTCGGTTACCATCAACTGATATTTTGTGTAATTTTGTCAGCTGACATCTTTGCCATTCCCTGCAAAATATTTGATTCAGTTCTTCACCTTACGTGGTTGTGAATGCTAGTTATCTTTTTAACTTTAAACGGTAACTCGAAGACATTTAATTACAGTGCGATTAAAGGTACTATTTCCATGGCAAGTTAAGATCTTTGATACCAAAATGGTATTTTGTTGTAAATTGAGGTCATTGACCTTGTTTCGAGTTTTATTGAATGTATTATTCTTCTTTTTCTTTTGACCCACCCTATAGACCCGATGGTTTTATGATAGTATTATGTTTTGAAGGCTCATGGATCTTTAAATACTTTGTTTCTGGATTAAGTATGGACTATTGAAATGTGTATTTTAGTCTCTTAGTTATACCAGCACCCAGAGTATAATTATGTAGAAGAACCTTCCACTAATTCAGATATCATTTTACAATACGGTAATATTTTTCTGAAGTGTGATCAATTGGTGTGGTCCTGTTGTTGTTTTTTCTACCAAAATGAGAACAAACGAAATTGCTAAGAATGCTATATGATGTATAAAATGGCTCTGTTTTGAAAAGAAAATGCTTTAAATGTGGTTGGTTTTTTTTGCAAACTGAGAGTAGAATTTGAATATAACGCATGATTCGTTGCACATTTTTAACAACTGAATAAAAAATAGCCTTTCCGTAAACTTTCGTAAGTAATATAGCTGCTAGGATTGTTTAATTTCCTCTGTACTAAATATATCAATAAAAGGTTATTAGAATGTTGGTTACCATGGAAATTGGTAAATAATGATTGACATGTATCACATTATGCCCTGAATAGCGAACCATTTTAAAAGACGATGGTTACAAAGTAGAATTTAAAATGGTAATGATTAACAAAATGAAGCAAGAATAAAATGTTACCGTATTGAATTAAACCCTAACATTTGGCTACATTAAAAAATGTGTGGTGATTTGGCTGTTAAAGGTAATATCATACTTTGCTTTTTATCAAAGAAATTCATGGGCGAAAATATTAAGACAGATACAGTAACACTAACAGTCATCTGTGACAATTTCAGTCCCATACGGTGCCCACTTTTTGAGAAAACAGTGAAAAACAGCCACAGTATTATCTTTATTTATTTATTTATTTATTTTTATTTATTTTTTATTTTTTTTTAAAGATTTTCGGCTAATTTATGGATAAATACACCATTTCAGGCGGAACATTTTAACGGTATGTTTCTACCACCACCATCTTCATACCATGTAAGTTATACGTAAATCTATGAACATTTCTGTTTTGGTTTCTTACCAAAGTATGATACTATCTTTAATTGGCAAAAAGGCGCAACCTCGGAACTGTCTTTCATAAAGTTTCTTCTTCATACACCAGCCATAGGCATAGGCCTATACAGGCACCAGAAGTTATATAACGCTTTACATAATTACAAATATTCATCTATTTCAATGAATATTCATGAATTATGAATATTCATACAATATTCATGCATTAGAATTATTATTAGAGGTTTTACAGACTTTTGGCCAGTGGTTTAGACATGTAGCAACCAAAGTGGTACGAACAATAATTGTAACTCGATCATGGCTATAAATAGTGAACAAAACGTGTTTAACAAATTGTGTTCCCATTTTCCAGTGTTAAAAAGGAAGGCGCAAGAGAAACTAAAAAAAAACTCTTACCGGATATGATCTTGTATTATGCAACGTTAGATCCGCCGACTGATAAAGTAATTCAGATCATTAAATCAAAGCAGTTTGTCAGCAAAGTGGCTTTGCTAGGTTAACTGTGAACTAATTAATGTTTTTGATACATTTTGGAAGGCTAATTTGAACCACATTCGCTAAAAGTTAATTTAAAAAATAACTTAATCTGTTCTGAACGGTTTTTGGCTTTTCTTTTGGCAATTTATTAACAAAACACGAAATTCCATGACGATAGCGTGCCATTTTCGCTCTTTGTAAACAGAACAATAGAAATAAATTACTGATTATTGGGAATAATAGTTTTACAATAGTTTTATTTTTCTGTCAGTTTATTTTGCGGTATTGTAAATATGAAACCCGTTCCTCCCCTTTCTTAACATCACTGAGAATTGACCGTAGAAAATTGAAAAACAAATTATTTTATTTTTATGAATGACTACTGACATGCAGCGTGCAGACGATATTATTGGAAAAAGGCGCGTTCTCGAGCATAGTGGTTACTTTTGGTCGTTGAAAAGTCTGGTATCCTATGACACGTGATACGTATTTGGTATTATATTGTAATAGAACCAGACCAAGCATGCGCTTTATTTACATCCCCGCGTGTGGGATAGGACAGTGAAACACACCAGCTGGACTGACTCATGTGTTAACTGAAATGGTAAGCATATTTGTGAATTGGTTTTCAAGTCTGCCATGTCTATTATTTTCATACCTAATATTGCACCATTTAGACTGGCAGTGGTTGACTATGGCGACTGCTTTTTGAAAAACTTTCAGTCCAAACGACACATTCCCTTGCTTCACATCAACATCACATAGAGGGCGCTATTCATTGCGTTTGTGGTCATTATTGGCTACATTGCATAATAAAGTGAACTTAGCATCATGCTGGCGTTTTGAAAGGTTTTCGAAGTCTTCAAGGAAACATTGAAGAAGGGCTTCTATTTGTCCAGGTTCTTTGCCCACAAGGATTATTTTCAGACATGGTTTCTACAGTAAACTAACTCAACAAATATGTTGACCAGTTGTCAAATCAATGTTAGCGAGGTTAAATTTGTGGAAAGACTGCAGGGCTTTGATTTTTTTTTGAGGGAAATTATGGGGTGGGGGCTGAAAATTGCCTTGTGGACTAAACCACACTAAACCCCATCTTTATCATTATGGTTGGCTACCATTCTGTTTTCAGCATTTCAATGTTATTTGCATCTATACGTTGGATGTTGTTGCACTTAAAATCTTGACGTCATCATTCCATTTTCATCTCTAATTAGACACGCCCAGCATAGCTTTATTTTCCATGCATTAGATTAGACACCAATGACAATCTGAATAACTGTTTTTCATAAGCATTGATATTTATTTTATCTTTTACATCTTCTGGAATATTACAGCATATATCTGGTGAAAATATTAAACAAAAATATTGGTTCTATTATCAATTTTATACGATGAAGCTGTCGGATGTGAAACACTGGTTTTAATCCTTGACAATTCTGAATAGGCATACACAAAACCTATACCCTACAAGAGCTTACTAACCAGACACAGCAATAGCCATAATGTTTGTCAGTATTGAGCAAGATTGATCAAGAACATCAGAAACTTCAATTGGTCTAACCACTCTATCTAGTCGAACGAAAGATTATTATTCACAAATTTACAAAATTCGAGTGTCCCAATTCGACGTGGTTGCAGGCGCGGTTCCACGGGGGGGGGGGGGGGGGGGCTTGGGGGGTGGTTATAGCCCCCCCCTTACAATTTTGTCTAGGCCCCCCCCCCCCCCCCCCCGAAAAATGCAATTGAAAAAAAATTGAAAATACTGGATTTTTTTTCAGTTATTAAGCGCCAATTACATTTAAAAAACGCGTTGTGTCGGCTATAATTTTATATGTGCCTTTTTTTCGACCCCTAATAAGACATAGCAGAAAATATTGGGTCTTCTAGCCCCCCAACAAATAATGGCTCTTCTAGCCCCCCAAAAATGTTGGCTCTAGAACCGCGCCTGCGTGGTTGGTATATGAGAGCAGGCATAATTCATTCTAATCCTCGGTGAATTGTGCGTATTAATTCACCATAATAGTAGAACGGCAACACTGAAATGATTATTTCGTTGACGCCTTGCACAAAAGGTTTAACAGATTTAAGTCATTTCCCTCACAGAATTAGACTAAGATTTCTCGTATTCAGAAGGAGAATACATGTATTCTATTCCCAAAAATTATCTGTGATGATTCATTTAGATCTTCTTGTACAACCGCGTCGCCACGACATCGCCAAGGACACACGTCTAGAAAGGAAAACAGAACGAAAAGGGAAAACAGTTAGGACTCTTTCTGGTAAGTCATCAACATATTAAAGTAAATTATGATAAGTTTACTGGAATATTTCATCAGACTACAGTTAGGCCATGCAAGGAGATGTCATTGTAAGAAAGACATGTATTTTGCGTGACATTTTATTCGTTGACATGGTACGCCTACTGACGATTATTGTAATATGCACAATCGTTTCTGAAGGCGTTTTTCTTTGATATACCATGCTGGTCTTCGAATTGAATAGAGAAACAAATTTTGTTTAACTCGAACGGGCGGCATTATAAATTATAGATGGACGCATGCATTGAGCGCCTAATAACAGAGTCTGCATGATTGTGTTCAAGAAGGAAAGCTCCGGCCCCAGTGCCCATTATACTAAAGATACATGTGTAGTTTGTGTACAATAAACCTTTGAACCGAAATATTTTACAATCACGAAACTATCATCTGAATAAGACCTTACCACTTTCATGTCTCCGTTTGCTGTTACTTCCCTGACGTACGTCACTTCGATTTCTTTTCCTTTTCCATCCTTTGATTTCTCCAGCTGGGTCATCTTATTATCATTCAGTGTCATCACATTCTGTTCAAAACAAACCATGTAGAAAAGACGCTGTCATAGTAATATTCAATCAACCAATCAATGAATCAGAGTCACATTTGGTATAAAGGGTGCTGTGGCCTAGTGGTCTGGCGTGTCGTGCTCAAGATCTTGTGGTTAATCTACAGATTGTGGGTTCGAATCCAGCCATTGGTTAATGGTGCTTGCGTCCTTGGGCAAGACGCTTTATCACATATTGCTCCTCTTCACCCAGGTGTACCTGTGAGGGTAGAGATGGCTTTGTGGTTTGATTTTGTGGTCAGCGGAGCTGAGATTGTTTCAGGAATGTAAATGGGCCCGATGACCAGGGATGATATTGGTGTAAGCGCATCTAGAGACTTGCCCTGCAATGTGTTATGCGCTCTAAAACAACTGTTGATTATAATTATTATTATTATAAGTTCGACACCTATTGGTCTGATTATCAGCTGGGATACATACCTTAGTTTTCCTTCCGTCTGGTGAAGTATCTTCGTACTCCTCATCAAGGGTAAACTCTACCCTGATGTTCTTGAAGGTTGATTCTGAGATGAATTTAAAGTGTTTGCCATCGTCTGTTTCGATAGTCAGTGTGGGCTTGGTGGTGCTTCCTACTTTACGTAGGAGATACGAGACGCCTGCAAGTTGAGCATTTAAAAATAATATAATCATTATTTTCTAGCTTGTTTGTACGGTTGGGTTGGGCTTGATTATGTTGGATAGGGATGAGTGGAGTTCCATAGGCTATGTTTGGATAGTTTTGGTCGAGCTGATGGGTTGTGTAGGGTAATTGGCTTGGGCTGGACTGGGCTGCATTGGGCTATAATGATGGCTGGGTTAGGCTGGGTTGGGTTGGGCTGGACTGGGCTGTATAGGCTACATGGCTGGGTTAGGTTGGGTTAAGTTGGGCTGGGCTGGGCTGGGCTGGGCGGGGTCGAGCTGCATATGGCTGGGCTGCATAGGGCTGGGTTGGGTTGGGTTGGATTGGGTTGGGTTGGAAGGTGTTTGGGTTACTGAGCCTTGGAATTGAATAAATTGGAATATGTTTGCATGGGATGTGTATATTTGGGCTGGGTTAGGTTGGGCTCGGAATGAGCCTTGTACAAGTTGTTGATCGAGGTTGACTTCATAGAAACACTTCATGTTTGGTTTAAGTTGAGACATTGCCTTGTACACACATTGGCTTGATATAATTATTAAGTTGGGAGTTGTATCCGTCCTTTGACTCAAATTGATAACATATTAACAGCTCTATTTTATACTCGACCACACCATGTATTCAATACTTAATGCGTAGATTCACCTAGATTTTTACTTATCAACTTAATGGTAGGAAAGCTGCATTGTATGTTGAAGTACACAGCAAATAATCCTCAGTTGAGTTTACTAAATCTGTACAGTGTACATTGTCCGACTCTTATCTTTAATACATAGAGGGAAATGCAAACAAATTGCCAGTCACAATTATGTTAATGTCTGGTCCATGCTAAGCGATTACCGGGCTACACAAAGTAATGTACGTAAACTTCTGAAATCATAGCGCATTTATGTACTAATAATGACAAGGCAAAACCTACTATTGAAATGTATGTTCAGCAAGTTCAGTAAAAATGCTAAATGAAACATTTCTGTTGACAGCTCAGATGGCCTAACACATTGCAGGATAAAAAGCAAAATCAAATTGAAAGGATGGAAATTAGTCCTGGCTCCTGGGGTCTATTTCACCAAATCGTAACTTACTATCAATCGTAGTACTTGTGATTTATTGCAGCATTACGAAGGATACGATGGGTAATCCTTCGTAAATCAAGTTACCATCGATCGTAGGGCTTCGTGAAATCGACTCCTGGTCATGTTTGCAGAATTATTAAAGAGTCGTTACGGAATTCCTGATTTACTCACCTAGAGCTTCCATGAACTGCTCAAAATTCTCGCTGGTATCCAGCTTGTACTTTCCCTTGAAGTGTGCCATTTTATTACGTCTTAATAACGAATATGTACCGGGAAAGGCTGAATACCACTGCTATCACTGGATACCGCTCAGATGGAAAAGGCCCTGGACAACTATCAACAATATGGATCTGGATTTTAGGTAATAACTTGGACTTTGAAGCTTGGTAAATTGCCCTCGGACCACGATTGGTATAACTATACTATTAGTGGCGTCAAATAATTATGCGCACGCAGTGTTATCAGAACAACCAACCAATAGTATGATCCATGTGCTGTACAATGTCAGATTGCGCATGCGTGTAAAAGATTCAATGAGTCGAATTAAGCTGAGTCCATAAGTGCTGGGGTTAAAGTGGGCGTGACGGTTTGCGTGAAAGAGCTTTGCCATAAACCATAGATTTCTACCTCCATGGATAGAACTGGTGATTGGATTATAGTATTCGTGTTTGTTTCGTGCTTTGTATCACAATATTGTATAATCAGATAGGCGTATCAGGCCGGATTACAAGTCAACTCGCCCCCTAGCCGACTCGCCCCTTACCGACTCGCCCCTTACCGACTCGCCCCCTGACCGACTCGCCCCCTGACCGACTCGCCCCTTACCAACTCGCCTCCTGGCCGACTCGCCCCCTGGCCGACTCGCCCCCTGACCGACTCGCCCCCTGGCCAACTCGCCCCCTAATTTATTAAGAAATGAGATGCAAAATGCGAAGTTAATTAGGCATCATAATTAATAACCAAATACTTCTCACCCTTTTGTAGGGCCAACTATGTGTTTATGTCAAACATTTTATGATTAAGAATGAAAAATGCACAAAGTCCACACACAAACTCCTGCATGGTTCGATTGCAGTTCAAGCAATTTAATTAATATTTCCTTTGCAGAACCAAAAACATCAAAAATTCAAAAACGCAACTTAAAAACAAGAAAAACAAGTGAACAACAACACTTAAAACAAACCATAGAACAAAGCATATCGTCATAATAAAAAAAAGGTCTACAAAAAATGTAAACAATAACACTTAATGTTAAAGCAAGACATTTTAAAACAAAATGATAACAAAATATGTTAAGAAAGAACATCGAATAATAAAACAAAAAAATGTCATTTTATCTCAAAGAGTCACAAAAAATCAAAAACATCGCCATAAGGACAAAAACACAAAATTCGGCCAGGGGGCGAGTCGGTCAGGGGGCGACTCGGCTAGGGGGCGAGTCGGCCAGGGGGCGAGTCGGCCAGGAGGCGAGTTGGTAAGGGGCGAGTCGGTCAGGGGGCGAGTCGGTCAGGGGGCGAGTCGGTCAGGGGCGAGTCGGTCAGGGGCGAGTCGGCTAGGGGGCGAGTTGACCTGTTACCTCAGGCCGCTGGGGTCGATTTCACCAAACTCATCGTAACTTACTATCAATCGTTTAACTTATGAATACACTGCAGGCTTTGCAGCCCCACGTAGAAGTTGTAGGATACGACGGGTTATCCTTCTTAATTATGATCGACCGTATAGGGCTTTGTGAAATCGACCCCTGGGAAGGGAACGAGGGACACACAATGGGGTTCACCGTGTTATCTCATGCTAGGAACCCCACAAACGCCCATAGAATATCAACACCATACAAACAAACTCGGCTTCATACAAGACGCTATAAAATGAATATACAAGATTTCATTTTTAATAGTTTGCCGGAGTAAGGCAGTGAATTTATTACATATTCAACCTCGGAATACACGTGTGATATGATCAAACCGCTGGCCAAAGTTTAGCTCTAGATTCCGACGCTAAAGTAAACAATACTGCCCAGATATCAACACCAATCAGATACTCTGAACGTTATCAAAATATCACGCGTTGTATCGGTAAATATTGCTATCTCTTCTTGATAACAGTTGGGTTGTTAGTAGCACTTGTTGGATATAAGTGGTGCACGATGACCTAAGACCTATTCCATACAGGTGGTAGGTCTATGCGTAATTGTTAAAGTACAGAACAGTTTGGATAAGCACTTGTAGGTTACCAAGGATACTTAGATTCTGTGCAATTGTTGCATTGGCTGTCTGTTGATTGTTCCTTAGAATCAATTACAAGTCTAGAGCGGTAGGGCCTTCTGGAGTCTTTGATTCACGTTGAGCTCCGCAGTATTAAAGGTTCTCTGAAATCCGCTCAAAGAATCGAGTCAAAACCATTGATTTGCCGGTAATGGAAAACAATTACTCTTGACAGGGGGTTAAATGGCAAATGTTGTCATACATGTAGTTTGTAGGCCTATCATAAGACATGCATCACTGGGTGGAATGTCGCCGAAGGACTGAAACCATGTCTAGCTCAATCACGATCCAAAGGCAACATTGTGTTGACTAGTGATTTCATTAAGATATCCTTAAAATTTCCCACGAGAATTTCGTGCAACAAAGGTCAATATTATACTGGAATGATACTGTCTCCCTCCGATTCTATGTTTTTTTTTCCAAGGGTTTTCTGAATCGTTACGTCACAGCGACCACACCCTACACTCATTCAGAGAGTCAATCTCATAAATATTTGGAAATTTCGACAAAAGCTAAATTCCTTTTCTCCTGACACTCAAACACGACGCCAAACATTCACAATTATTCAAATAGGTCGTGTAGGAAATTATAAATGTCTACTACACTGATTATTTAGGTTTTATTCAAGGCAGTTATCATAAAAATAAAAATCTATAATATTTGATAATCGATTTCATAGTCAAAACTTGAAACAACCATTTAAAAAAGAAATCTTACAAAGGGCGTCACTATTACATGTTTTACCCAATTTCCATGATGCAGAGTTTACAATTGATCTTATATAAAAGCACTCCAGAATTACAAAATTTACAATATTTGTCACAGAATGTGTTTGTATTCCTTAATACACTGTATGGAAGTTATAGACATTCACATTAACAACATTATTGTGAACATAAACTTAACACCATCGCAAAACCGTTTAACTGACTTCATGCAGTAGACGAGGGTGACACGAAGACACTTTGGAGACAATTATTGTTTCTTGTAGAGTCGCTTGGCCACGATGCCAGCAGTAGTCATGACCTGCAATAAAATACAGAATACATTAACTAACGTCTTCATCAACCTTCTACAGTCTTATCATGACCAGGGGTATACCAAGGCAATGTCCAGTGGCACCAAGGCAATGACCAGGGGCACCAAGGCAATGACCAGGGGCACCAAGGCAATGACCAGGGGCACCAAGGCAATGACCAGGGATACCGAGGCAATGGCCAGTGGCAACAAGGCAATGACCAGGGGCACCTAGGCAATGACCAGGGATACAGAGGCAATGACCAGTGGCACAAAGGCAATGACCAGGGGCACCTAGGCAATGACCAGGGGTACCACTACCACGGCAATGACCAGGGGCACCAAGGCAATGACCAGGGGCACCAGGGCAATGACCAGAGACATCAAGACAATGACCAGGGGCACCAAGGCTATGACCAGGGGCACCAAGGCTATGACCAGGGGCACCTAGGCACTGACCAGTGGCACCAAGGCAATGACCAGGGGCACCTAGGCAATGACCAGTGGCACCAAGGCAATGACCAGGGACACCAAGGCAATGAACAAGGGCACTTGGGCCAATAGGGCACTTATTGAAATGGACCCTAACAAGAGACACTTAGGCAGTGACCAGGGGCACCAAGACGATGAACAAGGGCACTTGGGGCAATGGGACACAAGACACATCACAACTTTTGCGCCTGAATAGATCTGAAAACAACCATTCTAATTATAATGATTTCCAGGCCTCAAAATATGAATTATGTTGTGTACTTTGGATGGTGATCGTGTTTAGTTTGAATAATTATAAGGTATATGCCTACGCCTACGTACCATTTCGATGTCACCACTTGCAGTGAGTGTTTTGACATAGGTTGCAGACGGACCGTTCCCATCAGCTGGTTTCTCTTCTTGTTTCAAGGAGTTCCCTTCCACAGTGTAAACATTCTAACAATGAACATATACAAAATGACAAGATAAATCATCTTCAATTTCTTTGTTGTCTAGAGTTAAGCAGTCGTTTTTGATGGATTGGAACAAATTCATCTCGCAAGGTGGCGCTGTTCGATTCATTCACACAAACTCTTGGGGCCTTTTCCAAACCTCGGCTCCGGCTCAGGCTCCGGCTTCGGCTCCATTTCGTGACTCCATTTTTGAATAACAGGTATCAAAATAGAGGCTTTTGGTTACGGATTGGAAGTAGATACTCTATTTTGAACAAGAAAACAGAGCTTCAGCTTCAATAAAAACCCACAACCTATATTTTCAGCATATGAATGACAGCGCCGGAGCCGGAGCCGAGGTTTGGAAAAGGGCCTTGCATTCTGCTAGTTGTACTTTTGCAGTGTGAAAATGTTTGAAATTTTGCAGTGTGAACAGTGTTAAATTTCAATGTGGTCACATAATGTTCTGGTGAAGACTGCAAACCGGACTGCACATGTGTTTTATGAGAATGATTAATGTGACATTTTTGCACGTAATGATCCACCTATACTTATCCACTATTTCTCTCATTTCTTAGTTGAACCACCTCTCATCAAAAAGTATTAATAATAATTTATGATATTTCCATCTTACAAATTTTGCTATTCATTCTGACAAATCGTACCTTGGTTTTTCTTCCGTCTGCCGTGGTGAGTTCGATTTCCTCACCCAAGTTGAACTCTACCACCACGGTAGCGAATGTGGTGACTGTGGTGATCTTGAAGTGATTACCATCTGTTGTCTCTATGGTAACCACAGGCACTACTGAGCTTCCAATCTTACGCAGTTCATCACTTACACCTGTTAGGATCAAGAGACAGGAAGATGGCTCATGTCATTTAAAGTTCCTTGTATCATTAGTCGAATAGGTTCATGTTTGACACTTATGCCACGGTACCATCACTGGGTAGAGGATTTCCAACATGTTGTCTTCTGTAACTTTTGGGTATTAAGTACTTTTTAGTTAATGCAAGTAATAAACTACTGCCAACTACTCATCAGCCAAGATCATGACCTAAAATATGCTTTGAGTTAGGGGGGTCTAACGTTTCGTTCCTTGCAGGATCTTTTTTAGCATTTGATAAAGATCCTGCCAGGATCGAAACGTCAGACCCTCCTAACGGGGAGAATTCCTTTTTGGGAGTTGGGGGAGTTAGTTAGTTGGGGAGTAATAGTTAGTTATTGAAAAGTGAACAAAGAAAACAATTTGACCAGAGCGGGATTAGAACCGGCGACCTCCTGAATACCGGGGAGTTAGTTAGTTTGTTAGTTAGTTGTCCCTTATAGTTTGGTTGACCGTTGGGGCACCACAGATATACTCTACTGTTGCAACCTTTCTCCAAACGTCCATGTTTCCTGCAATCCGAAGTCATTTTTAACTTTTAAGACGTGTCCAAATAATAATATAGATCATAACAAAATGAATATCATGTACCACTGCGACAGCTACAGTTAGGAGGGAGTGCAAGAATGGGCTAGAATGGAAATGGTAATAATTCAATATAATTTATATGATGACTAGAGCAGGCTAGTCGAAACGTTGAGACCTACCGAGACAGTGCGAATAAGAAGTGCGAAATTACGAACGATTCTTACATGGTGTTTCCGCAAACCGATCCACATAACAATATTTTCACCATGCAAAGCCTCAAATCTTTCTCATAATTCACCTTTGTTTCTCGAAATGTGAACATTGCAGGGAGCTATAGGGTCCCTGTGGATCAAGAGGCGCATTATGCTAACCCTATATCCCTTACCTGGGTACATCAATATAATTATCGCGATATGTATAATAATGATTGCAGATTATAAAGCCAGACATTGATGTATTACCTTTAACTATTATGACTAACTGACAAAGGGTTCCTATTGAGGAAAAAACGGGTTTCAGAAAGGCACACGTCATCCACAGGAACATTTGGAAATGGGCCAACACTTTGACATTTTAAGGGACCAACACGATTGAAAAGTGCCATTTAAGATTGAACTCGAAACAGTAAGAACTCGTTACAGTGTGAGGCTGTACCAAAAGGACCGGAAGTGTTACTATTTTGGGAAAAGGCTAAAAGGTTCAAGATAGAAAGGGAGGCAATTAATTATAATTTCGTATTATATTCGACTGTTTTATTATCGTCTGATTTAGACTATTATTACTTTAATAATTATTGTATTTTGTTTAAGGTTATCATGGGTATACTATTAGACTTACTGGAAAGTATAAGGCCATATGCAGAGCGGCTAGTATAGGCCAGGAATAATTATATGTATTCATTTCTCCTGTCAAAGCCCACGGCCAAAGATCATTATGTGATTGATGAGGCGACTCAAGTGTGAACCTGCATGTACAGCATCATACATCAGCATGTCACTGTACAAGATGCTCTCTCTCTGTTTACTTAGAATGTTAATTTATATGCGACATAAATTCCAATTGAAACATAAATTATTAATGATGTTCCATATAATTATGATAATCCACTACACAAAATTGCCGATATAAATGGCCGCGGTAGTTGACCCTCGAGATGGAATATTTTATTCCATCATTTCCTCCCTTCTTTCTTTCTGCTTCTGGTGGTTTAATAAGCAAATAATTAAGACCGATGAACCAATTCGGAGAAGCAGAATAATTATGCTGAATTGTCATAATTAAAGGATAAAATCAAATGATCATGAAAGTCATTTTCAAGGAAGTAAATCATTCCTCATTTCGTGGAAGTGATCCCGGATAATAAGGCTCATGGTATGCTGAGTCACCTCGTCAATATTAAAGGGTGTCTATGGTGTACTTGCAGTAGTGTAGACACGTCCTCAGACCTGGGGGGGGGGGGGGTTGATCTTGTAGCTGGGTCGTTCTTCCATATACGTTTGTGCACAAACTCATTTTTTATATATATTAAAAGTGAAAACCTGGGGGGGGGGGTGCAACCCCCCTAGCCCCCCCCCCCCCCCCCCCCCCGGGATCTACGCCCATGTGTAGTTGGTTCGCATGCACGATTCTATGAATACCTGATGAACCATACAGCTAATATCCTTACAGTCACGTCCCGTTATTGACACGTGCAAGACCTTCAAAATGAGGTGTGGTTTATTAATGCACCAAGCATAATGTAATGACAGTGTAATACAGGCTTACAGAGGTTGAAATAACACAAGCAGGATATGAACCCGCGACCTGCCGATTGGTGGGTAAAATTTACTGTGTATTGGACTATCAGCCACAAAGGCATGAATACCATATAGTTTTGTTATGGCATATTATTTTACTTAATCAAATACCGGTTAAGACACATGTCCTTTATGCCTATAATCACAATCGAACATCCGTGGTACAGTGAAAGTACAAACGACCACACATTATGCATCAATTATTTTGTGCTAACCATTAAACATGCCGCCCAGGGCACATCTCATCACATGATTGTACGTGTAGTTTGATTGATTTTACACGACACGTGGAGGAATATGACATTGAAATGAAGCGTCATCATTGGCATTGTATCATAATCAATAATCTTTTTTAATTCAGTTGCATTGACAACAACAATAGGCTACTGTTTTCTACAAAATTACAGTATACTGTAACACACATACGAATGAACGTTCTTTCATTTTTGTTCAGTCATTTCTAATCTCGATTCCAAGCTGATTGCTTCAGCTCTAAAATAAAAGAAGCAGATTTTCAGGGATAATCGATTTTATTTTCCTAAACATATCAGCGGGATATCCTTTGTGACATAACAACATGCTCACATGTCCGTATACAAGTTGTATTTATAGAGGATCTAGAAAACTGAACCACTTTCGATTTGTGTTTTTCTCAAGTTGCAGGACACGAGTCATGTTGATATAACCACTCCCCGTGTACCAGGCTGAGTCTTACTGTCACCACAAACAACCTAAGGGACTTTATCAAAACATAATCGAGTTATAATACAGTATTATATTTCATGCTGTCGCATACTGTACATAGTCCTAGTATATAGTATTGGGGTCAAGTAGCAAATAATTGGAATACAATGAATAACTCCAAGACAAAAACAATCGGTAATGAAAATTTGGCTCACTAAGTTTATAATTAATCATATCATTTCTAGTATTGAACCAACAGCCATTGTATACTGCGTTAAATTAACTAATAATTACATTGAAGGTAAGCAAATTATGATTTAATTTGGTGCTCTAAGGCTGAAAAGAATCTGACATCATATTTGAATGTGACATGAGTACATGAGCTTCATACAAAGCACCTGTCAGGTAGATACACTTAGATAATGCGGTAGGAATGTATAATAATTGAGGACGGTCATAGCTTACCTAGTGCTTTCATGAATTCATCCATGTCATCGCTAGAATCCAGCATGTACTTGCCGTTGAATTGCGCCATTTTCCTACAGCAGAGTTTTACTGGGAATATCCGATAGGTCTAGTGGGTAAAATGGCTGTCTCTTCCTAGTTATGCTGTACGTCTGCCAGCACACACGATACAGAGACTGACTAATGTCGGTAGTTTGCATATAAACCAGCGCACTGTGTAGGCAGTGAGGCTAGACAGCACTTACTGATCAGCTATGCCGGTCTGTGTTACCATGAGGAACGGGCTATAGGTCAACATAGAGCGATCACGCGGCAAGAATTGAAGGGCGTGGCACCTCTCTCTCTCTAAAACAATCATGATGATGATGAATAATTAGAACTGTATAAGTTGGAATGTGTTTTACAATGTAGTTGGGGATGTACGAATGTTGTATCAGAGGATATTAACTGCCCACGGGGAAATGTACCGTGTCATTTTCCCTCAATTCATCGGCTTTAGTTTCATCATTTTCACTCGAAAAATGGCAGTGCAAAAACTTGTAAATGTATTTCAGTGCCACAATGGAATATCTCCTATTCGACCAAGAGTGCGGAGGGAGATATATTGCATTAGTTCTCTTTGATACTCGGTAGTCGGTACCTCATTCATAATGTTCATTTCCAATAAATAAACACTCCATTGTGACATCAAACCACTGTAACCACGATTAATGTATTTTTTCTGACAGCTCGCATACATTTCCGCATTGTGTCGGATTCAACTGACAAAGGGAAATGCTATTATAGGAAACCCATTTTCCAGCTCATTTTGGTGTTAATATTCAATGCCAGGCTTTGCACCTGCCTGCTTAAAGGTACAGTACAGGATTGGTAACATAACCAAACATGTTCACACGGATTAACGTATAACTTTCAGGGTACCGTATGAAGATGGTGGTGGTAGAAACATACCTTTAAAATATTTCCGTCTGAAATGGTGTATTTGCAGACAAAGACCGAAAACAGTTTTGATCTCGTGGTAAGGTCAAAACAATTCTTTATGTTTTATAAGAAAAATTGAGTCAGGTTTTTCTCGTGACCCAGAATTTCCCGATTGAGCTCAAAATTTCACAGGTTTATCATTATTTTCATGCACATGCTGGATCAGACAAAGTGTGTTGTTCTGTGACCTTTACCAATCATGTGTTATACCTTGAATATACATCCTTCCTTTCTCTGTGTCCCACACGTGAACTCAGATACAAACTGCAGTGACATTGAGTGACCAATCATGCAACCATACATGGGCAAATCCGTTATAATAGATAAACTACATCCGGATAGCACACGTTGTTGCGTTTCTGCCCTTTCTGGGTCAACAAGGCCATTCCGTTCAGGTTTTCATTAATATCAGTCTGGTTTCCAGACCACAAAAATCTCCCGACCATTGTCTATCAAATCTAAGATTTTTAATAAGAGTCGTCAGGGAATCTTTGGGCAGGGAACCAGACTATTATTAATTTGATTCTCCTCACTTCTATTCTCCTATAGGCAACTCGCAGAAATACTTCCCAGTGCATCCTTATTGTGATGAAGTGGTTTAATTTCCTTGTTTAGAAACTTTATTTATTAAATTCTACCTTCTCTTACAAATCGTTCTCGTCGTATAACGCGTAGCACATTGTATCCGTCCAGTGCTAGTGGAACGATGTATACTGTTGATGATTAATAAGTGTCATTTCGTGAATAGTTTGGAGTAGTAATGAGATAACACGTCACCATGGAACTGCATCAGCATGTGTGACAGAGTGAATGAATACTTTTTCTACTACTGATAGGCGAAGGTCTAGTTCCCCGTTTTCTTTCTTTGTTCGTTTTCGTTTTAGGGAGGGCGTTGTGTGGATCTTGAAGCAATGTGACGATGTGATTATTGTCAGATGATGACTGGTCTAGCCTTATTACGTCTTGCTGGAACTATCAAACAATGTAATGACCGCAGTGCCCGTTTCTAATTCTACCAGCTTGTTCGAACAATAATGTGTTCTTCAAGCAAACGAGATTTGGGCTAGTTTTGAGTCAGATCAGGGGACCGTGTTTTACGTTTTGCCACGGTTAGCACAAGTTTAGCAGTAAGTCTCCCGGCCGCGCCGTAGGCATATCATGTGTTTCCACAAGCTTATCGTTCATTGAATTCCGTGTTTTCGAGATAAATTATCCAAGTTGCGTGGAATTGGAAACGCGGGTGATTTTCTGTAGCTGCGCAGCAGATGTGCGTACCACTACCCAAAACTATTTAACAGTAAACCACAATAGCTGTATGGGCGTTTACGAAACGGAGGTTCAGGCCCCGTCTCAGGCTCCGGCTCTGGCTCCATTTAACTGAATCCATTCTGAAATAACGGGTATCAAAATAGAGACTTTTGGCTGCGGTTTGGAAGTAGATTCTATGATTTGAAAAGGAAAACATAGGTCCAGCTTCAATGACAAACCACACGGCCTATATTTTCAGCCTACGGATGACAGAGCTGGAGCCTGAGCTTTCGTAAACGTAACGCCCTATGTATGACGCGCGTGATTGGTACAAAGTTTTCGTAGGTTAATCATTATGTCAATAGAGGGCGCTGTTTTCAGTCGGTCAAGTTCATAGTGGGAACTTATTTATGTCTGTGGTCAAGTTGTTGATGATGATTAGATTTATAACGAAACATGTGGTTTACTTTTGACATCGCTCTGTTATCTGGCGTTACGTTTTACAACCCGTGAATGTTCAGAGAATTTCAGATTTTCAGAGTCATTTTTCCGTTGGGCTCGTCGGTCAGTCTAAGCAGTGCGACAGGAGAAAACTAGTTTACTCGATTTGTAGATGTCAAACTAATTCAACACCGATCATTCAGTGCAGTGCAGTGTGGTGCAGAACTGTTGGAGCTATAGGCTATGACGGTTGTTAGTAAGTATGATTTCATGTACAATTTTACTAGGTAATGACTAATGGTTACCTTTATGGTACGATACCTATATAAAGGAAATACAAACAACTTAATAGCTTCTACTGTACGTTCCAAAATGATATCGTGGACTTTCAGCAACTGCTCCCAAGTGCTTAACCCCAGATATTTTGAGGAGTAAAAATTCAATTTTCTTATGCGCTTCAGTGTTCTTTGTTGCGAACTTGAAAACAGCCCGTCTGCCATTCTGTCTGGTCTGGCTAGTCTAGTTTGGTACTGGCATAACCAACATATCAAAAGTCCACACAACGAGAGCAGAAACTATACTAAATCCTCGTCTGTGGCCGTCTGTGCATCCATGAAAAGTCGCATCTTCGTTACTGTTTTTTACCTCATAATTTCCCTCAAAAATCAAAGACCTGCCCTCTTCCCACAAATTTAACCTTAATGATATTGAAAAGTACACCATAAACGTATATTTAGGTAAGTCTCTTCACAAAAAGGTTTTTTTTAAATTCCTTTATAGGTATATTACCCTAAAAGTAACCTTTACCGTAGGCCTACTAAAGTACTATTACTAGGCCTACTATATGTAGTAATACCAAATATAAAGGAATTAGTAGAAAATAGAAGTGCTCACGTACAGTACTGATAATTGCATTTGGCCAAATTCAGTAGTTTTAGGACGTTCAAAGTAAGTTTAAAATGATAATAATCCGGACATAGTCATGTACTGTCAAGGCGGAGGGGTCTGTATGAAAGTCTTAGCTTTTTGTTCTGGAAGGTTCAGTCATCTGATCTTTTCCTTTTTTTTTTTTTTACATTTTACTTGCATCTTGATATTGCCAGCAGAGAAGATGAAAACCAGTTGTACCATAAATAAGACTTGAAGCTATGCATGGTGGATGAAGTAAAATAAGGTAGGTTTGTGGTGACACCATGTAATCTCTTCTGTGAGAGTGTGTGGTTCTGAGAAGAACCGGTGGTATTATCTCGACGTTCTGAACAGTGTACTCTGTTCGTCTTCAGGAGAGTAACTGGTAGATACCATGTATGATCTAAAATTCTCAATGAATGTCATTAGAAAAGCCATCTTTACTTGCAAAGTCTTGGTTTTAGTTTAGGGACAGGTGGATCGGGTGACCTTCAGATATTCTGATGTTAGTTATCAGGTTACATCATGGATTATGCTATTCTAGCACCCACTGTTACCTCTACATCTGTTAAATGTCTGCTATTCCCTTGCTGAACCAATCAACACTTTGAAGTTTGGTGCTAATGGGAATAAAGTATGAAGGACAGACTCTGCTCAAACTCTTCCGGTTTGAAAAATCTCTGAATTTAGATAAGCCCTAACCGGACCTTGTTACCGTCTCATCAATTAAAAATGTAACTAAAGTTGACATGTTTGACCTTCACACCATACCCTGATACCTTTTAAGGATTGATATAGGTTGATAGTGTGTGAATCTTGTCTATGATGTAAGGAGTACACCTTGTGTTTCTATGCAGCCCGACCAACTAATCTCTCTTGAGCCATGTCTCTATTTGCTGGCACCTGCTTCATTTTGTCTTTGCATCACTAATTAAAGGTAATAATTGCAGATGACATCTCTCACCTCGTTCCACTTCAGTGTGAATTTTACATGTTTTAAACTCGTTAAGTTCCCACTTGGATACTGTGACAAAGTATTGCACAAGCCGATTTGTAGGCCTAAATATATAAATCTGGCTTTTTAAAACGACCCAAATGATGGTGCAAATTTTTAGGGGGGTGAAGGGATGCACTCTTCTTATTATATGTGTACTACCACCTTATAGCATTTAACATCTGTTAAGCAAGACTTTGATAAGGTTTGGAAATCTTAACGGCAATTGAACATTGTTTAATTTATTGAAAGGTGAACAAAGAAAAATTGACAGGAGCGGGATTCGAACCGGCGACCTCCTGAATACCGTACAGGCACTCTACCAACTGAGCTATCCAGCCCTACTGGATAGTAGCTAGTCAATTTTTCTTTGTTCACCTTTCAATAAAAATTTAGTAAGTTGTGGTTATTTGATGATTATATTGTTTAATTTCGTTAAATTACGAATTCCTGTACAGAATGGTAAATGAAATGGTGCCTGGCCACGACCAGTTGTTTAACAAAGCATCAATATTTGTTATCAGTTTGTTTATGCAGTGCACAATAACACAGGTGAGTCTGATGTACAATGCAGCACAGCACGAATGCTGACATTTTCATAGGAGATTGAATTTTAAAAATGTATACATGTATGTATGTATCCTGTTCAGTTCAATTAGATTACAAAAAGGCTGCTAAATAAGAAACAAACAAATTGAATGACAAATGTGGTTATTGTAAACAAGGACAAGGTATTACTGATCAATGACACAAATTTAGAAAAACTGTAGAAATTCTTTGAAGTGTGAAAATGTGAAGTTGATGTTCCTATATTTGATGGTAGCAGACTTGTGTCCTTCAATGTTCAGCATTTATGCTGGAGAGCTTTGTACCATCAAGAACCTTGAGTTAGGAACTTAGGAGTGACAAGTTTTGCACAACCATCAGAAAGGATTTATAAATAATCACATCTTGCATTTATGTTTACTGTTTAGTATCAAAATGCATAGATCTACAGGGAATATATCTCATTTCTGAACTTTAACTTCACAACATCAATTAGAAGATAAGATATTTATAAAAGCATTGGTGATTATTTAAAGACCTTCATTGGTAAAATCTTATTTTGAGACTAGCGTAGCTTTAAGAAGCCAATTCCCCTTCTATAATATACAGGATGACCCAATCAGTGATTCATCCACACCGTATCTCTACTGACCCTACTCACTGCATACCATTACACAATGACTTCACTGCATGTGAACATTACTTGCTGTCACAGACGAGAACTAGAGGATCATGGGTAATGACGTAGTCGCGATGCAGATAGTATTAGTCGGTGTGCACCGCTCACGTGAACAGTTTTCACTTTGATTCTTGCAGTGAGAGGACAGTTTAGTGGTCTTGTGTCTCTATCGTTGTTTCTTGTAACTCATATTACCTTCAGTGCTAGGATACTATCAAGCTGATTGAGATACTTCAAAGTCACATGTTATACTCCTAGGCCAATGCAAGTGCTCTACAGTCACTGGGAAATTACCGCATTCAACCGAGTATAGATTGTGATGAACGACAGTTTGAGCTCTGAAACTTTATCCGGTTGAATTACACTTGAACTGAATTGGAGAGAGAGAGACACTTGTTTCATTGGACTTTTATTCTGCTGCAAGTTTTCCTGGACATGTGTTTGTGATTGAACTTTGAAGCATAACTTCCGCATAATTGTCCAGATTCTTGGAAGTAGAGATAACTCTGGTCAAGTGCTTTCATTTATGTGTGAAACTGTCAGAACAAGGTAGGACATAAACAATCTAGGATTGCATTTTTCTGTCTATAAGGTACTATAAAGATTATGAATTATGATTCCTAAAGAAATTGTTAGATTTATATGACTACTTGAAACATTCTAAAGAAAGATTTTGTTATTGTTTTTTAATTGAACAAACTTAATGTTCTAGCAGTTTACATGTTTTTTTTTTCACTGAAATCAATGGAAAAGTTAAAAACATATTCATTATTTCCTCCATTCATGATCATGGGCAGAAACTCATGTAGAATTTCAATATTATCTTTTTTCAAAGGCAGGTTGTTAAATTCTGCCACTTGTAATAATGTTTCTTTCTCTGGATTTTTGATAAGAAAGCCAGGTTTGAGCCAACTCTAGCCATTAATTTAATTACAAAAGCTTAGGCCTATGTAGATATTACCTTAGTTAGTCTTTAAGTGCTACCTTAATTTTTGTGACTATTTTGTTAGACTGGCACAACTACCCATACATTAATCTGAGGAACTTATGATTGGAAAAGGTTTACCTGAATAATGTGTATGTCATGAGCTTACAGTAACTCACTGCAAGGCAGTTTACCAATTAGCATCTGGGGCCAATTTCATAGAGCTGCTTAGCACACAAAAAATGCTTAGCACAAAAATAGGTTGCCCAATAAAACAAACCACCATTGAAAATGGAACAACAGCCAAAGAACAATTGCAAGTGATACACAACACACGGAAATTTGGTTGTTAATCCTGTTTTTACTCAAACAGAAATGTCATGCTTAGCAAATTTTTGTTTTTAGCAGCTCTATGAAATTGGCCCCTGGACATTTCAATGAGAGAAACTTCATACCATTGAGGCAGTAGCAATGTGACCTCATCAAGTTCATACAGGTTGAAAAGATATTAATTAATACATGTTTAATCTTTTCTTTGAAAACTTTCTTCATTCCATCTTTTTCAAGGCCCATCACTTGCTTATAAATGTGTACTTATGGGGTAAATTTATGCATAGCATTCTTAATTTACATAGGGTATCAGTAGATAAACCAATTATTATAACGTAAGGCCTACAATTTTTTAACTTTTTGGTTCAAACTTTTCACTGGGAATAATCCACGACAAGGTATAACATTGAAAGCATACACCTAAGACTAGTTTTGGGTTTTACGTTTAGAGACTTAGGTTAAGAGACAGATTAGAATGAGTCAGTGCAATGTGTCATCAAGGCATATGATTTGTCGGAGGGAAGCCAGTCGTTAACGTTACATCCTGACCCCTGCTGTATCCAGCCCCAATCTTATCCATCATGCTTGCTGGACTTTTACTTACTAACAGGCTTTCCTTTGACTAGTTTCCTCTAGCATCATGACATCTGTGCGCTCCCTTAGCTCTCATTAATTGTAGCTCAACACCACAAAATGGTTGAGAAATCATGCAGATTCAAATTTAAGGTGTAATTGCCATGTAAATGTGCAATGGCTGAGCTGTTACAATGCTGTAGTTTGATGTCTTTTAGGAACATTCAGGAGAATTGAATCAGCAAATAACCAAAAGGGAAACTGACTGAATTTTAAAGTCATTGAAAAGTGAACAAAGAAAGATTCCCGCTCCAGTCAATTTTTCTTTGTTCACTTTTCAACGACAGGAGAATTGAATTAAATTTATAGATTGCGTATAGCCTTTTTTGCCGTGAACGATCTCAGAGTTATGACACCTGACACAAAGCTAATTCCTTACACTGATTCTGTGGTGAGATTGAATTGACCAAATACTTACAACTCTATTATCTGCAGAATTTATTCTTTTAATATGTTTTAAAAATAATTTTTAGTAGGGCCTAAGACTTCTATTTTTCCTGCCTCATATGAAATGAAGACATCAGGGTCTCCAGTAGGGGTTATTTTTCTGCCAAGAGTGTAATCTCAGTCCTGTTAACATCAACCCACACACAAAAATTAAATTATCCCCTTTTCATGGAAAAGCTGAATATTTCTAATTGACTCATACCTGTTGTTTCCCAGGGGAAAACTCCAGGAAAGTGGGAACAAATTTGTTGAGAAAGCTCTCAAGTCTCAAATCTGATAAATCAAGCCGGTAAACTCAAGTTACTGTTAGTCTCAAACCAGTTTTGAAGCTAAACCCACTTAATTTTGTCCTAAAATCTATCAACATTAATTATTATTTGAATGATTTAATTTATTGGGAAGAGTAATTTTTGAAACTTTGTTGTAATTTTGTAGCTATCTACAAGGTATTGTGGACGTCTTTGTTGAGCAACACATCTCATGTGAACTGTTTTGGAAGGAATAAGAGGCATTATCGCCATAGCAATAATGATGTCAACAGTGGCCTCCAGGCAAGGTGAGATTAAAAGGTCAACTTATTACGCATTTCATATTCAAGCTTGTTCCAGGAAATCACAAAAATATTGATCTTCAACATGAAGAAGGGTGTATTTTTAAACTCCATGGAGGTGGTTAAAGGTAGTATCATACTTTGGTAAGAAACCAAAACAGAAATGTTCACAGATATGAAGGGTATGAAGATGGTGATGGTATAAACATACTGTTAAAATTGTTCAGCCTGAAATGGTGTATTTATCCAGAAATTAGAGAAAAGACTTAAGAAATACTGTGGCTGTTTTTCACTGTTTTCTCAAAAAGTGGGCTCCGTATGGGACTGAAATTTTCACAGATGACTGTTACTGTATCTGTCTTGATATTTTTGCCCATGAATCTGTATTTCTTTGATAAAAAACAACTTTAGTATGATACTACCTTTAACAAACTAATGAAACAAGAATTGGAACATCAAGGTTTCAGTTGCTCATAGTTTACTCACTGATGAGCAGTCACAGGAATGGATGCTTTTCTTCTTGGGTAAAGCTCTTTGTTATGAGTAATCTTGGATGAAAGATTTCTTCTCTAGCTTCCTTTAAGATGATGGTTTTCAAGAATATCAAACATTAATCATAAAATGAAATCACCAAATAACCACAAGGGTAACTGACTGGTTTTTAAGTCATTGAAAAGTGAACAAAGAAAAATTGACTGGGTCGCTGGTTCGAATCCTTCTCCAGCCAATTTTTCTTTGTTCACTTTCCAATGATTAATAAATGAGTTTACAACCACAGTTCTCTCTTAAGCCAGAAGTGACTCTATGCAGTGCTCCACTTTGATTTCGTGCTCTGACAATTTGATAGTTTTGAAAAAAACATTGAGGCTGTGGACATCAAACTAAGACTAGATGCAAATGACAAACATTGAACACTGCAATCCGATCATCTGTCAGATAACTTTACTATCAATGTCAATTGAAGCTTGATCTAGAAAATGGTAACCGGGTGTTGCTCTGTTCATGACAACCATTTTAGCTTCATACTCTGACAGCCTGGACACAAGATGGCTGATACAACAGACAGGCAAAGATAACATTCATCTCATCCGTAAAACATCCAAATATGTTCATCTGAGACGTCAGCACTCTAAGAGCTTGATTATACAGGGTAAGGCCAGACCTAATGGCCTTATGCATCACCACACGAGGGCGCTATTACCATCATGGCCAAAGTCAATACAGCTTTCTTAAACTTGTCGTTTTCTATGCATTTTTGTGAACTTTTGGTTGGTGCAGACCTCATGACATTTGTAGGTCATTAAAATGGATCTGTGGAAACTAAATTTGTTCATATTTGGAAAGGGACGATCGACCAACTGCCTGTAAAATGACTTGCATTTTTGGAAATTGATGTGGCACTCAAGTGGCTTAATATGTTCCAAACTCCCCAAATGCCACACAACTGTTTCCCTTTCCATATCATTTAATCCGATCTGAAAATGCAGATTCATCAAATTTGAAGGCTCACGTATCAAAACAGACCTTCCAGTTTTACTGCTTGTATCGTATACGTGACTGATTCTTCTAACGAAGGATTGCCTCAGTAAAAAAGAACCTACATGTATCATGCACCCGTCCAAAATAGCACAATGCCCCTGGAGCTGGTTGTTGAAGTTGGCTAGAGTACATACTTCAGCCATTTACGACACAAAATAGCGCCCTCGCGTGGTTGTGCATAGGACTATTAATTGTATGTTTTGTTTATCATCCTCCATATCATGCTTCTGTGCTTGAAAAACAAAAATGACATGAACGAAAACTGAATGCAAATATTGCATGACTTTTTTTTTTGTATCTACATAGCTCAAGCGTCAAATATCGGCAAAATGGCCTTCCATTGAATGTGTGATTATTTGCTTCATCTGTTTTATGTTCCACCAAATTTATATGTTTTTATAAGGCCATGTACAATGAGATATTTGTTTCTTCGCTACAAGTTTTAATTGATTGTGGTATTTTTTTATCAGCACAGAAGATGGAGAAACCATTGCAAACAAAGAAAGAGATTTGACAGAGGCTTGACTCTTTATGGAGAGGTTGATAAACAAATACATTATTCTACCTGGCCTTTTCCCTCATACCTTTTCTGTTTTGTTTTGTTTTATCATTTGCATACTTGAAGTGATTAGGTCATATCTCAAGGAGAACTTGGAAATAAATTCCAAGAATGACTTGTAATTTAGAACACCTAAGAGCAGGGGCCAATTTCACGGCCCTGCTTAGCACCAAAACAAATTGCTTACCATGAAATGTCTGTCTTTAAAAATAGAATTAACAACGCAATTTCCATGTGTTGTATAGGCCTATCACTTGTGATTGTTCTTTGGCTGTTGTTCACGGACCATGGATACAAAGGGACTTTTTAGTGGTGCTTTGTTTTATTGGGCAAGACGTTTTTGTGCTAAGCAATTTTTGGTGCTTAGCAGCTCCATGAAATTGGCCCCAGCAGGTTGAGCTGCATGAATATTTCACCTGAATTAAATTGTATGTATCTAAAACTGTTTTGCCAGGTGTACAAGCAAAAACAAAATAAAACCTGTTTCAGATCAATCAATTATGCCCATTGATTGGACAGGTTGGAACATGAGGCCAAACTGTCTGAGAAGTATACCCATTACCCTTAATAGGAGATTAATATCATACTGTAGCATCTTGTAACATCATTTGATTCATTCATTTCATTGATGATTAGCTAATACATGCAACAGCCATCAACTCACTTTGCTTTCCATAAACCCAATACTTTATTTCAACTGCCCGATCACTCCATTATGATCCTCAATTCACAGCACGCGGAGACATTTAGCTGGCATATTATGATTCTAGTAACCATGGTAACATGTCACATGCTAATAATCCCCGGCCCCGACCTCAGTCTAACATATCCGACTACAAATATTATTCAGATTAGCCAATTAAACATTGACCCAGTGCTCTATAATGAACTCTGCTCAGTTCTAAATATGGTGCGTAGACATTTCAGTACAAGTCACAAATTTCAACTTGGAACCATATATGGTGCTGGCTGGCCGGGCTATAGGAGCGGTGTCCGCCGTCTACGGAAGTCATGTCTTGCATCTTGGCACTAGCTCAAAACCACAAAGGAAATTCAGAATCAATGTATAATACCCTCTTCTGGTCCCTGTGGTAGTAGGTTTATTTTTGAACATGCATTCTGTCTGTCAGTCATCATAGCTAATGTACTAGAATGTACCAGTGGTTTCCATTAAGTACTAGTCAGACACATTTCATATATCAAGAGATTGCTAATTAAAGAGAATCTAGAAAATGGGCATCATGGGGTTATGATTTTACACTAATTTTTCCAGACAATCAGGTGACTACTTGATCTTATTGATGATTAAGACTACATTACAAAAAGAATGGATAATTTGCAATTGTGTTTTGGGTGTCTCAGTCTAGCACAGGTGTCCTGAATGCTTGCAGGTGTCTGAACTGCTGGCATGTGTCAGAAGTGGCAATAGGTGTCTCATTTTCTGGCAGATGTCCCAAATCACCTGCAGGTGTCTTTAGTACTGCTATAGGTCTGGAAGACTGACATATTTCTGGCAGGTGTCTCAGGTGCTGGCAGGTGTCTCAGGTGCTGGCAGGTGTCTCAGGTACTAGAAGGTGCCTCGGGTACTGGTAGTACGTGTCTCAGGTACTAGCAGGTGTCTCAGGTACTAGCAGGTGTTTGAGGTACTGACAGGTGTCTCAGGTACTGACAGGTGTCTCAGGTACTGGCAGTACGTGACTCAGGTACTAGCAGGTGTCTCAGGTACTAGCAGCAGGTGTTTGAGGTACTGACAGGTGTCTCAGGTACTGACAGGTGTCTCAGGTACTGGCAGTACGTGACTCAGGTACTAGCAGGTGTCTCAGGTACTAGAAGGTGCCTCAGGTACTGGTAGTACGTGTCTCAGGTACTAGCAGGTGTTTGAGGTACTGGCAGGTGTCTCAGGTATTGGCAGTACGTGTCTCAGGTACTAGCAGGTGTCTCAGGTACTAGCAGGTGTTTGAGGTACTGACAGGTGTCTCAGGTACTGACAGGTGTCTCAGGTACTGGCAGTACGTGACTCAGGTACTAGCAGGTGTCTCAGGTACTAGCAGGTGTTTGAGGTACTGACAGGTGTCTCAGGTACTGACAGGTGTCTCAGGTACTGGCAGTACGTGACTCAGGTACTAGCAGGTGTCTCAGGTACTAGCAGGTCTTTGAGGTACTGACAGGTGTCTCAGGTACTGGTAGTACGTGTCTCAGGTACTAGCAGGTGTTTGAGGTACTGGCAGGTGTCTCAGGTACTGGCAGTACATGTCTCAGGTACTAGCAGGTGTCTCAGGTACTAGAAGGTGCCTCGGGTACTGGTAGTACGTGTCTCAGGTACTAGCAGGTGTCTCAGGTCCTGGCAGGTGTCTCAGGTACTGGCAGTACGTGTCTCAGGTACTGGCAGTACGTGTCTCAGGTACTGGCAGTACGTGTCTCAGGTACTGGCAGTACGTGTCTCAGGTGCTAGCAGGTGTTTGAGGTACTGACAGGTGTCTCAGGTACTAGCAGGTGTTTGAGGTATTGACAGGTGTCTCAGGTACTGACAGGTGTCTCAGGTACTGGCAGTACGTGTCTCAGGTACTGACAGGTGTCTCAGGTACTGGCAGTACGTGTCTCAGGTACTGACAGGTGTCTCAGGTACTGGCAGTACGTGTCTCAGGTACTGGCAGTACGTGTCTCAGGTGCTAGCAGGTGTTTGAGGTACTGACAGGTGTCTCAGGTCCTGGCAGGTGTCTCAGGTACTGGCAGTACGTGTCTCAGGTACTGGCAGTACGTGTCTCAGGTACTGGCAGTACGTGTCTCAGGTACTGGCAGTACATGTCTCAGGTGCTAGCAGGTGTCTCAGGTACTATATAGCAGGTGTCTCAGGTGCTAGCAGGTGTTTGAGGTACTGACAGGTGTCTCAGGTACTGACAGGTGTCTCAGGTACTGGCAGGTGTCTCAGGTACAGGCAGGTACGTGGTGCTAGCAGGTATGCACTGCTGGTAAATAGTGTGAAGGACTGTTAGTTTCTTTTTGTACTTGTTCTGCTATGTATCTCAGATAATGGCTGTGTGTCTTGAGCAGTGAGCACAGTTTATGTATCAAGTGCCTCTTAACTTATAGCAGGTGTTAAGCACCGTCAGGTGTCTCAGTAGTTGCTAGGTTTCTTGAGGGACATCAGTGTCTCAAACAACGAGTACCGAGGTATATCCAGCACCAGGTGTCTGAAGCACACTTTAGGTGTCTTGAGATCTGCTTAGGTGTCTTCAGCATTGGCTAGGTATATCTTACATACTGATTGATGTCCCGTATAAATCAGTCTTTGAACCTGGAGTGAATGACAGCATCATGCATTCATCCCTGTCACTGTCAGTCAAGCACCTTGACATATATCCTCTAGAGACCCCTAACCTTCCTGTTGATTGGCTGTGCCTTAATGAATGTGTCACACTCTATTTCCGCTCCTAGTCTGTTCATTTGACTGCCAAAAAATGTGTCATAACGCAGTAATCACTACAATAAGGTGCTTTCTAAGAGGTGTAAAATTCAGGAGGAATTTGTTAAGAACTTACAATGATGTCTGCATTGGTATTTACACTACATGTATTTGAATGCATAATTTTGTGTAATTTGTGAAATATATACTTTCCATAATGATCAACAAAAATAACCATGATGTACCATGAGTTTAATTGGTTTTGCAACAGTTTTATTGTAGTAACCATGCTTTTATGGTGGCAATATACATGTACCATATATGGCAATATCATGGTATGCATACATTAATTAATTAATCAATATCCAGTGTGGTCCATTCAATGCCAAATATTGTCTTATATCCCATACAATCTCGACTATGGCATATTTTTGTGAAGGTAATCAGCAAGCTTTCCTCATCTTTGAATCTGTTCCAGCTGATAAGTACAGACTGAACTACGTAGAGGTTGAGATTGGACCTCCAAAAAGACGAGAAGGTGACAAAGTACCGGCTATCAAGGTGTCCAATGGCAGCAGCAATAGAGTCAACTACAGCACCATTGTTTTCCCTAACAAAAATGCAAAGTAAGAATTTTCATTATGTGTCTGTTTTTTGTTGTTGTTTTTTTGCTTGGAGTTAGGAGGTCTGACGCGTTTGGATCCCAGCAGGATCTTTCCCAAAGGCTGAAAGTGTTCGGATCCTAGCAGGATCTTTCTCAAAGGCTGAAAGTGTTTGGATCCTAGCAGGATCTTTCCCAAAGGCTGAAAGTGTTTGGATCCTAGCAGGATCTTTCTCAAAGGCTGAAAGTGTTTGGATCCTAGCAGGATCTTTCCCAAAGGCTGAAAGTGTTCGGATCCTAGCAGGATCTTTCTCAAAGGCTGAAAGTGTTTGGATCCTAGCAGGATCTTTCCCAAAGGCTGAAAGTGTTCGGATCCTAGCAGGATCTTTCTCAAAGGCTGAAAGTGTTTGGATCCTAGCAGGATCTTTCTCAAAGGCTGAAAGTGTTCGGATCCTAGCAGGATCTTTCCCAAAGGCTGAAAGTGTTCGGATCCTAGCAGGATCTTTCTCAAAGGCTGAAAGCGTTTGGATCCTAGCAGGATCTTTCTCAAAGGCTGAAAGTGTTCGGATCCTAGCAGGATCTTTCTCAAAGGCTGAAAGTGTTCGGATCCTAGCAGGATCTTTCTCAAAGGCTGAAAGCGTTTGGATCCTAGCAGGATCTTTCTCAAAGGCTGAAAGTGTTCGGATCCTAGCAGGATCTTTCTCAAAGGCTGAAAGCGTTTGGATCCTAGCAGGATCTTTCTCAAAGGCTGAAAGTGTTCGGATCCTAGCAGGATCTTTCTCAAAGGCTGAAAGTGTTCGGATCCTAGCAGGATCTTTCTCAAAGGCTTTTCCTTTCCTTTGAGAAAGATCCTGCTAGGATCGATACGCGTCAAACCTCCTAACTCCAAGCAATTGATATATTCCAGGTCATTTTGGCTGATGAGCATTTTGCAGCAGTTTATTACTTGTCTGGGTTTTTTTGTTATTAAAGGAATGAAACTGATGAAAGTGAAATTCCCTATTTCTTTCTATTTTGTAGATTATCATTAGCTGTTTGTAAATTCAGTATTTGTTTGTTTAAAGGTAAAATAGAGTTTAACTGATCAAACAGAATTGATCGTTTCAGTGTACTAAAAAGCATACAGGGCATTAGTGAAAAATGTAACCAGTTCCAAACAAGATTTTTCATGGTGATTGGCCTATCCTGATGCACAATTATACAGATTATATATATTCTATCATCAAAATAATATTCCTACTTCTCTCTTGCTTTGGTGATCTTTTTGTCAGTCATACCTCTTTTTGGGGAGGAATTCAGAGTGACCCAAAATCAAGAAAATTATGTGACCAGAGAGGTTTTCTTTCCTATTCTCAATTTTACCTGTGATCTAGAGTGTAAACCACAAAGCCAGGAAAGTAATTAGTGAAATTTGAAATTCCTAATCAGATTATTTGCATTGTGTTTCCTTTCTGATATTCTAGTACCAGTGATACTCCTCCAACAAGCTCTGAGGACAATGTGATCAGGATAGTCCCTCAAATCCCCCCTCACCATGGATCCTTGGCCCCCACCTTCACATTTGCACCATCAGGGAAGGAGAGTGGTCATTCATCTTCAAGGGTTGGTAATTCCAACCCTGGGAATGTATTCAGTGGGGGTCGGAAGAGACCTGGTAATCATGGACCTCATATCAAGCTAGAGAGGAAAGGGAGTCAACTGACAGAAGCACAGTTACAGGTAAATAAACCGTATCATTATCAAGTCAACATCTCATCAAACTAAAGGTAGTATTATTCATACCAAAACAGAAATCTTCAGAGATTTACCTATAACTTACAGGGTATAAAGATGGTGATGGTGGAAACATATAGTGTTAAAATATTTCTGCCCGAAATGCCGCATTCATCCAGAAAATTGTAAAACCAATTACCAAAAAACTTAGATTAGAAATAAAGGTGAAAAGATTTTAAAAAATACTGTGGGAGTTTTTCACTGTTTTTTTTTTTTCAAAAAGTAGGCACTGTATGGGACTGAAAGTTCAATAGAAAACTGTTAGGCCTACTGTATCTTCCTTGATATTTTTGCCCATGAATCTCCATTTCTTTGACAAAAACCAAAGTATACGTGATATTACCTTTAAATGTGTTGATTGTTAACAAAGATCTTTGTTTTCATTTCATATCTAACCAGACAGAGACACAATAAAATAAAAAGTTGGTTTACAATAAAAAACTCTTCACTTATTTAAAAATCTATTTAAAAAAAAAGACAAATAAAGGAATTAACATTTCAAATACAGAGTGTGCGACCAAATGACAGTGTTAAGATTATCGATCAGAATGCAGCACTCATGATAGACTTAAATACATTTCCAAACATGAATGTTGTAAAACACCACCCTTGAACTTCATTCTTGAAATAGCAAAGATTCTTCATTCATAAAATCACTGTCAATCTTCTCACCAATCTGGGTTTCTAAGATTAATTCTTGAAACTCTGTCAAGTCGTCTAGCCACCGTACATTTCTAAAAGTGGAAAAGCTGCGGTTTCTCTAGTATAACTTGAAAAGGATTGGAAACTTTGACTCGTTTGGCAAGAGTCCCATCTTAGGAATTGCAGACTCATCATCCATAGACGTTGGGTGTGATTTGGCAAAATGCTGTGGACGCAGCTTGGTCATAAAAACAATTGAATCATCACAGTGGGTGTCAAGTTAATGGAAATGTGGTACATGCTACCTTTAAAGGTGATATCATGCTTTGGTTTCTGTCAAAGAAATGCAGATTCATGGGCACAAATATCAAGGAAGATACAGTAACAGTCAGTCATGTGTGAAATTTTCATTTCCATACGGTGCCCACCTTTTGAGTAAAAAGTGAAAACGCCCACAGTATTTCTTAAGTCTTTTCACCATTTATTTTTTATCTTTAAAAGATCAAAATTGGTTTTGGTCATTGGTTTTTACTCTTTTCTTGATTAATACAGTATTTCAGGTTGAAGCATTTTTTACGTAAATCTGTGAAGATTTCTGTTTTGGTGTGCTACCAAAGTATGAGTACTACCTTGAAGTGTTTAAGATCCCTACCCAGACATCTATAGATCCCAAGGGACTAAATCCTGTTCATTTGAATGACCTTCAAGATGATACAGACTAATGCTGAAACTAAATTTCATAATCTATTTCACTGTAAGGGAGAATAATTTAGGTACTTAGTTCATAAATTAAATGTGCCCATAGCTAGGAGGAGGTTAGCAGTATCTTTCTCAAAACTTTAAACTTTGAGAAAGATCCTGCTAAGATCGAAAGAATAATAATATTAACAAAAGATATAGAAGTGCAATTTGAAGATTCATATTTTTATTTTATTTTCAAAAGTAGGAAATTGGCTTAATTTTCTTTAATGTAACCTTGTTTGATAAAAATCCCATTCTTTGCCATTCTCAAATTACATTGATTTTCATAGTTTGGCTTTTGTATATATATGTGACATGATGGCTTTTATGTCATTTTCTTTTTTGATGACAGCATCAGCAGCAACAGCATCTTGAGATAGCTAAGACACCTCCAAGCTCTCCACCTCGAAGGAGAGCTCTGTCTACACCGACCTGCTCCAGGAAGTTCCCAAGTGATTCTGAGATGGATGAAACAATCAACGCTCAGGACGAGAGAGAATCCGCTCCTCCAAAGACTCGAACTCTACCTTCCCGTGAGATACCCTGGAATTCAGAAGCTGCGGAGAAAGATTTCAGAGATGATGATGTGGAGGCTACGTCACCAAGGAGACCCGATCTCCAGAAAACGCAGATGGTCTCACTTGATTCAGGAATGATGTCAAACTCTGCAACAAGTAACGAACTGAGTCACGCCATGCAGGCCATGAGGATGAAAAAAGTACGACGTAAGTCATCCACTGGGGACAGCTTCGAGATCCTTAATGATCCGCTTGAAATTGCCAAGATGGCAGCTCTGAGCCAGCAAGAGCAGGCATCCTCCTCCTCTCCAACAGCAATTGAGCCTCCACCTCTCTCCCCGGAAGCTGCAAACATCCTGAGAAGCTCTCCGGTCATGAAACGGCACAGGACTGAGTTGGAGAAGGCCTTTGCCCGACGTAAACTAACTGGTCGCATCTCTGGAGAACCAGATGGCTACATATCGCAATCTGGAAGCCACTCCTCATCGGGTGAATGTTCTCCTCCGGAGGGCATCACCAACCAACTCTCAGATATGTCATCCATGGGTGCCAAGTTTATCCCAGTCCTACCGGCTATCAAGTCCAGCAGAGATCGAGGCACACCAGATGGCCAGAAAACCTCCTCTGGAGAGTTCCGTTTCGTAGAACATTCTCATCAACAAGCTCGGAAACCCATTCCAGCGCCGCGGTTTGGTCAGCAGAGTCGCGAGTCATCATCAGAGAGTATCAATGATTCCCTGTATCTGAATCAGCGTCCTATCCCTTCACCTCCATCTCAACAGCAATCTGCATCATCAGCAATGCAGGATGTAACAGCGGCCACACAAATTACAGATGAAACTTACATGAACGTTGCATTTGCCAAACCCAAACAGGACTCTCACCGTTATGAGAACGTGTTCCTTGATGACCGGGCACTCAACCTGGTAAGTCCTTCTGATTTCCCTAGCTCTTTCTTTCTCTGTTACATCTCTTAAAGGTATCATGTATGATTGGTAAAGATCACAGAACAGCACTCACACTTGAGTACATAAAATGATAAACTTATGAAAAGTTGAGCTCAATCGGACATCTGAGTCATGAGAAAATAACAAAAACCCAACTAAATTTTTCTTATAAAACATAAAGAATGGTTTTGATCTTACCCCGAGATCAAAACTGTTTTCGGTCATTGTTTTATTAATTTCTGGATAAATACACCATATAAGGTGGAAATATTTTAACAGTATGTTTCTACCAGCACCATCTTCATACCCTATAAGTCATATGTAACTATGTGAACATTTCTGTTTGGGTATGTTACCAATCCTGTACTGTACCAACTAAATTGTCATTGTAAAGTTTTGACTAGTTGATCAAGATTGGACCCGCTCAAGTGAATTTTGAAATGTTTTGATTATAATTTTACAATTTAGCTATCAGACTACTGTGAAGATTTTCAATTTGTTGTTGTTTTTGGTTGGAAGGATCGTTGCTCCAATGCGAGTGATTCTCCAAGAGACAGCCTTGAAATCCACTCCAACCGTCCCATCCCAGCACCCAGAATGCACGGCTGCAGCAACAACAACGTACAGCCAACATCTCCACTGGATCCTAGCAACAACCATCACCAAGGCAACCAGAACAAACCCACAAGCCAGCATCAGCAGGGCAAGCAGCATGGCCATACACGGCAGGGTAGTTATGGCAGCACGGCAGCCATTCTAAGTCACATCAATGCATCTCCATCCCCCGTATCGCCAGGTGGACCTTGCAGCCCAAACAAACCGAAGCATAAAGTGGCTACAGACTCGGTATCAGATGTTCTGTATGCAACTCCAAGCAAACATGGACATTCAGGCTCCGGATCATCCCATGGTAATCACCACAGCCACGCACCGATGAAAGCTACCCATGGCATCGTACCTGAGGTCCCACTAAGCACTAAGCCTGAGATTCCAAGCCACGCCTCGTCATCAGCTCGACGAGATTCCCACGGCAGCACCAGTAGTCTAGGCAACAGCCATAGTAACAAAGGAACAGACGGGGAGAAGTCTCTGAGTCTTGGCAAGGCTCTCAGCCATCTGATTAAAGACAGCGAGAAACGAGAGAGAAGACATCGGATGCACGGAGACAAGAAATCTAGAGAGGAAAGGCGAGCATATGGAGAGAAGAAAGATCGCCATGGCGACAGGGAGAAGAGAAGTCATGGGAAGAGACACCGTGGTGATGGTAGTCATGGTTCCAGCTCCAGCAAGTCCAAAGGAGAAAGACCAAGTTATGGTTAGTTAATCTCTTGAAGTTTATATCAAAAAATGGGAATTGGTGTTGAAACATCGGCATTAACATAAATGTAGTAGCATTCATCCATCTCATACAGGCTTAAGCAGTTTACTTGCAGATTAAACATCCATCAATTGTCATCATTTCATTTTTGTTTAATGTCCCTTTGTCTCCCCTTTTACCAAGGATCAACTAAAATATTTATTGGAATAAATGAAAAGTGTAAATTTTTTTCTTGTTTTGTTAATTCCACCTCTGAACATCTACAGCAGACTTTCATTCGTCATATATTGTAGGTTAGCAAAGTGAGTGTATTGTAAGTGATAAATTGATTAAGGATGTTTGAATCAATGTACCAAGAAATATTCTACTAGAGTACAGCACTATAATGGAGCCAACCTACAGTCAAATACTTAGGGGTTTAGGAAACAGAGGCTCAGGATCGGGCTCCAGCTCTGTCATCTAAATGCTGAAAATATAGGTTGTGGTTTGCCATTGAAGCTCTGTTTTCCTTTTCAAACCAAAGAATCTACTTCCGAACCTCGGCCAAAAGCCTCTAGTTTTATACCCGTCATTTTAGAATGCATGGATTCAGGAATTCGAGCTGGAGCCAGAGCCTTAGCCTAAGCCTCTATTTTGTAAACCCCAAATGTCAGGGTGCCACTCAGAAGCCATGCAACCCATTAACCCTCAAATGGGATCTTACCCCATCAACAGAGATTCAACAAAAGGTGGATGCTGCATTTTGCATTCATCCAAATTGATGACCAGTCAGCTTTTTTCTGTCTTCATTGTATATTTTATTTTGGTTATTTTAATTCCTAGGTAATCAGCCGTGGTACTATGGACGTATGCTGAGACAGGAATGTGAATATCTCATGTTATCTCAAGGCCAATCCTGCCAATATCTGGTCAGAGACAGTTCTCATAGAGTAAGTATATATTACATTCTCCCTAGCAACAAGTATTACCCACAAGCCTTTGCTATAGGGATTGCATTGCTGCTTTCCTAACTTTTCCCAGGTATTATTGTCATCATTTTGATTTTTTTCTTCTCTTGTTTTGCCTGAAAAATTTCCCTTAAGCTGACAAATATATGCACACTATCGTCACATTAAAGCAATGTGCCTATAAATAAAAGACAATGAAAATGGTAAACTATGGATTTTAAGGAAAGGGAATTCAGAAAGGAAAGTTAAAACAAATATTGCACAGAAGAAGAGTTTTACAAACAAGTACTGATGTATTGCATCTTGTACACTGTATGACACTCCGCTGAATGATGAAATATCTCTGAAGAAGAAGAAAGGATAATTGGTAATCATCATGGCGTTATCATTTGCCAAGTTCTAAAGACCGCACATTACTAAAGATACCAATGTGGGAAATCAAAGAACACATTTGGTGACAGGGCATTCGTGTATGCCGCTCCCAAACTGTGGAATAATCTTCCTGTTTCTGTTCGGCAGGCACACTCTCTAGATCAGTTCAAGACCAGGTTAAAACCCATTTATTCAATGCTAATTAGTTTGTTTGTAATGCGCAGTAGAGTATATTTATATAGTAGCTGTGTCCTTTATTGGTATTTATTATTTAGAATTTGAATCTGCATGACAGCTTATTCGATAACAGAGCATAAATCATACCAGGTCTCCACACTCATTTTGATGGTATAATGAAGAATGGAACTGGTTGCACATGCATCTACACATTATGTGTGAAAAAGATGACATCATATTTTCATGTCAATTAATCTTGGCGGTTTTGACAGGTGTATAGGGGGAGGGAGGGGGTGGGGTGGCTTGGGAGTAGATGGGAGTATTTATGGAGAAATTGTTCCCAAAGTCACCCAGATGACGAAGTGACAATTGTATGAAGTGGATGGTAATTGATGATGACAGGATGCCCTGGATCTATTCTGGTATTTGTAACACAGAGGGGAAACGTCACTGGACAAACCAGGGACTTAGAAAGTTCCTCTGCATGTCAGGGCAGATCATATTTACTTGAATATTGAGATATTGAGGTCAGTTTCTGACAGATAGGGTGACACAAACCACTCCTCCAAGCTGATAAATACTCAGTGTTTCTTTAAGGAGGTCAATTTTTTGTAAGGGGGTCACACGTATCGATTAACCAATTCAGTTCACCAATCTCTAAACCTGTTTAAGTCATTGAAAAGTAAACAAAGAAAAATTGACTGGAGCGGGATTCAAACCGGCGACCTCCTGAATACCGTAGAGGCGCTCTACCAACTGAGCCATCCAGCCCTACATTGGTGATGTCCCCAATAGTCAATTACCTTTGTTCGTTTGGCAGTCAGAAGCCATGAAACCACGCACACACCGCCATACACCAGGGATCGTTTCAATGATACACGCAGCAATGCTGCAACCTGGGAACGGTACATGGGAGATCACTCAAAGAGGATACAGCTTTTTAATTAATATAATCATCAAATAACCACAAGTCAGTTTCCCTTGTGGTTATTTGATGATTATATTAATTAAAAAGCCTGTTTGTATAAGTTTGTATTATCATAGTGCTGTTATTGGTTGAAAATGTTGTCCGAGTGCTGGGATTGGTCACAACTTTAGTCCCATTGCTATGATTGGTCAAAAGTTTCCTCCAGTGCTCTGATTGGTCTAAAGCTTGAAGCCTGTGCTGTGATTGGCCCAATGTTTAGTCACCTTGCTGTGATTGGTCCAAAGTTTAGTGTCAATGAACCACATTGGTTGTGTACCCATGTGAAGGTATTAGCATCATGGAGTGTTTAATTCCTCCATGTATAGACATGTACATTCATGATGCATATATCAAAGCATACCATCTGGTCACGTAGGCTTATACATGTTCCATTTAGTCCTTGTATTTTGATGCATCACCAGCCTGAGGATAATGCGTCATACAATCTTTACTGACCTAGCTAGCTACATCAGTCCCTGTGTGTTAGTTTTGACATGTTGGCTTGTCAGTATAGCTGGGCTGAGAAGATATAAACTTTCTAGTGACTTCAAGGTTACTCCTAGTGACTGTGAACTGTCATATTCCATTGTAGATAGGAGCTATGCATACAGGCCATTTCTTTCTTTTACAGATTTAAGAAGAAAGATTTGAGGCTTTGCATGGTGACAATTGGTATGTGGATCGGTTTGAAGAAACACCATGTAAGAATCGTTCATACTTTTGCACTTCTATTTCATTCGCACTTCTCGTAAGGTCTCAACGTTTCGACTAGCCTGCTCTAGTCATCAACAGGAGAAAGTATGAACGGTTCTTACATGTTGTTTCCACAAACCGATCCACATAGATTTAAGAAGGTTGAAAGATTAAAAGTGGAGACAAGCAAAAGTTGGGTTAAGAAAACACAACTTTCTCTTCAGAGTCTGACCATTTTGTGTCTTAATCAATAATCATGCACATGCAGGCAATAGCACTCGTCACTTAGTTATTCTAAAAGTAGAAGCTGCTGACCTCACTCCAGTCCATGGATGTCAGACAAATTCAAGTCAAATTTATAGATATCCATTGCATTAATGGAAAATAATTGCCACCGCTCCGGGGGCTGTTGCATTGACCGTGAGAGATGCTTTAGGCATGAAGCCTTTCCCTGGTTTCTGAAAGCCACTGTTCCTTGCAATGTGGCAAATTCAAATTCCTTTGTCCAACATGTGAACATTTAATCTGAAATTACATCCACCATGAATATGGAGAGCTATTACAATATAAATTGATGCAAGTAATAAACTGCAAACTGCTCATCAGCCAAAATAATGACCTGAAATTTATAAAACGCTAGGAGATAGGAGGACCTGATGCGTTTAGATCCTAGCAAGATCTTTATCGAAGGCTAAATGACCTTAACCTTTGATAAGGATCCTGCTAGGACTGAAACGTGTCAGGCCCTCCTAGCACAATATAAATTGCTGACAGTTAATGTTACAAATCTACACGAACAACTCTGCACAAGATGACATATCAATAGCTTGTACATATGACACAGAGAAACTGGAGGAACCACATAGCACTGTATGTAATAGATAGCATAGCAAAGATAAGAAATAAGTGCTCACCAATTAAAGTGTTGACCAATACTTTAATTGTTAAGCACTGATTTCTTATATTTTCTGTGCTATTTGTGACACAACGAGCCTGGCATAATCTCATCTCACTTTGGCACTGTGAAGTCTCTAATTTGGACACTGAGAAGTTCAGAGTGCCAAATGGATCCTTGGCACTCTGAACTTCTCAAGTCACAGTTTTAACTTTGGAAGCTACATCAGGAGACATGGGGTGATATAAAACACATTCCCTCACTCAGTATCTACACTGAAACAATGGAACAATTGACATTAGTAACAGGACAAGTGAGCAACCTTTATGTGACCCAGCATCCATCTTGAGACTATATGACCACAGGTCATCAGAGTACCTTGAGTTTGCCCAGGGACTAAGCCTTAGCTTTCAAGAGCTGAGAAGGGATCCTTGTTTCAATACGAAACGTCTGTGTCATCATTAGCTCTTTTTCTTAACAATTTGCGGAAATCTGATCAGTCACAGTTTATCTTAGGGCAACGGCACGGTGTGTCATCGCTCCATTGTGATTGGTCGATGAGTCAGGTGGTTTATCAAACCGTGAGACTGTATTGGAGGACTTGTTTCATCCATGGTGATGGGCTTGATCTTATAAAGGTCTCACTCATTACTGGAAACTTGATCTTTGTGTTAATTAACTGTGCCAAACACAGGGTTGTTTGAAGTATTTTGACTCTGATACTTCAAGTTTGGGCTTAAAATCCAGACAAACTAGCTTTGCACTGCAGTACATGTTGGTTTAATCTACCCACTATGGAGACAAATTTGTCAAATTTCTTGTCTTTTATTTTGTATGAAGTTGATCTGCCAACCTCCAAGCAAATCCGAGAATCTTTGATCAAGGTTTCTTTTCAGCTTTAGAGACAGGTTTTCAAGGAGAAGTAGCTAATATTTAGACAATTCATTGGAGTTTGAAATTCTGACAAAATGACAACTGCGATAACTAGGGTTTTAACTGTTTTTAAGAAGTAAGTTTAATGAAGTAAGTTATCAACCAGACAAGGAAGACCTGTCATATATATTTTTTTATTTCAAGCAGCAGATAGACTTCAGACAAAAGTACAAATGAAAGACTCTCTTCTTTAGTGAACTTTTGACCCGTTGTACAGAAGTGTAAATAGGGAATACTTGCATGGTCATCCATCACATGTCTAGAGTAGATGTAAATATAACAGTTGGACATTTAGACAGTGTTTCTATACAATCACCTGGTAACTATTAACACCATCTATTCAATTCCTGCAAGTCATTCTACTGTTCCTTGTCATCCTGTGTGGACGTGGATGGCCTTAGTGTCTTACTACACCTGTTACTCTTGATGTCTGGGTCTTATAGGTCTCAGTCAAGTCTGGTCAGGTCAGCAAGTCTGATATTGATCATCGGAGATCACAATGTCTGGAACTTTGCTGTGATTGTTGTGGGCGGGTCAAGAAGTTTTTGTTGCAAGGGTGGAGGAGTCTAGCAACTATCTATCCTTTTATGGAAGAGAAAATCAAAGCTGATCAGTGAAGGGGAAGGGAAATATTTTACACCTGGGTGAAGAGGAGCAATATGTGACAAAGCATCTTGCCCAAGGAAGCAGGCACTATTAACCCATGGCTGGATTCGAACCCACAATCTGCCCTGTTTACATTTATCTTAAAGACAACCATAATGAATTGTGTTTGGTTTGACCATGGAGCTAGGAAGAGGCTTCCTATACCTCTATGGTTTGATGTATTAAACCTCTTTCTCATTATGAGTAAATCCTGATCATCTTGTATCTTGTATCTTACAGACCGGTGACCTGATGCTATCTGTCCTGTTTGGATCTAAAGTCCACCACTACGTCATACAAACTACTCCTAATCACAAGTTCCATATCGCTCATCATGACTTCAACAAGGTAGAAGACATCCTTGAGTTCTATCATCATCATGTCATCATGTATTCACCAGACAAGGAACCAGTCTACCTCACCGAACCATTCATTCTCAAACACAAGTGAAGGATCGTGAGATGCTAGATGAGACTTCCATGGTATTTGTATGTAACAAAGTGACTTGAATCTTGTTGTTGTAAAAGAAACCATAGTCATTGTGGAACTCATGATTTGCATTCAATGATGCCAAGTGTAATACCCTGATGTCTTGTAAACATGTTCAAATTGGCAGTGCACTTATTACAGGCCTATTACATCTGACACTCTGTATTATTTTGAGATCCCGGCACTTGAGTGATGACATCATTATGAGCTTCTATTTTTAGCATCAGCATATATAAAGTGGGATCACTGTTTACAATAGATGGTCTGTACATTATGGAATGTAAACATAATAAAAGGTAGTATCATACTTTGGTAGAGATGATAGAACAGCTGCGGTTTGTTCATAATTTGATTTGTCATGGAATAAAAACAAACCTGTGAAATTGTCAGCTCAATTGCTCATTGGAATCAGTAGAAAACAGAGACAAACAGTTGCAATTGTTACATGAAATTGTGACGTAATTGTAATTGTGGGGTTTCCATCTCGGAGATCAAAACTGTTTTAAGTCTTTTATTTTACTAATTTTTTAAAAAAATACAGCATTTGACAGAAAAATGTTAACAGTATGTTTGCACCTGGACTATCTTTATACCCTGCCGTAAGTTAAATCTGTGAACATGTCTGGTTTGGTTTTCTACCAAAGTATGATACCTTTGAAGACCATTTTATGAGTGAAAGGTGCTTGAGACAAAGTCAGATGCTCAACAATATTATTTTAGATAGGCTTAGATAAATGATATGGCTGAGCTTGGAGCCTGATCTGGAATGATCTAATGTAGAAAGATGGAAGGAAAGGACAAATTTATCAAAATGAGCAAAAGCATAATTGAAAACCAGATCCATGAATTAATTCCCAGAGATGCATATCACACCTTGACTCAGATTGACAAGGAATCCTGCCACCAAAGGCAGTTGAAAATGTTTGCCTGCCATTATAATCATTTCAAATTGGTTTCATGAATTCATGTTGTAGTTTTGTACATGTGGACTTTAAATTTTGGCAAAGATTTTAAGAACAGATTTGTATTTTGACATTGAGCTCTAGCTGTTTCCATAACATGCTTCAAGTAAGCCAAAATATTGCCTTGATTTTAGAAACATTTTATACATGTATTACAAAACAATTTAATTCAATCTTTGCTAAATATAGCAACAGTTGTACAGAAATGAAATTTTGATGTTGTACATTTATTGCAAGTTGTTGAAAGTGTAATTTTGATGATCAAATTGCTGGCAAGGAGATCGAGAGTGATTGAGACAAATTTGTAGCTAATTTTAGTTTGTATAAGCAATGTACATGTACAGTATCAATAGTTATAAACATTTTGCCTGTTACTCATTAATAGAGGTTTTATACTCACACAATCAAACAATATTTCAGATATTTTCCATTTTAATTTCATGTATTGTATTCAACCATTTTAATTTTGGGATACATAGGCTATATTGAAAGCAAATACTACTACTAATAGTGCAGATAGTGTGTCTTCAATCCTGGGACCAATTCTATGGAGCTGCTTAATTAAGCACACGATTTGCTTAAGTACGAAAAGTCTTCCTTGATCAAACAGGATTACTCTACACATTTTCATGTGATGTTAACTGCTTTTGACTTGTATTCAGCCATTGTTTGACAAGCATATAATTCACAAGGAGTTTTGGCTGCATACTGATTATATTAACAAAGGATTTGGGCGTGCAAGCAAATTTTGGTGCTTAAGCAGCTCTATGAAATTGGCCCTCGTCTTGAACAGCTTGTTATTTGCTTTCTTGCAAGTTTGTATTAAGGCCAAATTGTATTAAAAAAACTTGACTAGAAAACATATACAATCATATAGCCTGTATATACTGTCTTGTTTTGAAAAATTAATATGGAACTGCAATATTTGTTTTCCCAGCAAATCATCTGTAAAAATGCTGTTAACGAGAGCTAAAGATCCTTGCTTTGGGTTGTTTGTTACTTTGCTTTCTCAAAGTTCCCTGGGCTCAGCACAAACTTTTCATCATGTGCAATAACAAAATATATTATGTTTGAAACTTTGGAGGAAGTCGTATATTTATACATTTATGAAATTAATCTATAGTAAGACATCCCTTTTGCTCTGTCAAATTTCAACATATATACTGTATTATATGAATGACATATATTTTATGTGAAAGTATAATATATTAAACTCAAAACTTCTGACATGTATCTGAAGTTTCTCAAGCATTTGAACGTTGTTTTTGTTCTGTAAAAAGTAAGTCCCCTTCCCCCACAAATTGATTTTAGGTTTAAGAACTCAGCCCTATGATTTGACATATTTATTATATGTCAAATCATGAAAGAACACTAGGTAATAATACTCGTTGAGTATTTGTGTGGTTCTGAAAAGAACCAGAATCGATGCTGTGGCCATCTTCAGGAGAATGTTGCAAATCTGAGATGGATACTGAGTCTCATCTGTAGCCCTGTGGCAGAATTTGTAGATTCTGTTGCTCAGTGCCTTACTCTAGGAGCCCACGACAAAATCCTCTTGATTTAAATTGTCTGCTGTTTGTTGAATCATGGAATTTTCATTTGAAATACCCCAAACTGAATGTCTTTTAGAATGTCTGGAGTTGGATTCGAACCAGCGACCTCCTGAATATCGTACAGGCGCTCCACCAACTAAGCTATCCTGGCCTATGTTGGTGGTGTCCCTAATAGTCAATTATCTTTGTTCGTTTGGCAGTCAGAAGCCTTGTGGTTATTTGATGATTATATTAAAATTAGCAAAATTATTTCAAAGATTTCCAAACATTTTCCCCACAAGTTAGTTTTTCATATGATGAACAAATAACAATGTGTATTTCACTTCTCTTCAAAATGTTTAAAAGATACAAGACCAATTATGTTGCTGTAAATTTCCAAATCATTGTTTGTCTTTGTGAGGCCTGTCTTTTCCTTAGTTACACCGATGAGTTACTCGTATCCAGGAGGGGTCCAGAGCCTTGGTTTCTCTGAACTCTGCTGACATTTCAAGTAATATCCTGTCCTTGTACAGTCTATTTGCATTATGTTCTGGTTGCTGTGACAACCAGACTATATACATCATGTGTTTATCTGTTGACGTGTTGCTCGTAGGGGCTGTTTGGACATTGTCCAAGGATATTAAGAACTGCTAGGTCAGAATTCACTTTCAATTTTGAGTGAATTCAGAGTCCACGCAATTCAGGCTTTGTCATGATGTATGCTTAATCCAAAAATTTAAGGGTTGCCTCCTCAAAAACATAAGTGAAAAACTCCTCTCAGTAGGCCTAGTTCATGCGTAGAGCAAAGACATGCTCTGTGGTTCATGGAATGACAAAGTGATTATGGCTTTTAATATTCTTTTAACTCGGTACCTTTAACCTTGAAACATTTTGCCAAAACGTTCCAGGTATATCCGTTAGGATGAGGGAACATACAGATGATCTTGACTCTGCCTTTCACATTCAGTAATTGCAGTCATAGGCAATTAAGCCTAAACATTCAACCAGGGGCCAATTTCATAGAAAAATGTCTTCCTTAATCAAAGAAGATCATAACCAAATGTTCATGTGATGTTTACTGCTTTTGACTTGTATTCGGCCATTGTTTGCTGAGCGTAACATTCACAAGGAGTTTAGGCTGGCATACTGATTATATTTACAAAGGTTTTTGGTGGTTAGCAAATTTTGGTGCTTAAGCAAATTTTGGTACTTAAGCAAATTTTGGTGCTTAAGCAGCTCTATGAAAGTGGCCCCTGTTCTCGCTGTGATTACAGCGTACTTGAAACTCCTGCACGACGTATTTAAAACTGCCAACCTTTTTGTTGCGGACCCCTCTCCAAGTCGTATCCGTGTACTTGCCCTAGTAAACTACGATCCCCACACATGACAGCACGGTCTAGGTATGACTCACACACACCATGTAATGATCTGGCTTCCCATTCCAAACTATAGGACAAATTGTATCATAATTAAACTTCTACACAGTGCTGGTAATTATTCTGAAGGACTTCAATCAATTCTACGTCCCTTGTTTTAAAGAAACAATCATTATGGCTGTGTAGAGATAAGACTTGCCATGGCAGGAAGGATTAGCACGCAGAGGCATAACTCAAATTCCCAAGGATTTTGAGCCGTAGTTTCACAAGACTGGATGTTCAATACAAAAGAAACACATAGGCTAGAGGAAGGTGCATTGACTTCATTCCATGGCTAAAACTGTAATTGAATTTAGAAGTTTATAGGCAGCTAGATATCAGAACTGACTGGGGAAACTATTTAAATTTGTTTTAGTTCATCTAAAATGTCAAATCCTGGCCTTTTGGCTGATGGTCAAGTCCAGAATGCAGAGTTAGTGATGATGTATGAACACTTTTAAGTCAGTCATACAATTTCTTCTTCCTCCATTCTGAAAGATTCTACAGACAGATCCGACGGCACAACATACCGTCCGCCATTACTGCGGTGTCCCCATCTGCCTCTTGTGCCCACTGGCCATGGGTCGCAACAAATGAATTTCTGCTCTGCCGCACTCTAGGGTGTATGTCCCCGATACACCGCAGGGCCAATTACATGAATCGCAAGTTGGAAAGGCAGGCGTGGACACCGCAGTAATGGCGGATGGTAAATTTGTGCCGTCGGATCAGTGTATAAGTTCAAAAAGAAATAGTGTGCAGAATTAATGGATAATTTTGGCAATTGTTTAAGCTGATTGAGATTCTATTCACCAGTTCATGACTCTTATCAATAAGGCCTAATGGATCATCAGACTTCAACCTGCCCACATGATCTGTCATGATGGAGTAGATCCCTTGTCAACTCTGTCTAGAGATCCGTACCAAAACCACCTGTTGTAACCTTTCTTAAATCAAGACAAATTTTGAAGATGGCATGATGCGGACCTACAGTAAGCAATCCCTGCAGAGGGTGACGATCACTGGCACGATCACACGACCCGCTACCCAAGACAGTAGTTAAGCTTCCCTATTACAGAACCTTGTCACAAATGAACGTAGCTATCACATGTCAAATCCTTAAACCTTGGTTAATTGTCAAGGAGATGAGCACCATTGATCCAACCTGACCTCAGTGTATAGCTCTAGGGGATCTATCCCTTTATGACTGGTACAACCTGGCCCGGTGTGCAATCACTTCAACAAGTGACGAGCATCGCACAAAGGTGGATCTTTCAAAACCTGCTGCTTTTTCATTATTCTTGTTCGTGCCTTTTTCTTTTTTCAAACACATGTGTAATCCACGATGATATTTGTCATCAATAATCGATGAAGTATTGTTCTTGCTTTGTACCATGATTTATATGATTGACATCTGACCACTGTGGTTAATAGCAGTAAAATCTTGTTTAATTTTAGCATAAAGGTAATATCATACTTTGGTTTTTGTCAAGGAAATACTGATTTATGGGCAAAAATATCAAGGAAGATACAGTAACAGTCATCTGTGAAAATTTCAGTCCCATACGGTGCCCACTTTTTGAGAAAACAGTGAAAAACAGCCACAGTATATTTAAAATCTTTTCTCTTTTATTTTGATCTTCCTGAGATCAAAATTGTGGGTCAATTGGTTTTACTCTTTTCTGGATAAATACAGCATTTCAGGCAAACATTTTAACAGTATGTTTCTACTAAGTTATAGGTAAATCTGTGAAGATTTCTATTTCAGTATGCTATCAAAATATGAGAGTATCTTTAACTTGGTGTTACCATAGAGCAATGGATGAAAGATTGGGTTCATAGGAGGCATTCACAAAGTTTTGTTTGACCATGGAGGAATAATTCCTCCGTTGTTTCAACTTGTTTGACGTACCACACACATAGAATGAATTCAAATCCAATACCCCTATGTGTCTTGAAAAAGGGTAAAAGTTCATAACAGCGCCAATATGTAACTTATATTGAACAAGTGTCCGATTACAAATTCCTACTTCATCCTGAACCTTTCTAAGATTGAAAACATCTGTAGCACATACTACTCCTTTCCTTCATCATTTTATATCTAACAGACTTCATTGATTGGCTAAGAGTCCGCCCAACCCCCTACCCACCCACCCAGGTACAACCCCCTGGATAAGCTCCAATGTCCCTTGTTGATAGACGGGTGACTAGATGGACTATGGTCATTGAGTCATCAGATCACAATCATGACTGAAGCAAAATGGCCAAGCTCCCTTGGACTTAAAATAAAAATGAGTAGTCTTTCAAGCTTTGCTGGGTAGAAAGTGGTGTTTCAAAGAATTTACGCTTACTAACACTATTGCCTGGAATTCGCCTTTGAGATAGGTGATTGTCATATTCGACCTACGTGGCACTAGTAAGCCTATTTTCAGTTATTTGACTCAGTTCTGTGCTTTAAAGGTAAAATGCTAGATTATCTTTTATTAATTTTTCTTGTGTGTAAAATGTAAATAGTTCTTTCTTTAAACAGGTCGAGCCATGGTTATAATATTAAACAGTCTGTAGTTTTCATCATGTTATGAAACATCTTTTACAAGCTGTGAAATTCTGTTTGTCTAACCATGCATGAAGAAAGGAAATGACTTTATTATATGTGTTTAGGATAAGAAATTGAATGAGTATCCTGTAAAACCTATTGTCCATCCACTCTCCAGGAATTAATGAAAGGAGCACATGATAGTTTTGAGAAAGCTGCAACAAAACTTGTCACTTTGTGACTTTCCTAGCAGTTTCTTCTTAGCAGTTTGATAGCATTCTAATCTAAAAAAACATACTGGCTACAAACAATGCATTTCTCCTAAAATACAAGGAAACCATCTGCATAAAATATTTGCATTAAATAGACAGACAGTTGTGACCCCCATGCCTCATATGGGTGGTTCTGTGATGGATGCATACACTCAACAAAAATATAACATGATATTGAATGATTGTCATATGACTGTCCTCATGAATATGCATTAGCAGTCAAAGGTCACAGTACTGCACTCAATCTATGTACATGCATAATTAAACCTATAGACATGCACTGCTCACATTACAATGATGAATCAATCACAAACCAGAAGCAGACACACCTCAGCCCATATACTCACTAGACTAATTGAATTATATACCGGTAATTACACTCATTCAAGACCTAATAGGATTACATAATCCCTCCATGATTCCAAGGGTGCACCCAAGTAAATAGTGCCAAAATCCATCCGCCGAGCTCATGAATAAAAGTTAAGCGCTCAATATATTTTAAATAAGAGAGTTGTGAGAGCTATGAAAATGAAGGATTGAAGAAATATGGCACTGGACCTCCTGCCTGGACTCTGGGCTTCCATTTGTGACCATTTTTGATGCAATTGGGTGAGAAAGTGGGTCTATTTCAGCCGCTTTGCAGAGGGATGTTTTTTTGAAAATGGCTTCTTTGACTGGAGTGATCCATACCTTGTTTTAGGGGTGGTCAGCTGAGAATGAGTATAACTCAAAAATTCAATGGTCACCTTACCATAAAATGAAGAGAAAATGAAAGGTTACATGTTCATCATCATTTGTCTGTGCAACTTGAACAGCTGTGAGAGTTCTGTATATTTTTTAATGATTTTTGAAGTTTGAGGATTTATCACTGTTGTCTATGGGAGTTTATTTACTTGGGTGCAACCCCAAGTTCCCAGATCCTGCTATGTATAGACTGAGCATATGTACAGCATTGCATGCTGGGTAATCTATCACCATGACTACATATTGCATCACGTTATGGCATCAAGTTATAGCAGGATGACATAATGGTATTAATCCAATCAGGGCCCAATTTCATGGAATCCGTTACGGCCTTTTTTTGTGCTTACAGGCAATGTTACGCATGAAATCTATTTCATGGAATCTGTAAGCAAGGCTTTCGGTTAGCAAAGAATTTCTAGGGTAACCATGATTATTTTCTGCTATCGCACTGTCACATGCATTATGTAGAAATTTCTGTAGAAAATAAATGCACTGGTACATGTACGGTACATACTTCAACCCAAATACCAAAACAAAAACACTAGAACATTCTTAAGAAAAAAAGAAATCTGCAGATAAAAGATTTTTGCTTCCACTTTCACAATTCAGTTTTATTCATTCAGATTTGTCCCTGCCTATACATATATGATTTTAAATCACTTAAACCGTCACCACACACAAACAACAAATTCCTGTTCACATCCGACAAATAAAGCTACAAATCTGCATTCTTTTCATACTTCATTTCCGGCAGGTTTCTTTAAGGCATCTACGGTTATAAATTGGGCACTTGGTTTATTGATTATTGATCCGTGAATTGTTTCTAAATTAAGGAGCAGCATCAATTTGAATACCTAACAACAAATACTTAAAGGTATCAAATGAAATGAATTTATTATCTATCAAATAGCAATTACAGTACTTTGTTAAAGGCATTGCATACGTTTGGTAATGACTCTGAAAATTTATGGCAATAAAAACTTACTTGGTGAGAAGTACAGCTGCTTTGGATAGTATAATGCATATTGAGAAACGTTCAATTCGAAGTACCGCGGTTATGGAAAAATATGTCACTTTTTATCTCCAAAAATTATGAATCTGAGAAGCGTTATGGCCGTAACGCTTCTCAGCTATTGACTTACTGTTCTCTGGCGTGAAATAACCGCTCTAGTTTGTCGCCAAAATCTCAAAAACGCTACCACCTTTTGAATTGAAACTTTCACAGGTTAGTTTTATGGTATATATAAACAATTTTATTGGTTTGAAACAAACATTAGGCTCAAATTACCAAACGTATGCAATCCCTTTAAACAAGGAAGGCAGCATTTACACTGACTATTTTTCAGGAATCCTTTCAAAATGGCGTATCATGTGTGAATGAGAAATCTCATTCAAAGGATTACATTTCTATGAATCAATGCAAACTTCTGACGGATAAGTAAAATGGCAGCTTCAATTTAAAATCTCAAGAAACGTTCACAACAACCTCCAAGAAGTCAGAGCTTTCCAGTCATTTTGTCAACTAGGGAAAATAAGTTCAAGTATTTCAGTACATTGCAAAAAACATTTCACATCATCAAAATTCACAAACTGAATACAAAATCCATTTACAAAGAATGTTTCCACTGAAAAAATACACAATTCATCATTCTGTACAAAAGTGATTGTCACGAGGAATTTAAAAACAAAATTAAAAAACACAACTGTAAATATGAAAACAAAGGGTCTGAAGAATAAAATTAGCAAAAGTGTTGCTATGGCTATGTCAGCATTTCCAGATTTTGAATCTCACATGGTATAGTTACTCTAAGAAAATAAAATGTATCAACATATTTATGTCGTTTTTACTGATTTTAAAAGCTTGTCAGAAAACTGAATTTACCAACTTAATAAAGAACTAAAAGGAGAAAATACACTAAATTATTTCAATATAAAATTGAACAAACTGGCTCAAATTGAACTCTTGAGGGCGTTGTATCTACGTAGCAACATTCTGACAGATCCCAGTTCTCTTGTAACATTCTCCAAACGCTGCTCTAGACGTTCCTAAATCAAGCAAGCCAACAAAAATGGTTGCTTCTATAAGTACAGACTTTTAACTGTTGACAAACATGCAATTTCATTCTTTCAACTTAATAGAAATATTGACACCTGTGATCGACTTCACAAAGATTTGCGATTCATCTTTTACATGAGTTGTTCATGTTTCCATAGCAGCTAGTATTGTGACATCACACGTTGCTTAGCAATTAAGATTGAGACACATGTTACGATCTGTCTTAGCCTTTTGTGAAATCGAGCCCTGAACTGATTTGGACAAGGTGATTTGGACATCATGCAAACTATTAGTAAACAGATATTTATTTTGTCTCTTAACGATGAACATGATCAAGAAATCATCACCTGTGACACTGCAGTTTCCCTAACCCTCCCCTCAACTCACTCTTCACCTTTCAATGTACATCCTATCCTGCCCCCACCCCACCCTTATGACAAACCACTGATTGATATCAACCAATATGTATGCTGAGATGATTTGAGACAAGTTGGGCCATGATTTATATGGTGTCTTTTTAACATCAGCAAACTATACCATTTCACTTCTCTGTAAATCAATTTTCTGGTGCATTGAAGAATAATATCAATACAAGTAATAAAGTGCTGCATACTACTCATCAGCCAAAATGATGACAAGAAATTTATAAAATGCTTGGAGTTAGGAGGGCCTGACACATTTCGATCCTAGCAGGATCTTTATAGAAGGCTGAATGACTGGACAAACATATAAGTCAAACATAAGTCAAGATTCTCATGCATTTATTTGTATCTTGACTTATATGTTTGACTTTGTCCAGTCATTCAGGCTTCGGTAAAGATCCTGCTAGGATAGAAACACGTCAGGCCCTTCTAACTCCAAACATTGAAGAATAGGTTGATTTCACTACAGTTTGGAAAACAACCGTGAAACAATGAGAGAGGCACAAGTTTGCCTTCATGACAAGAAAGACCATAGAACATTCAGCCCAACTTGTTGGATTGATCTCGTGATATGAACCTTTTAAAATGTCAAAGAACTTACCTCTTCCTGTCGTTTCTGCCTTGACACTCGTCCCGAGATCGGGACGTGACTTAGTGTAGTTTCTAGCTGTAATTCAATTAACACAAACATCTTCATATCAATCCCAACATTTCTATCATTATTTGTCTTCTGTTATCGACCAGAAGTGACACATAAATTGATAAGAACTATCTGGCACAGGCAAATTGAATATCCTTTATGTCACAGTCAAGTTGTTAATCTGAAACGGGATTTAGATCCATTGAACTTTCCACAAATTAACCACTTCTGGAATCAGGGATGTGCGCTGAAATTTCAGGAAGTTCAAAGAACATTCAATCATAAATTCACTTTCGAAAGTACTTAAGAAAATTAATGAAAGACAAACTACAGAAAAGCTAGAAACAAAAGCAAACTGACCGTAAAACAAAGCAAAGATTCTTGCAGACCTGTATGAGTAAGGCAGTAATGCTAGCCACATTCTGCAAACAGTGTTTGTTCAGTACTGTATCAAGTATGAGCTTTGACTCATGTAAGGATAAGACTTTAAATTGAGGTTCAAATTTAGGGAAATGATAAACAAATTTCAGTTTGTTTAAGATGTGGTAAAGAAACAACTGGTTCTGCTAGTACTCAGTTACAGCAACTCTGTTTCTATAGCAACGGCCATTTCAGTTGGTAACTGTAGCTTGTTATTTCATTTGGAAGATAACCGCTTCAAAAATACTAAATAAGGAATAAGGATTCCCATTTTAATACATGTATATATCTGACTCAATCTCATCTGCAATGGTCACATTGTTATCACAAGACTCTTCAGTATACCTTTGGTTATCAAATAATCACTATCACGGTATCACCCATTGTATCAGGGTAACAGCAAATCCAATTTTGTCACTCATCAGGTTATTTTTAGCAATCCTACCAATCTATATCTATTCAACCAGCGCCTTTTCATTGTGCTATTTTAGAAATTCTCTGTGATATCCTCTGTGACTTTCAGTGACACATAGTGGAATGTATAGGGTCATTCATGGTGGGTACTGTGGTCTTTGGATAAGCGTCCAGTTTTTGTGAAAATTCTATATCTGACCAGGGGTTGATTTCATGAAGCCCACGATCAATCGTGACATGAGTTAAGAGGGATAAACCACTGTAGAGAGCCTATCCTACATGTACGTAGGGCTTCACTGCATCATAGGTCCTATGATTGATAGTTAGTTACTATGAGTTTGGTGAAATCGACCCCTAATGACTAAGTAGAAACCTAGATTAAGTAACGATAACACTGTGTCTAGTATCATACTACCATGACAACATTTTCTGCAAAAAAAAAAAATCTAATTCTCTAGTTTTTCATTACAATTTATTCCAAAAGCTGTCCTATTCATACCACCAAAACTTTTCAATTTTTTTTGAGACATTGGGGAGACAAGGTCAGATTATGTTTTCTTTTCATGACATGCAGTAACATGCGGTTAATGCGAGGTCAACAAATGACGTAAATTGAATGCATATGCAGTAACAGGATTAAGGTTGAACTTGTAGGTGCTAGGCCTACCTACAATAATAGCTTAGGGACTAATCTTCTATTCTTAGACAAACCACAACCACATCCGTTTTCTGTCGACTATCTCTCGCCTGTACTACATCAGTAGTATGAAAAGGGGGTTATCATTCCAAACCCCATTTTCACTCACTCCACTCCACATTTAACTGCCACATTCAAAATAGATTTCATCTCGCCAATTTTCACCCCCCATTTCACAAATCTCAGAATATCCAAAATCAAAATCAAAATGCCTCATTTTATCGCGAAAAAAAAAATGTTGTAAATTTAAAAAGTTGTAGATTGGAATGTGAAAAAAAATGAGAAAATTAAATAATTTTATTTTATATTATTATAAATAAGATGGAACAAAACAAAACAATAAAACATACATACTTTGTAACTGAAAAACATGATCTATATAAAAACGCAGATAAAAGTGAATATAATCATTATGGGTTGTTTAATGAGAAAAATTTAATAATAAATCCAGCGATTAAAACTTCACAAGAAGTAGTAGAATGTGCTAAATCAAAAATTACTTATAAACATGATGATAAAGAATGTAATTTAATTTTTATGTTACCAACAAATTTTTGTTTTGGAATAAATACAATTAATACTTTTGGTGAAGAAAAAAATCCAGACAACACAACTGGCTATCAAATTGTATATAATTTACAAAATGATTGTGATGAAATTGTTAAATACTTTGATAAAATGAGATGTACAGTAACTAAATATATTGAATCTGATAAAGATAAAAATATACCAAAAATAACCAGAACTATGTATATAAACATGGGAAAACAAAGTGTTAAACCAATTTATGATGATAAAAACAAAAAAATGTATATTAAACTTAAATCATATGGAAAAGGAAATCAATTAAAACAATATACAAAATTGTTTGATTCTAAAAAGAAAAAGATTGATAACATCGATGAATATATGAATAAATCATGTAAAGTTACACCTGTTCTCATCTGTAATGATATATTTTTTGGTTCTCATGGAAATAGTGGATTTGGTGCAAGTATCAGATTTAAATTAGAACAAGCTTTTATTAGGCAATATGAAACTATACAAATCCCCACTAATGTCATGTTTGATATTGAAGATATTGATGACTAAATCTAGAATATAAAAAAGAAAGCCAAAAAAAATAACAAAAAAATTATCATTTTTATTTACACACTAAATTAAGCCACATCCAAATTAGGATGTGGCTTTTTTTTACGTCGTATGCATGTACACTACTCATATGCACTTGACAATGCACTAAAGGTTATTTACCTTAAGTGTATACACAACACTCGCTTGAAAAAAACAGCCATTCAATGTCACGCGTGGTTGTCCCCAGCGTAAACAGGGTTTTTGTTATTCAAATTTCATTCATGACTGAACGTAGTGTAAAACGCTTAGTCATCTGCTGACACAAAGGTTAAATTCCTAAAAGCGCTCGGGTTTGTTATTGAAATATAACACATGACTGAACCTGTGTAAACCGTCACAATCACAGTCAAACACCCCTCAAAAAATAGACTCGTCCTTTGTGTCGTCATCGTTGTTATTGCACCATTTCGAGTATAATATATATCAAATTAAAAAACCATTTTCAGTCGGGGCTGGGAGGATAGCTCAGTGGATAAGCTCGGCGGTTTGCAACCATGGGGTACCGGGTTCGACGCACGGTCTGTAAAATTGAAATTAACATAACAAAAAATATGAATAAAAAATAGAAAAAGAAAAAATGTTTCTCGTTGAATATTTGATGTGGGTATTTAATAAGAAACATAAAAAACAATATCCTGACATAAAAAAACATGAAAAAAAAATAGAAAAAGAAAGAAAATGTTTCTCGTTGAATATTTGGGGTGATATTTAATAAGAAACATAAAAAACAATATCCTGACATAAAAAAACATGAAAAAAAAAAACCTTTAAACTTTGAACCCGGTACCCCAAAAAAGGGGGTCAATAGTGTTGTTGGCCCTCTTTGATGAGTTTAAGGCATAGACCCCGGCCCCTTTACACTCTTTATAAAAACGCCCACGCATTGTGAGTAAAGTATTAGGTGAAAAACAATGATTGAAAAAAAAAAAAAAAAAAAAACATTATTTTTTTTTAAATATAAATGGATGAGATAGATATGTGTAACCATAACATCATGATTGATGAAGACAAAGACGAGTATTATTGCAACAAGTGTGGATTAATTATAGGTTATAGTCTCATGGATTATTCTACGGAAAATATTAATGGAAAGTATAATCAGAGATTTTTCTATAAAAAAACAAAGGCTTCTATAGTAAAAAAAGTCTTTGATAAATTTAACATTCAATACCAAATGTGTGACCTTAAACTCGTCGAGTTTAAATTAAAACAAATATTAAAGGGAAAAATATCTAGGGGTCATCCACTCAGGTCGTTAATGGCAGTATGTTATCTAAAAAACATTTTAAACGTAACCCAAGAAACAGTACAAAAGTTATTTCAAGTAGAATTAAAATATTTTAATCAAGCGTTAAAAAGATACAACGAAACTTTTAAAGAGGAGGAGCCGTAGGGCTAACTCTCGCTTGACTTTCTTTATAACTCGGAGGTTTACTCTCCTCGTTTTTAAACGACTTTGTCAAACTTAAACTTAATTTCCAAGTTTTTTCATAAGCTCTTTTTTTTCTTTGGCGAGTAAATCACTCGCCATCGCTTTAGCCTTTTCTTCAACTTGTCGTTCAAATTCAACTTTATTTAAATGTTTAGCTTCTTCTAACTTTGTAGAAGTTTTTAATCTTATTTTTTCTTTCAAGTCGTTAAATTTTTTAAGTTCTGACGTAATTAATATAAATTCTTCGTGAGAAATATCACCATCTTCGATGGCCTTTGACACGTATTCATCTATCGTGTTTAACTTTGCATCTGCTAAAATTTTAATCTGATCGTGTTTTTTACTCTTTACCGTTAATTTTTTGCTTGCGTATTTAAGTACCGCGTAAAATCCAAAGGCACCTATGCTAGTCCCCTCTAAGACTAAGCCAATTGGGGCACTAATAACACCCATTAGTGCGGGGATCCCTATCGCGGCTGCAGTGACCCCCAGTACTTCAACCCCGTGCTCTACATATTGAATCGCAGAGATCCACCTTTTTAACTTTTTAAAAGAAACCTCGCGCGAGTTTCTTTCTTTACAGATTTGAGATTTAATCTCTTCAATTTTTTGAAGTCGATAAATTTTAGTTTCGTCTTTAATATCATCACCACTGTTTAAGTTTAGATCAGGATATAAAGGTTTTATTTCATTTACATTTATGTTTGCCATATTTTTAATATATAAGCGTTTTTAAATTATTTCACATTCGATTAAAATCCCCGCGCCTTTGTTATTGATGATTTTTCCTTCCTCGTTTTTAATTGAAAAGGCAAGTTTATTAATTTTACCGTTTTTTAATGTTTTCCCAACGTGAGTTTGGTTTGTTTGGCTTGTGTGATAAAATGATAACATATTTGAAGGAAACCCGTTGTAAAAATTATCACTCGTGTTTAACTGCTCGCAATGAATAAACGTAATGTTAAATGGGTTAATATCGTAATCACCCTTATAAATGACATTTGGGATTAACCTTCCTTTGGGTAAATTGAGCAAATTAGAAACTTCTCGATTTAAACGTAGATTAAGGTTTATATCAGTGACCCTTAAGGTCACCGTTTTACTTTCTCTATAGACTTTAAAGCTCACACCCGGTATCGCGTTTATCAATGACTCGAACCAATCGATACCATAAAATCCAGGTAAAATAATGATGCTTCCTGATTTGCCCTCGGGCAAAGCCGTAACCTCACTCACCGGATGTAGCGCATTTACGATTGGCTCTTTATGTCCTAAAACAACGAGGCTGTTTTTAATTTGTGGTAAACGCATATTTTCTGTTTTTTCTTGATTGTCATTGTTGTATCCATATCGAAGTAAATTTGTGGCTAATACTTGGCCTTCTATGATATAGTCTATTCTTTTATTTAATAAATGTATTACATAGTTAACATAATTTTGTAATTCATCATCAAGTCTATCCCTGGCTAATTCTAGGGTTTGTTTTCGTTGTCTGAGGACCTGTATTTCTTCTTGTATTTTTATTTCCACTTCGTTAAGAATTCCAGTATCATATCCGTCAAACATCTGTGTAATAATGCGTGCTATGACTTCTTCTCTGCTTTGTTGAATTTCTTCGGTTGTCATCGATAAACGAAATTGATTCATTATCTCAGGGGTCAGTTCTAATGGCTTTGTCTGTAGTTGTGAGCTTTTATCAGTTTGTCTATTGTCTCTAGACCTACCGTTAGTATAAGCGGGTTGCCCATCTATCTCCTTTTCCCAAGTAATCTCACTGGATTTAGTTATGTTAAAATAGCCTACCGTAAACACGAGATTTTTAACGCGAATTTGTTTTGAGCCATCTAAATTATCAATCACCTCTTGCAATTTAAACGTTTGTTCGTTTTTTGTCAAATAAAATGTGTGTTGTATTCCGCTCATTCTTACTCTACTTTTATTATAAAAAGACTTATATTATAAATGGGAAACTCTTTAGGCGCTTTAGCTATTATCGTCAATAAAAATCATACTTTTTTTGTACAATTTAAAGATATGTCAACCGCGTATAAATTACCACGCGTTAAAACGGACGAAGCGATCTCACGATGGCAAACTAACCCTTTGTCCTTTTATCAAAACCAATTCAACTTTGCGATTTATTGTGCCACGACCGCGTGTGGAGTAGGTCTTGACCTCCTCCACAATAAAAACCAATATATTTCATCGCTGTTTCATTTTCACGTGTATTATACTATACGAAAAATATTTTATAATTTGGTAGCACCTATACCTGGTGATGATGTATTTAACGCGTTAAATAACCGTTATGATACGAGAGCTTTTACGGACACGTGCCGTGTATTTGGAATCGATCGAAGCAAGTCTTTTAAACAAACGAGAGATACGACCTCAAATGGCTTGGGTACTGCTTTTTACTACAATTCGGGGTCGGTTCCAGTGCCGGGGAAAAACTATGACCCCCACGACTTGGGTGTAAACTACGGTACGTATGCAGGCTCAACTTTTATGGGATTTGGTTTAATGGATCCACCAAAAGGATCGGGTCACGCGAGTACCTATACGGTCACTTACCTTGAACAATCCAATAATGTTTTAGGTGCTTGGACAGACTTTATTTCAAAGACGAGTTCTTTTACCGATGTTGGAATTACAAAAATTAACGAATCGATTAGGGCTTACGTGTACGCGCTTTTAGGTGCACAAGCACAAACAAAAACCAGTGCATTAACCCCGGGAACCGGTTTAGATGCGCAGCATCAGTTTGTTACCATCGTAGAAAGTCTTATTAATAGCGAACCAGATTTAGAGCAAAGTATCAATCAATTTCAAGATTCACTGCAGTATGCTAAAACTCCACTCAACTTTGTCGTAAGACCCGGGCTATACCTCATTCCGTCAGATATGGATTTAAGGGTAGGCATACACGATGGTTACAATAATAACTTGCAAATTGCACCTTTAACCGCTAAACCGGGATTTCAACCAACCTTAAACGCTCCGATACAAGTTGATGACTTTGATCCTCAGCCAACCCTTGAACCCAAACCCACTCAAGAACCAATAGAAGAACCTACACCACGTTTATCACCTATACCTAAAACCTCAGAGTCAAATCCTAAAGCATCTTTAGACATTCATCAAGATGAAAAATTATCTTTAACGATAGGAACAGTTGCAATCATTGCGATAGGAGTTTTAGTCTACAAAATTTTGACTTAGAAAAATATAAATATTTAAACCAAAAAAAAAAATACCCCCAAGCTCAAAAGAGCTTGGGGGTTATTTTTTTTTATTATTTGTTAAAAAACAAAACTACCAATTATTTTTAATATAAGCAATAATTAAAGCACCTGCACCTATAAATAAAGCCCACACGTGTTCTGCTAGCCAGCCAACTGATTTACTTAAAACATTTAGTAACCAACTTATGACGCTACCAATGACCCCAGGCAGCGCACCTAATGCGGCTAACCCTAATTTTTTCAAAGCGTTTGCTAAGTTTTCCAAGTGCTTGTGTACCCACTCTTTAATGCCACCTCCTGATGGTGGCTCAGGTTTAGGCGCGGGTGGCTCTGGGGTTGGGATACCTACGCCTCTAACGGCTGCTACCACCGAGCTTACCAGTGTGCTGATGGCCATAGAAATTGCTGCTAAAATACTCGCGATCGTGACACCTTGCTCTTTAAATAAAAATTTAATTTTTTCTCTAAGCGTTACATCGCTGTCTAACATTATATTGATTGTTTCTTTGACGCGATTGATTTGAGATTTTATTTTATCTGATTCTCTAATGATATTATTAGACCTTTCTCGTATTTCAATGTTTATATTTTCTAACTCTTCTGTGAGTGATCCTATTTGTTCTTCATCTTCTGCTTTTTTTGCTTCGTCTAATTCTTTTTTAACTCTTTCTTTTCTCTCATTTAACTCAGTTAGCTTTGTTTGTTCCAATAATAAATTTCCTTTAATCGATTGTAATGTTTTGTCTAAACCGCGTAGCTCTCTGATATTAAATTCGCTTTGTTCATCAATATTGGTTTCTTGTTCGAGTTCTTCTATAACATTACTCGTTTGATCAGCTGCTTGTGATAAATCTTGTAAGGATATGTTTTCACTTTGAATATGAGTTAAAGATGTACTTGCTTGTTGAAGCGCTGTGCTTGCTTCTTTGCTGCGTTTTGATGTTTTAAAATCAACAATTTTTAAATCGTCTCGCATAAAAAGAGTTCTATTTTTAATTCCTTTATCTTTTGTTCTAGAATATATTGTATTCACAGCAGCAAATTTTTTAGGATTATTATCCAACGTTAATAATATTTTAATTTCATCTTTTTTGTAATATATTCCATCCTTTTTAAATCTAAAGTTTTCACGTTTAATTGAATCGGAAGTTGTATAACCTTCACTTATTATGCTAGCATAAAAATTATCAATGTATTGATTTTGAAGTTGAAACGAGTAATCAACATTTTCACCATTACGAAGAGCACTTGATTCTTCTTGTTGTTCTTGTGTACCACCACCTCGTAAATTATTTAATCGAGCTTGATTTTCTTCAGAATCGAGTTCGGTATTATCATAAACGGGGTTGTTAAATTGTTGATCGTCTCTATCTTCTGTTTCATTTAACAGGGGATCATTCTCTTGATAATCAAAATCATCCATCTTTAATTATTTATTATATACACATTTTAAACTGTAGGTTTATTTATAATACTACCCGGTAAGATTCCCTGTGTGACCAGCCACTGTTGCGTTGCTAAAGAACCTCCCACTAATGCGGTTAGTTTAGCCGCATCTTCTACGCTAAGCCTATCTAAATCAGGCGATTTAATTTTGAGTAATTTTTTACTTACCATCGAATATCCCATGGTTAAAAGGCTTAACACTGCACCATGATAAACTGTGTTTGCTATTCCGTTTATATCAATATTTGTATTTGCCATTCTTACTATATAAGTTTTTAAAATTTAAATTAGTTCCCCTTTTTTAAAGATTGATAAAAGGGAAAGCCAATGGTGACTGCTGCTATTAAAACACAAGTATAAACTGCGGCGGCAATATCATTTACGGTTGTTTCATCCATTTTTAATATATAAACATTTAAAAAATCAATCCATTAAAAGTTCTTCGGGTTGACTCTGTGGTAGACTTGGTTTTGTTATTTGAATAGGTTTAGAGTTTTCTGGTGATTTGTTTGATGATTTATACAATAAAAAACCTATACCGCCTACTAAAATTAAACCGCCAACATAAAGTAATCTCGAATCAGGGGTATTTTGAATAATCTCCGACTCTGTCTCTTCTGTTTTCATTTTAGCTAATTGCTCTTTCATTTTTTTATTATGTTCTGCTAGGCGTTTACCTTGTTCAACGCGTTTAGCGTTTTTAGGTTTTACGGTTTGTTTTTTAGTTACTTGGGTCACTGGGGTTGTTGGTATCGGTGTTGGTGCTGCTGGTGCTGTTGTTGGGGGTGCTGTTGGTAAAGCTTGCTCCTTCTCCTGATGCATAGTTGTCATTTGAATTATTTATTATATAAGTATTTTTATTTGTTGTGGATTTGTTAAAGTTTAAATGTTTTGTGGTAATAAGTGTTGCTATCAAAGGTGATAGATAGACACCATATTTGTAACAAACCTCACTAAGTGCATAAGCTAAGCTATTACTAATGATAGGATCGTTATTTAAATCATTGGTTAAATTTTCCTCAGAATTTAAGCTAATTCTAATTCCTAAAATATCAGCCGGAGTTGCTAAACCTATAGCTCGTGCATACAAACTCAAAATTGAGTTACCCACTGTAGCTACCACTTCTTTACCGAATTTAACTTGATACCGGTTAAATAATTTTGCTTGATCTGCAGGTGTTAGTGTTTCTATGTCTTTAATGGTGTATTCTTTGCCTAAATATTTTTTTGAATCACCTGCTGCAACTATTCCACAAAGTCGATCTTTATAACTACTGTCGTTTGTTGGTGTTGAAGGTGTATTTACATCGCTATTTATAATTGTTGTCAAGTCGTTCATTTTACTATATAACAACTTATAAATTTTGTTAAAGCAAAATAAATTATAACATAAGTAGCTTAAGTTTAAAGTGATAACAAACTTAATAATAACATCAACGTATTGTAGCATTGGTGTTTTTTATTTATAACAAAATTAAAAATTGCTATAAATAACTTGATAGGTAGTTATTAGCAAATTTTTAACAAAATACAACAAATGATAACAAAAATTAGGTTGTTAATCAAAAACTTGATATGAAACTGGAGGTTCTGTGTTAATAACCAATTTACTATATTTTTTATCGCACAAATGTTTTTTAATTACGTCTCTTTTTTGATCACACACAACATCATTTTCATCTAATGCAATATCAAAACTCGTTTTATCTTTTGTATAAAACATCGCAACCCAACTTGTATTCTCACGATAGTCTTTTAAAACCGAATTATACTTTTGTGTTAATAACCAACAGCTATGGTTATAATGCCTCCCAGAAAAAGCGATTTTGCTCAACGCACATGTTTTTTTTCGATATTTTATTTCCTGCTGACTCGAACAATCATCTATGATAAATAATGTTTTTATTCCATCTAAAATATTTTGATACAAATCTAGGGCTTCATTTAAAGTTATTTTTTCAAAGTCTAAATCACACAAATATACATTTTCATCCATTGATATCCAAAGCCTCGATAAATAAGTTTTATTTTTAAATAAGGTCGGGCAAATGACCACGATCGATTCAAATTTATCACGATATTCGGTTTCCAATAAATCTAAAATCCATTTAGTCTTTCCCGAGTTTGTTTTTCCTACAATTAAAGCACAATGACAAGATTCCATTTATTTTAATAAGCTTTTAAAAAACTAAATTCTTAAAATTTCCATCCTCAATGGTTAATTGCGCATCCATGACTAAAAATACAAACATCGTTAAATCTCCCGCTGTTTCAGCCTCTCGAGTCATCTGAATCTGAATTCCTCCTCCGTCGTTTAAACGTCTTCCACTTCCGTGAGCACTATTATCATCAGTTGAGCGAAAATCTAGCCACAGGCCGTATTTATCTTTATAGTAGTCAGCCATTTCTAGACCCACTAAATTTAAATCTTTTACAATCGATTGGCCATTTTCGGTATCGCTATCACCAAAAAATTTATTAACTTCTTGCCAGTGCTGATACTCAAACATACCTTGAGAGTAAAGTTGATTGGGTTTTCCTTCAACCGTAATGCTGGTTTTGCTAATGTGGGGGTTGTAAAATCTTTGAGGGTTTTTTACCGTTGGATCTCTAAATAAGATTAAAACACCTTTGAGACTTTTAATCGGTTGATTAATCATAACGTTCCATAAGGTATCTGATTTGTTGATCGATCTTGTTTCTAAATTATGTACGTGATCAAAAAGATAGTATTTCATTCGTTTGTTTTTTAGCTCTTGTGTCAAATCTCGGTTAGTGACGACTTCGTATTCAAGCGTTAAATCTGAAATTGAATATTGGGCACTTGTATCCGAGCTATTAACGACTTTATCGTGATCGTTAAATGTTAATTCATACGTTAGGGGCTGCTTTAGACTGCTAGGATAAAAAGGATGATGTGCCGTTAAAAGCTCAATATCTAAAGGAATACAATATCGATTACCAAACGCGTCTGCGATAGCTTTATCTTTTCCGCTATTAGTTTCAGCATTAGCATCTGCCGCGCCTAATCTTAATTTTGTGACGTTTTCTTTTTCAAGGCCTACATAGGCCATATTTCGTGTAATGTAGGGATGCAGCCAGTTATCTTTAAAATTGTGAAAGACATCCGCATCGCGATAACTCACGATTGTGTTACCTTGAAGCCTAACATTGATTTCGCGTATTAAGTTACGACATAAGTTGTTAAACACCGTTCGATTATTATCAGACCCTTCTAACTCGAGTTTAAAAGCGAGTTTAGAAGTACCGGGTACGATAACATCGTCGGGTCCTAATTGCGGAAACTTAACGATGAGTTTTTGACCAGCCGCAATCGTGCTTGGATTATGAGTGATTGACACTTCTCTTCGTTCGCCTTTAATGGCTTTAGGGATTTTAAGACGTCTCATTGGGTTTAGTTTTTTACCGTAATGATTCATAGTTCAAAATAGTGTGTTTTTAATATATAAGGTTTTTAAATTAGTATAAATAAAAAGATGGCAGGAATAGCAATGATGGTTGGCGGGGCAGTAGTAAATGCGTTAGCGTTTACCGGTAGTAACTTTTTATTTAGTAGTTTATCAAAACAACAAATTGACAAAGAACGAAAAAGACGACTTAGCATTAGAAAAATTAGCGCGAGCCAAAGAAGATTGGGAACAACAACGCGTTAAATATCTCGATTATTTGAATAAACGTATGGTACAACAAAAATTATCAGAAAAAACGTTTAGTAACGTAAACGAAGCGCTTAGAGTGTACAGCGAAATAACGGGTGAAAATTACGATTTAGAATTACCACCTAAACCAAAACTTAGTGACTTTTATACTCCGAGTGATGATCAACAAATTAGAGAACTCGTGTGGGTATTAGGTGGTACAGCCGCAGTGGGATTCTTCATTTATAGATATGTATAAAATAAAAATGAGTGAGTTAAATAAAAAACAAAGAGAACAGCTTTCAGGTTTGTTTTACAGTCCTAAAGGTTATTGGAAAGGTGAGGGTGCTGTCACGCATTTGCATAAAAAAACGGGGGTTGATAAACAAAAAGTTAGATCTTGGTTAAAAAAACAAGCCGTTTGGCAAATTTATTTACCACCTCCCTCATATGTACCCAGGCCGACGGCAATGTCGAGTGATTGGTTAGAACCAAATTACGTACATCAGTTAGATATATTATACTTACCCTGGGATCTAGTTAAACAAAAAACGTTTAAATACGCGTTGACGGTCATAGACGTGGCGAGTCGGTATAAAGAGGCTGAACCCATAACTTCTAAAGTTGCCGGTCAAGTGAAAGACGCGATTATTAAAATTTACAAGCGTTCGTCTTTAACGTGGCCTAAATTAGCACAAATCGATGCTGGAACAGAATTTAAAGGAGATTTTAAAAAGTTGTTTCAGTCTCATGGCGTAGAGATCAGTGTAGGTGTGCCGGGTGTGCATCGATCGCAAGGAGTGGTTGAAAGATTTAACCGGACCTTAGCCGAAAGATTATTCGGTCATCAATACGTGCAAGAAATGCTTGATCCGCAGGCGAGAAACGTTGAATGGGTGGTGAGGTTGCCCCAGGTTATAAAATCCCTCAATGAAGAAACAACACGATTGATTCGAGATTCAAAAGATAAAGAAATCACTCCTACGCAAGCGATCAAGTTAAAACGGGTTAAACAATTACCCTCATCACCACAAAAAACAAACGTTAGTGATCTTCCGACTAATGTTTTAGTTCGTTATTTATATCAACCAGGGGAACAAGAAGGAGGTACGGTGAGGAGGGCTACCGATCCCATATGGAGCGTTAACATGTATCAAATTGAAAAAAGAACGAGTCAATTTAAAATCATGAGTGGTAAAAAAGTTACTACAGGTCCTACGCTTTATTACTTAAAAGACGGGCCCAAACGATCGTTTGTAAAAGAAGAACTTCAAATCGTTCCGGATGACACCGAATTGCCAGAATCTTGATATTTAATTTTTTTATTGCCAAATGCTAAAGTATTGATTCCATCGGATAAAATATATCTTTTCCCATCCCAAGGAGACAACGATTCTTTTTTGACTTTAGTTGAATAAATAACGTGTTTTTTGTTTTGAATTAAATTCATTTCATCTTGTCTAGATTTTTTAGTTATTAAACACTCGTAATAACATTTAGCCTTAATATTTTTTTCAGTTACAACGCGAGTTATTCCTTTAGCTTTTTTAGTCTCTTTATCATCTTCATCTATAATTGAATACATTTTTGATCTTAGACACGTGGCTGATTTGATAATTTTCCCGCCGTATTCATCTTTCATTTTTCCAATCACTTTTTTATTTATTGGGTCGTATAATGGATGATTGGTTTTATAATTTGATAAATCATAGAGACTCGTGTCTTTTTTAATATCATCATAAACATCATCAGTATTAATGATGCATAATAAACTGTCTGTGTCAGTATACATGAGTTTGATATTATTTTTATAAGTTTTCTTCAGGTGATTGTAATAAAAATCATACATTAAAGATTTGCTTAAATCTAAAATACTAACACCGCAATAGATGGGTTTATCTAAAACCGTTTTTGTTTTATACTTTTCAAAAAAAGTTATATTAAAATTTTTAAAAATATTTGCTGTTTTAAATGAAGGTTTACTAACAAGTTTAGCAACTTTTTTAGCCGACTTTTCGGTGTTATCATCGATAAGGATCTTACCATCTATTCTATTTCGAACATTTTCCATCGTTTTACCAAAAACAGAATTGTTCATTAGTTTATAAAAATTCTTTTCAAAATCCGTGGTTGCTAATGTTCTAAGTTGAGTATTTTTATCGATGTAAGATTTCATCCAAGTTTTTTGTTCAAATCGTAAAACGCGGTGTACTTTAGTTAGTTTCAATCCAAACGATAAATATTGTTTTAAGGATTTATAGTGAACGACATATTTTTTTCTAGGATATAATGTTGCAATGAGTTTATCTTCGCACGAGGCTTTTACTTTGTTCGAGAGTAATTCTTTTTGATACGGGCTAAACCATTCTTTAGAGACGGTTATGTTTTCCGGGGCTAAAGGTAAATCATTGTGTAAATCATGAAGTTTCTTGGGATATTCTAGATCAACTTCTAACATAAATCCATATTTAAAGTCATCTTCTAAACCTAAAATATGATCGGTTGAAAATTGTTTAACTTGGTTTTCTGATAACCATTCAAAACCGCCAACGGGTAACGGTTGACTCATCGCCCAACCGTATAAATTATTTGCGTCTAAATAAAGTAAATAACTCGATTCTTTCTTAGAGTCATAATCTTTTAAATATTTGTTGTTTGCTTCGTGATGTCTACATTGTCCTACGCTAGAATAACCACCTCTTTTTCCTTTTTCAAAAAATAAATATTTATCTATATCCGTTAAAAGTTCTAGTTTTATTTTACTATGTTTTAATAACGCGTCCCAGGCTAACCCTGGGGCGGTGATATAATTCGCGGGATCTAGACGATAGGTTTTTTTACAGGTGTGTCTAAAATTTTGAAACACATCGGCTAATAATAACGTATCGGTGGTCACGTATAAATCGTGATAATCACCCAAAGTTTTACAGTTGAAGGTTTTCCAAACATCCTGAGCCCTTTGATATTCTTCTTGCGTGATATCTTCGAGTTTTAAATGACTATAAAATAATTTTCTTGGTGGGAGTTGCTGTTCTTCAAAACGCTTAAAAGAATTCATATATTCATAAGGATAAATACCCTTTTGTAATAACAGCGTTATGTCATTATCATTGTTAAAATGTTGTTTTAATAACTTAAACTCATCTTTAGGACAATTTTTGACTAATTTATCGAGTGACTCTGCCATAAAATTAAAAGAATCTATAAAACGTAATCCACCTAACCCAATTAAAATATATTTTTCACTGTTTTGAGGAATACAAAATATATTATCAAATACACTTTTTTTTGCTTGATGATACATTATCTCATCTTCTTCTTTTAACCATAAATCTTTAATCATTGTTAATTTGTCTTTGTTTAGTTTTAGTTTTTTATTATTTAGTTTTATTTTTTCTACACATTCACGTTGAAAACCAATCATTATTTGATTGAGTTTCATATTTTTGCTTTTTGAAAATTTCATTCCATACTTTTCTTCAAATAATTTTATTTTTGAGTTATCTTTTCTTATTTCTCGACGTAACTCATTAAAACACTCACGTTCTTTTTTTTCTTTGTTAAGATTTTCTCGCAGTTCTTTCTTATGATTTTCAAGTTTTTCTTGTTTAGTTAACAATTTAGATAGAGTAGTTTCAATTTTTTTCTTTCGAGTTTCGTTTTTCTTAATCGTTTTATTTAATGTTTCAATACATGCTCCTACCCCCTGCATAATCAAATGCCCATCATAATTTTTTAAGTTGTGAAAAATGACCGGTATTTGTGTTCGATTTGTTATTTTAAGTTTTAGGTTACAATGTGCATGTGCAACTCCACGAAACTTTCCTGTGATGTGACAATGATCTTTAACTTTTCTAAAGTTATTAATTTTTTTATTGCACGTTAAACACAGGTATTCTGTATATCCTTTAGCATTTATAAATGTTTTTGCTGATATTTCTTCTTTGGTTTTAGGTTTTTTAGGATTCGTACATTGACACATTTGATCAGAATTTATTTTTATTTCTTTTTCACAAATCCAACAACGGTTACTATTTTTTATTATTTCTTCATCAACATATTCACATTCTTTGGGATTATCAAATATCTTTTTAATTTCATCTTGTTCTTTAAACAAAGAATAAATTATATCTTTAGAGGCATCAGCTCCTCTATACGTTTTTTGATTCATTAGTTTTCCATCATATCTTACCACAACGTAAGAATATCCGCTAGGTTTATGAATAGCTAATATTTGTGATTTTGCGGTTGGTTTTTTGTTTACTTTTTCTAAGATACATTCAAAATCAGCATAAATCACAAATGGTGCATCTTGTATATTTTTAAAATTTTTGAATTGTAAAATGTTTTCATCTTCTTCAGGAAGTACTACTTGTGATGGATGATTTACTATTCCCTTACACATTTCTTCGTGCAATTTTAATTTATCTTCTTTTTGAAAATGCGATAAGCATCTCCTACAGTAATATGATTTACATTTATGTTTAGTCGTGGCCATAAAAAATAAGGCTGAAAAATGTTTGATCCAACAAAAGTGGTTCTTCCCATCCCTATGAACTAACAATAAATCTATCGAAATATCGTTTTCCTGTTCAGAGATACGATGAGGAGTAGGTAAATCTCCTTCTTTATCATTATCGCAATCTAATAAAAACACATTAATATTAAAATTGTTTTGCCGTTCAATTTTAGATATTTGATTTATTTGGGTTGGAAAACCTATCCCATCAAAGTTTAAACCATCATCTAATTTATAAGTGCTTGGTCTTGCCTCCTTAATTTGATAAGCCGGATTTTTCCTCTTATTTTCTTTAACCTTGTCAGTATACAGTTCTAATGCTGATCTTATTGCCCATCTAATACATTGATCGTCTTTGTTTAACACATTAACAACAGCATTTTTGTTTTTAATAAATGGAGGTAATTCTAGATAAGAACCAACATTAGCAAAGATATATCTACCAAAATTCATATAAAACACTTCTATTTTATCTAAAACTAAATCCGAATCTTGTAAATTATTATTTTCGACTTTGTGTATTAATTCTCCAATATTTTTATTTACCTCATTTACTATTTCACTTTCACTTAAAATAAGTCCTTGACCACTTCTAACAGTAAAATCAATAAGACTTCCCGTTGTTGTTTTCCCATAGGTTATTTTTATAGCAAATTGAATCTTAAAGGCTCCATGTTCTCTAAACATTGATTTTACCTTTTTTACAATATCCCCACGATGCTGATTGAAAAATATTGTTATATCTCGGTAATTTGATTGTGGCCTCATTTCTAAATTTATCAAATTGTTTCTAAAACGTCTAGTTCCTCTCCAGTTAATTGCTTCGTTAATTGTTGTCGGTGCAACATAATCTTTAATTGCTTTGACATAGTCTCGTCTTATTATTTGTCCCCTATAACCAGTTGGTGTAACATCAAGGTTAAATCTTCTTGTTAATTCTCTAAGATATTCAATTTTTTTTGTATTTAAGTTTAAAAATTGGTTTTGAAAACTTTTAATCGAACTAATATAATGTTGGCGAGTATTTCTTACTCGTCGGTTTAATAAATTAAACAAATCATTTTGTATAATATAAATTTCTAACCTTGATTTACTCCAACTTTTATATCCTCTTGGTCTAACAGGCCCCGCACTTTCAATTACACGTATCAAATCATTTCGAGTAGATCCAAGGCTTTGTATAAATGGAATTCTTTCAGATTCAACAAATCTTTCTAGTTCTCTTTTTTTCCATTTGTTATATCCCTTCGCAATTACACGACGCGGCGTTTGATTATTCTCTCGATCCATCTTATTTATAATAATATAAATTAATATTTTATAAAAAAAATTTCTATTTTTTCTCATTTTTTTTCACATTCCAATCTACAACTTTTTAAATTTACAACATTTTTTTTTTCGCGATAAAATGAGGCATTTTGATTTTGATTTTGGATATTTTGAGATTTGTGAAATGGGGGGTGAAAATTGGCGAGATGAAATCTATTTTGAATGTGGCAGTTAAATGTGGAGTGGAGTGAGTGAAAATGGGGTTTGGAATGATAACCCCCTTTTCATACTACTACATCACAGATGATAAAATGAGCAGGAAAATGTCTGCAAACTTACAGACTCAAAACGCCTATCCGATCAAATCAATCATGTCATTTTCAGCAGCATGAATCAGCCTTTATAATCGGACACTAGTTCCTCTATTTAAAGTCATAAGAATCGAGAAAAGCATCTTTTATTTTCATAACTTGTTGCTGTCATCGTTTTCTGTCAATGTAGTGGGCAAGCACTTTAAAGAAACAGAGATTGAATAAACTGAGTCACCAATCCCATGTTAAAGGCAGCCTGTGCTCAGGTTGAGCATCTGTTAGTAGTAGTGTATGCTCTAAGCTTGTGCCATGAAAGAAAGTCACTGAAACAGGCTTTCCCTTCGTGCTAACTAACGTACCACTTACACCAAACACACTACATCCTGACAATTTAGCAGCTCCCTATCCCCTAGCCAGGAAGTTTGGCAAACGTGGCACAAAAATATTATAATTCAGACAAGTAAAGGAATATTACAAACATAAGAAATGGTACAGAAATGATCAGTTTAACATTCATGTCATACTGTTGGACACATATTAATAATAAGGGTTAATTATTAGTAGAAGGTAATAGACTGGTGTACCTGTCTTTTTTCCAACATGAGTTCATCTAGTTTCTTCTGGTGATGATTGATGCGTTGGATTATATCATGTCCAGTCTCTGTTCGATTCTGTGACAAAAAAGTTAACAAAGGACTACAGAAAGTCTACTAGATATGATACATCAAGCGCAGGTCATTGAAATTTCACCTTTGGTAGAAAAACTTCATCAATTAAAGGTACAGTACAGGATTAGTAACATACCCAAACAGAAATGTTCACAGATTTACGTATAACTTTCAGAGTATGAAGATGGTGCTGGTAGAAACATACCGTTAAAATATTTCCGCCTGAAATTGAGTATTTATCCAGAAATTACTAAAACAACGACCGGAGACAGTTTAGATCTCGGGGTAAGATCAAAACCATTCTTTATGTTTAAGAAAAATTGAGTCAGGTTTTCGCTATTTTTGTGACTCAGATGTCCGATTGAGCTCAAATTTTCACAGGTTTATTATTTCATGTACATGTTCAATCAGACAAAGTGTGAGTGCTGTTCTGTGACCTACCAATCAAGTAATATACCTTTAAATGGCCATGTAATAAATGTACAACGTCACACACATAATTTCCTTAGAAATGAAAATATCAAAGGTCAAATCCGTTTATGTAAGTATCAACTACTTCCTGTTCAAAACATACAGAACTCTATGCAACAAGCATGAAGTCAAATACCCTAGTGCATGAGATTTTTGTGTTGTTCTTTTGGAGCCATGTGATATAACACTTACAGTGTAAGTAGGGACTTGTGTAATAAGAACCCTAACAGCCCAAAACCACTCAAACTCAACAGGCAGTTCTGTTGAGTTTTGGCTTATTTGGTACCAAACAGTATGGACCTGTTGTTGGACTTTGTTTCAGTCAGTACCAAAGGTCCAGGAGTACACTGATTCATTCTGACAGGTTTGGGGAAGTAAAGCATGAGACCTGTAGAAACAAGTGTTGGAGTTTGTGGCAGTGCACTGGCATTTTGTTTGTGGGTAAGGCGACCCATGGCCTACAGTACAGTTTTACTGGTGCACTTGTGTGATGAAAGGCACTGTGGCCTTTTGTTGAAAGGCATTGTGGCATTCTGTGTGGTTTGGGACAGTGTATATACAGTAACACATCAAGGCATACAGACCATACTATACAAATTCAATCAAACTCCAACAGCTGGAGCCTGTTGAAGTATGTCAGGTTCAGTACCAAACCCGACCAAACCTGTGACCATCTGTTGAAGTATGTTTGGTTTAGTATGCTTCCTAGTACATGGGCCTAGGGGGTTAGGGGTACAATACCTTAGGGGAGTGGCCACGTTGGGGGAGGGCGTCATTTACCTCCCATTCTGCTCTCGTCTGAACGTCACCGGACCGTACTTTGGCCAAAACTGAATCGGCTGAGTTATCTCCTATTCAAGAATAGCACAAAGATTACAAATGAAATTAATTTGTTGGGTTTATTATAAACAAATTGACTATTAGGGACACCACCAACGCATGGCTGGATAGCTCAGTTGGTAGAGCGCCAGTACAGTATTCAGGAGGTCGCCGCTCCAGTCAATTTTTCTTTTTTCTTTGTTCACTTTTCAATGACTTTAAATTCAGTCAGTTTCCCTTGTGGTTAATTGATGATTAAAATTAAAAAAAAAACTTTAAAAAAGTTTACTATTTCTTACCTGTAGAGGGCGACGTAACTCCATCCTTCCCTCTTGGTTTGTAATCTTTCTTCTCGTTGGCAAACAACTGTCTTCTTGGAGATTCCTTCCCTGTCCGTGAATGAACAGAGGGCGGTATGTCCCCAGAGTGTCTAGCCTCAGTACGAGGGCTCCATGAGCCGGTCTCTTGGTGGTAGGTATCCTTGGAGCCTTTGACTGGGAATATATCATGATCCTTAGGTTTCATGGCTTTGGCTAAACTCTGCCTGGCAAGCTGTTTAGGTGAGCTATGTGCCAAGGCTGTGCCAAGATTAGATGAGCTTGTTGAGACTGGTGATCGTTTCCTTTCTGGCTCTGGCTCCGGCCAGATATGAATGCTCGCATCTGACGTCAAAGGACCAATGTCTAATCTCCCATCCGATGGTGAGATTTTGTGTTCCTGAGAATGCATAGAGTTATTATCGCTATGGTTATGATAATCAGAACTTGGGCTATGAATTTCATCTCTATCTGCGAGGTACGTCCCATTTGGTGTATTTCTCAGAAGTCCCTTACCGCTCCCTGCATTCATGCTCTCCTCAGCTTTCCAGAAATCAAACTGCCGCGCTGCTTTCATCATTGGTGATAGAGGGCGCTCTTCATCCGTGTCAGTGTCAAAGGGCACAGCGAGGTTGCTAGGGCGACCAGGAGCAGACTTGTAGTCATCTTCTGGTTGGGTTGAAATGCTGTATAATAACATGGAAGAGAAAATCAGCTTGAGAGTAGCTTACAGTAAATAGAGCCATGGAGTTTGACCCAGGGCATAGCAGAAGAAGATGAGGGGAAACACAGGGGCTTTTCAAAACCTTGGCTCCGGCTCCGGATCAATTTCATGAATCCATTCTAAAACAAGGGTTATCAAAAAAGAGGCTTTTAGCTGTGGTTCAGAAGTCGATTCTCTAGTTTGAAAAAGAAAAAACAGATTCAGCTTCAATGAAAAACCACAACCTATATTTCCAGCATTTGGATGACAGAGAAGAAGCCGGAGCCTGAACCAGAGCCGTGTTTGGAAAGGCCCACGGACAATAAGTGACGGAATCATCTCCTACGTACCTTTCTGTATCTGACGAGGACACTAGACCTTCCACACCCCTCTCTGTATTTATCTCTTCACCAGTAATCACGTTGTAATTGGTGCTGGGTTTCAGGAACTTCCTTTCCTCCACAGAAAGTTTAAGATACGAGGACTCCATGCCAGATGAGTCCAGGAGTTTGTTGATATCATTGTCACTCTGGGATGTCTGGTTTCGGTCCTGTTTGCTGTCTTTGTCTGGTGGTGTCATAGTGGCAGCGTTGGTACTTAGTCTGGTATCAGACCTTAGACTGGTCCCACTGAAAGTATAAATCAATTTCAATAACAATAACACAAGGGACAAGACATTGCCATAAAGAACGATATAAAGAACATAACAAAAATATGGGCCCCACCCTTCTCTCTCTCTAAAAATAAATCTGGAAAATTATACCAAATTCACATTACTTCTTGGAGTTAGGATTGCCTGATATTTTGATCCTAGCAGGATCTTTCTCAAAGGCTAATATTAGGCCATGTCCCAAATCTCTGGCTGCACCCACAAATTACACATGCATCTATGACAGCCACTAGCCAGTGACTGCAGCCGTTTCCATATACATGTGTGTCATTCGCGGTCACAGCCCCAGTTATTTGGGTCACGACCTTATCTTTGTAAACAATTTGGTAACAATTGGAGAAAGAGTTAAATTCAAATCTGTACAGGAATGCGGGTGATTTTATTACACTGATTACAGTAGGATATATTTATATAATGATATCTAACCTAAGTGACTTGGGAAGATTCTGTCTCCTTGAGAAAGAGTTATCTAGATCCATACGCTTGACATCTAACTCCAGATGTGCCAGCGTTCTGCAAGAAGAGTCAAAGAAACTAGGACATTAAGATGCAAGATTATAGATTGTTAGTTTCAACGGTTCATTACTCTGTCACAGCCGGTATGGCAATCACATTGTCTAGAGCTGGACTCCTTCACACCACCCGTATATCACGTGCACGTAGTGCATCTTCTGTACTCATATTGCCCTGAATTCATCATTTTGTCACGTGTTGCCCAAATGAAAGTGAACCAATCACCCCCCACCATTCCAGTTTATCTCAGTCAGTTGAGCTGTAAAGGTATAACCCTACTAGGTATCAAGTTAAAATGCAGTCACATCTATTGAAAGTATTCATAACAATGTACTATGCCTTTTTGGTTCTAGATTCTAGACTAGGCAAGGTTGACCTGACAATGGTTAAAGTCAATTTACTCATAAGAGATGATATAATTCTTGAACCAAACTTTCTCAATGTTCAGTATTTTCATTTAGACTTCTAAGGCTGTCTCTTGGATTAAGGTTTCACCTTCCAGTTTTAAAGAATATTTCTCATTTCTATGTGCTCCATTCTTTATGAGTTGTTGTGAGTTTCCCCCAAATGAACTCACCTCGTCAAGTCGCAGATCTTAGCTTTGGATTCATACAGTTGTGTCTCCGTATTGTGGAGTAGTTCTTTGGTTATTTCATGTTTCTCAGCAAGACCTTTATACTCGGACAGCACCTAGGAAAAAGATGATCAAACAAGAGGTGTATGTTGCAGCTATTTTAAATAAATTAAGAAGAAAGTGATGAAAGAATTTCCATTTAACACTATAAATTTGTATTCCTTTATTCTGCTTATTCACAACTTTTTTCAGATAAAAAATCCTCCCATAGCCCAGTAAATTTGAATCACTTACTCTTTTCAGCAGTTTTTGATCTCGATGCTCATCCATTGCTTGTGCATCTTGAAGCTGATGAGAAAAATTAGTTGACCACATAAGTTTATTGGGAAGATTTGAGGTTTTGCATGGTAGCAGTTAGTATGTGGATTGGTTTGCGGTAACACCACGTGATATTCGGTTTGTAGTATTTATCGCACTTCCTATTATGTCATACTTCTCGTTAGGTCTCAACGTTTTGACTAGCCTGCTCAAGTCATCATCAGGAGACATGCATGTAAGTTTAAGTTTAATTATCACAAAAGTCACCTAAGAAAAAATGCACTGATGAAAAAATGCCAAACAGGTTCAGTGGTCGATTTCATCAAGCACTAAGATCAATCTTAAATCATGAACCAATTTTAATTGCTAAGCAAAGTGTGATGTCACAATGCGAATCACTATGGTGATATTGACAACTCATCTTGAGATTAATCTTAAAGTTTGGTGAAATCCAGCCCAGGTACTAGTAATGTAGTAATTTAGCCTTTGAAAGATATCCTGCTAGGATTGAAACGTCAGGCTCTCCTAACTCCCAGCAAGTTCAGATACTTGTAGGTGTCTGCTGCCCTCACCTGGTAAGCTTGGTGCAATGATGTTTGTAGTTCTCTATTTCTCTTCTCCAGTGATTGGATATCTAGTTCCTTGTGTCTGCATAGTTGCTTGAAGTCATTGACTTTCTGATAGAGGTTAGCCATAGAGGAATCAGTACTGTTGTATGTATCATCCTACACAGGATGGAAACAAACCAGTCAGTTGACTCATGAAGGCTATATAACAGTTCCACCAGCCAAAACGTAGCTACCAGCAACACAACACATTGCGTTACTTTGATAACGTTTTTCCCACATTTGTAAACCACCTAACTATTAAACCCGTGAACTCAAAATGAAATGTGAATCAAATTTAATTTTAGGTTGTACAAAGAACTTGACCTACCAGGGTTGTACAATTAATGGTCAATTTCTTTAATATCCTGTGACTTGCAAACAGTAAGTATCTCATCATTTGTTTTAACTATAAGGATCATTCTGCTCCCAACCCTTTCTGTGGCCAACAATCACAAAATGGAAAATCATAACCTTTACATGCACAAAGGAGAAAAACTAGAAACTGTGCCTAAGCAGTTTGCAGCAGTTTATTACTTGTATTGATCATCTTTTATCAATTAGAAGGATTATTCTGCTCCCCACCCTGAAAATCATCATTTTTACACACAGACTAAAAAGAAGCAAAACCAAAAAAACTGTGCCTAAGTGAAAGATGAGGCTGCCTTACCAGTCTTGCTCCAAGAGCCTTTACTGTATCTTCTAAGTCTTCAATCCGACTGAAATAAAAGAAAATCTTTCCAATCAAACATCTGCACAATTCCTACAGATAAGGTTTGCTTGGCAACAGCTAAATCAACTGGCCAATGAACATGAGACAGATATAGACTTGCCACTAGTCTCTTCCCAAGTGAAAATTTATCCTAAGCAACATAGGCATTAAAAACACTTTGGAACTACAGAAGCCCTGTGGCCAGCCATTCCATAAGTCACAGTATTTTTAACAGTCTACTTAATACAAGTTAATTGCTGATCCTGAAACCAATTGACTTGTCTTGAACAGTTTTTCTTTGAAATAGCTGCTTCCTGTAAACGCCTTTACCTGTTGGCTGATTTCAGCGCTGCTTCCAGCTTAATACAGTTGTTCTGTAGCTTCTGATTGGTTCGTTTCAAGACCTTGTCCGGGGAATGGTCTTGTAGAGAAGCAACCTCCATCAGCTTACTCTGCAAGTCTTTGATCTCACCCTCATAGTAAGCTTTCAAATCGGCAATATGACGAGCATGCTTCTCTCTTAAATTCAGTCTCAGGCTGGAGAAAGGAACATAGCAAATTTGACCATTGAATTGTTGGAAGGATGCCAAACATTTCATAGAACACTGAGATATCAGTCAGCATTAGGATCAGTGCTGTAGGTCTCGAGACCTGGTCTTGGTCTCGAGACCATCTTGAGATCTTTTTTGGCGGTCTCGGTCTCGGTCTTGGTCTCGACCTGCAAAAGTCTCGGTCTTGAAGCCCTGGTCTCAGGTCTCGAAGAAGCAGGTCTCCATCTTGGTCTTGGTCTCGGACTTCCAGGTCTCGACTACAACACTGATTAGGATTCAAAGTAACTGAGATTAATACCTGGATGTGTGTTGTGCATCCTCCCCTATATCAACATCATCAGCTGATCGTCTTGGTGATGAACTTTGACCCGATAGATCAGGTGATCTTTGGCCACTAGGTTTTAGTGATGTATGCTGTGCTGCTGCTGACGGCCGGCTACCAGCGACATTTGGTGATCGCTGCTGCTGTTGCTGCTGCTGCTGTTGCTGCTGTTGTAGCTGCTGGGATGAGTCTCGCAGCTGCTGTGTGTTGACTGGTTGAGGGCTTCCCTGTCAGGAAAAAGCAACGGAGTGGGATATCATAACAAACCTTCTGAGTATTCAACTTAAATATAAAGATACATCTTTTCAATCTTGCTTTCCATCTTTTACCTTCTCAGACCTGCGCCTTTGCATGGTATTATCCAGAAAATGTGCGCATAATAAATCCTGCATTATTATTATTATTATTAAATGTCTAGAATTGAAAACTTGTCCATTTTGACAGTCCATTGACTTCATCAGTAAGCTTCAACATCTGCAGCAGGAACCTGACGATGTGTGAACCTCTCTCGTCTTAACTAAAATCCATAAGAAAGACATCTGTACTTATTTGCAGAAAGAATACGGTAGAAACAGATGTCTAGTACCTGATCTCTAGTAACATCATCAGCTGATAGGTCAGGGAGAGCCTTATAGGTATCATGCTCGGGCTGCTTCCAATAAGTGAAGTCAGAACATGACATGCTAGTATCATCAGATGTTGGGCTACTTCTATTCTCAGCTCCTGGGAAACAAGAACAAAATAAATAAAATCACATCAAGGTAATTCATGCAGTTCACTTTCAGTGCCACTCATTTACCCTGAAAGAATTGAAATAAAACAGCATGTTTGATTAACCCTAACCAACCTCCATACCACATTTGTAGTATCCTGCATACCACACACACCGCAGTGTAGTATGTGTTTATGTATTTATGATCCAGTTGCCATATGGGGACTGTGGTAATGTGTGGTAAGCAGCTCTTGTCTTGCGTGGTAGGTGCAGAGGGTTAGGGTTAACATCCATTCCCCCTGTGGTGACTGTGGTAGTGTGTGGTAAGCAGCTCTTGTCTTGTACGGTAGGTGTAGAGGGTTAGGGTTAATATGCAGTCCCTCTGTTGAGACTATGGTAATGTGTGGTAAGCAGCTCTTGTCTTGTGTGGTAGGTGCAGAGGGTAAGGGTTAATATCCATTCCCCCTGTGGTGACTGTGGTAGTGTGTGGTAAGCAGCTCTTGTGTTGTACGGTAGGTGTAGAGGGTTAGGGTTCATATTGACTAACTCACCGTTTAAATCGTGGTCTCTTGGGTCAAGTGGAACTTGAGACATCCTCTCCCTGTGCTGCTGATTGATTCTCTCCTGTTGTTGTGATAGAAGGTGTCGGAGAATCTCTTGTTGTTCCTGCTGCTGCTGCTGCAATCCAGACCACTGCTGCTGCATATGCCTCACCTGGTGGCCAACATTTAAAAGATGCTTTAAAAGTCTAATATTGCTAAAAGAAATACAACTTGTAATAAACTGCTGCAAACTGCTCATCAGCCAAAATGACCTGAAATATATCAAATGCTTGGAGTTAGGAGGGCCTGACTTGTTTCGATCCTAGCAGGATCTTTCTCAAAGGCTGAATGACGAAGGAGAAGAACATGCAAGTGAAAGAAACACACATGAATGGATGAGAGGATCGGTACAAAAGGAGGGGGGTTGGACGGTAGAGGTAGCTAAGATTGGTCAGGCCCTCCTAACTCCAAGCATTTCTAAAAGAAAATCAGTTGTGAAGGATATAAGTTGTTGCCTTTGCCAATTCATAAACTCATCCATCATTCATAGTCCCATAATTTCTTCTCTTACCTGGATTGTGTATTGCTCCTCCAACTGTTGCTGCTGTTTAGCAAAGTGTTTTTGCAGAGCAATGAAGCGGTCGTCGTCTGCCTGTGAAACATGGGACTTGTTATCTTGTATGTCTGTCTTCAACATCCCCATCTCCTTGTTGGACGTCATCTCTTTCTCATTCTCTGCTTGTTTCTGTTCAACCACGTCAGACCAAGTTGTCATTAGTGTCTCACTGGCGCCTTCAATGGACCCCTCTAAGGTTCCTTCACTGTCTTCTGAAGCAGAATTTGAGTCTTCATTGCTGCCATCTCTTGATGAATGATCTGCCAACACACCTGTCCCGTCCTGGGTCTTGGATGTTTCTCGTCCATTTGGACTTCTTCTCAGTTGTTTCTGGGAATCTTTGAGACTAAGGCTTCCTTCTTGATCGGAAGAATTATCATCAGTGATAACTTCATGTTCTTTGTTGTTTGGTGTTGACTTTGGACCAAGGGGCTCCTGGTGCTGCTTAGTGATGAGGTCCTCCTGCTCCTCAGTCAGACGAGCAAGCTGTATCTTCAAGAGCTTGACCTGTCGCTCATGATGCTCCCTCTGGAGAATCACCTGCTGCCTGTGCTGCTGCTCGAGCATCCCAAACAGGTACTCCCATCTCTCCTGTTCATTTCCTCCAGTCGTCTTGGGAAGATCCTGGAGTTGCTCCTGGTATTGGTTTGCTCCTTCTGCTTCTGACTGGCTGGACACATCTGCATCATTCTCTACTCCATCGCCATCGCTGGATAGCAGACCCATCATCAGAGAATCAAAAGAACTTCCTCCAAACTGAAGTGACGGCACAAATACAAACTGGGCCTGTGGCATCCCACCTGGTCCTCCGTCAAACATGGATCTGGGTTCCTTAGTGAGGTCAAGTTCTTCTATAACATCCCCGTCAGTTTGCTCATCTTTCTCTGGGAAATGATCACCAGCCTCATCAACGCTACTTCCAGCAGCCTGACCGTTCATCTGGCTTCTATTTTGGAATTCAGCATCTTCATCTGTTTGTTCATTGGAATCTAGAATATCCTGAATAATATGATGACTATCCAGTCTCTCTGCATCGTCAAGTCCAAACGTACTCCTTAAATACTGTGAGGACAGCAATTCCTGATCCTCGGTGCCCATATTTCCAGGAATATAGTCCCCATTAAACAGGAGTTGTTCATCATCATCATCTCTATCGGCATTGTCATGGACATCTAAGATTGTCTGTTCACCTTTAATCGGATGGTACTGTCTGGAACTCCTGGTGGTGTTGGGTTCACTCTCCCATGAGCTTGTTTCTGCATCAGTAGAGTCAATGTCATCTTCATCTACTGGTATATAAATATCTTCATCTTCCTTGTTACCTGAAGCAGCTCCCTCAGTCTCTATCATGGAAGTAGCCATCTTACTTCACCGTGACTCGGACCCTGAAATTAGAAAGCAAAAACCTTTTGAGTCTAACTTTGCGATTTTAAGCAACCCACTCAATTCAAAATTTACATATTCATTTGTTTCATTGTCTTAACTGCCTTTCTTCTTCCATTCCTTAAACCCTCAAATCTGAAATTTTAATTTGTTTTCACCCCGACACTCACTACCAATGTCAAAAGCACTGCAGAATCATTTTAAGAAAAGATTGATTATGCAAATATTTTGTCTTATGTAGAGACGAGTATAAACTTGCTGATTCCGAGAATAACACAATTAATTCAATTTACATTATTCATTAATAAATAGGCCAGTTTTAATAATAATAATAATAATTTATGAACCTTGCTTTGTGATTAACCTGCCTGACGTTACAGTCCAGTGACAAAAACATGTAGGCCCTACAGTTGTTGCAGTGATTGTAAAGGTTGGGTTCCACCCTCCTGTGTTTTATTATATATCAACATGTGAAACACAACGTCAACGTATTTACGGTCGTTCCAGCGTGTGATAAAAACACAGGCATGACAGGGGTCCCAAACTTTACAACCACCGTTGTTGTGATGATCAAGGATAAACGATCATCGCAACAAGTAACAGTGTCATTATGAATGATCATACACTCATAAACATGTACACTGATGATACAGCTAGCACTGTGCTGTGGACTGTATCATTTTGTATGTCTGTGACTGAGTCAAGTTGTCAAATAATGTTGACGTTAGTTACGTTAGCCTAGGCCTACTACGCCGGGCAGAAACTAAACTTACACTTCACATGAAATGAATCCGATGCCAAAGCACGGAGGAAGGAATGCCATATATTACAGCACAGCTCTAACTTCATCAACAGTTTAGATCCACTGACTAATTAACTCGATTAATTAGCCATCTCGAACCCAATCAACAACCTGCCGCTCGCTCGCACCATGAAGAATGCTGTTGATATTCATTTGCTTCATTACGAGATAGGTGATTGGATGAAATATTCCACCATACGGCGCAATAGCCAATCAGCGCATATCTTAGACAAATTCGCAACTTACTCACTGGCGATAGGAAATACCAACAAACGAATCCAGACATAAATTCAAGATGTCAGCGCCCATGGAACACGATGAATGCGGGGCAAAACAGCCGAGTTTCGACCGAAAAGTTAAGCTTCGGCGAGGTGGACCGATTAACTGCGATGACCACGGTTTGGTAAGAACTCTATTAAATGTTATGGAAAAAATTCCACTGACGGCCATTGCAAAATTTACCTAATTTTGGGATATTTGACAAGTTCAGAAATCTATTTTCAATATTTTGAGGGTTTTTAGGTGTGAGAGGGGGCTCAGTGACTAGGGGGAAAGGTTTTAAAAAAGGGGGCAAATACAAAATAATAAAAACAAAATACGTAGGCCTAGACCTGTGAATTGTGACAAACCAAGGGTTATGACGATCATTGCAACTAAATTTGTAATTGTAAACACATCACTACTCTGGCTCATCTACTGAACTCTGATATCAAATATTATACAATCTTGAACTAATTTTGTTTACTATCCAGATTATTGCTTCACGCATCTGTGACCTGGTTGATCAGTAAACTTACACAAATCAAGAGCCACCATTATGAGTCACAACTTCCCATCACACAGACTCCGAACAATATTGACTAGTATGAGAACGTCCAGTGGTCAATTACCCCAGCTCGTTTTGGGGTCGGTATTGCCATTGACTTTGAAGAGAAACCCGTGTGTGGCTGTGAGTGCTAGGATGTTTATGTGGAGAAAGATAGCATCTACACTGCCACCGTGTCACTTGTTATCCAGTTACCTGCCTTCAAGACACCTGTTGTTGGATAAACATTGCATGAAGTCCATCTCAACAAAAACATTACACTGTTATGGACCCGTTACCACAGAGAAGGAAAATACACACAGACAATTCTTACAAGTAAAGTGCCTCCAAGTAACTTTGAATCAAGCTTCTGCATCAACAACTACAACAAGGGACAAGACGAGAGCTAAACTTAGGAAGAAACTGCCGGAGCTGAATGAGACAGAATTAGAGGAGATGTTTGTCAGAGGATCAGGGCCTGGGGGACAAGCAACCAACAAGACCAGTAACTGTGTGGTTCTTAAACACATCCCCACTAATATAATTATAAAGGTACTTACCCATTTGATTTTAATCTGTGTATGAAGATCTGTGCTGATCTTTTTTGATTTTTTTGAGACCTTCTTCCACCCTCCTGAGTCCTAACTCCAGAAGATGGTTGGAAATATCACACAAATACAAATGACATGGTTCAAGTAAAACTCCTCTGTCATTTGACAATTCTCATTTGTCTGGAGATCACTGAATTTAATTGGATGCCAATTAAAAAGTCCACAAAAAGTTGCTTTGAAATAACTGGATAGGCAGTTGCAAACCTGTGCCTTTCAAGCCATTTTGTGACACAATGTAACATATTATTATATGGTATATTCTGTGAATTCTTTGGTAAAATCAAATAATCTATTGTTTGCTCTAACATCTTTTACTTCAATCTTTTAGGAATCTTGCAGTAATGTTTCTGGAATTTTTCATTTTGTTTTAGTGTCACCAGACACGTTCGCTGACTGAAAACCAAAAGATAGCCAGGGAGCTGATGAGGGAACGACTGGATGTGCATTACCATGGCGACGATAGTATCATCCAGCAACAGAAGAAATCCTATCAAAAAAAGATGAGCGAAAAAACACGCCGGACAAAAGTGAAACTGGAGAAGTTGCAGAAGATGAAAGAAATGTTGAACAAAGACGATGATGAAACTTAGATTCCAGTTTTACAGAGCCTAGAGCGAATATCTCACCATGAGAGAACATCTTGACCTCTGTATGATTCTACAATTTCTGTAAAGCGTACACCATCCAGGAAAATCAAAACAGTGTATGATATCAAAACCAATGGATTGATTCCCTACTTTGATTTCCAAAAATTCAGCCCAAATCATCTCTTATTTAAGTGTTTGGTTTTAAGTTGACTCCTCCATTCAATTGTATGAATAAAAATATGGAATTTGTACATTGAATCTGTATATGATTTTCATCATTCTCCATCATCCTTTTAAGGACACATATTTGTTTAATAAGAATATGGGTCAAATGTAAAATCATAATCATGTAACTTTGATAAATTTCAAGCTAAACATGTTTGGGGCAGGTGTATTTGACATATACTGTACATGTATTTGCTTAATTCATCTGAATAATTTATGCTGGAAAAAAATTTAATATACACACAGAAATAAATAAATACCACTGCACAATCAAATCTTGTGGTTTTTACAAAATATTTATTAACTTCCCCTTTTACCACAGGAAAATGTAATAAGTTAACAAGACAGCGAAGAGACGTACATAAATGCTGAAAATACTGACTCTGCAGAGAAATACAAAGATTTGCACAGACATTAAGTAACACTATGTAAGACATTTATGTCGTCTTGCTGCGACTATGGAACAGGTAACCAATTAACAAATTTCACTGGTGCAAATTTTGTGCAACTCTATAAAAATATTAACAAACATCTGTGCTTTACAGAAAAGCAGGAAGTTTTATAAGCTTCACCATTTACCATACTCTAGATCCATCGTTTTAAAACTAAAAACAGCCATAACATTTTGAGGAGGCTCTAAACTTTGATGCCTCATGGAGCTAGGAAGAGTTCCATGGTTGCCCTGACCTTAGCATTGTTTCTGTAGATGAATTCTACAGGACATCAAGATTGAGAGAATAATCAGTCATTTTTGATGTCATGAGTTGATAGAAACGTTAGTTCACATCTTTGTATAATGCACAAGTTCTGTGTACAGCAGATGTACATTTTCTTCTTTCATGCCAGTAAATGACTCGGCCTGGTTGAGAGTTAAAGCACATGCAATTCATAAAAGACAACTACATCATAGATGGCTTTTGTAAAATGTCTTGGAAACATCAAATGACAAGGGACCTCAAAAATGGACTTGTGGCCCTGCCCTTCCAAAAGTGAAGCTCCAGCCTTTAAAAATATTTTTAAAGATATTTCAATGCATTTTGTAGTATCAAGCCTCAAATTAAACGGAGGCCATGGCCTTCATTGGTGTGGTTCTTGGCCTTGGTGCCCCCTTCAAATGTTTCCACAGACATTATGATTTGCCAATGGAAGTGCCCCTTGCAATGGAAAAGTGGCCTTGTCCCTTTCTGAACCAAATTCAAGGTTTGTAGTATTATCCCGACACCATTCTAATGGTCTTGTCTTTGTGCAGATGCTTATGTAATATTTTACCAGGAACAGAAATAAAAATACATAACATAAATGCAGATTTAGTCAGGCAATTTGGTTCACTTCTGAGATATTTGAATTGCAATTACTGTACATATGACCAGTGCTACTGCTAGCCAATGCAGTCAACTTCTGTAAATTTCTTTGTAATAATGGATCTTTATTACAATAGGTTTTTGTTGTAAGAGGTCTGCAAAATAATAGAACTAGGACCTTAGGAATAAGACTGGTATCTGATAAAATTGTTCAGTAGATGTTACTTATTCAGAGTTGACTGCATGTAAGATGTAACCAGACGAGAATATTGGAAGATAAGATGATTGCCATGATCTAGTACCGTTCATCCTGGCAGCTTATAAACCATAAATGTACACTCAATGTAGATCAGTAGGAAATATTTAGAGAATGGATGATCATATCATGACCTGGCACTACGCTCCGTCTCTGCTAAGCACTCTCTCACAAGGGCACGGGCGTGGACAATTCCTGTAAGAAAGAAGCAAACAGAACACTGTCAGGTGCCAAATATTTGACAGAACTAGTAAAGGTTGTGTACAATGATTATTATTGCCTTTTCGACGTCAGCGAAAAGCATTTGTTTTACATGATTCTTTCAACAAAAGTCATGATTAGGGCACTTTTTCTTTGTTAATTATTGCCTGACCTCTGTCACCTCTACTTCCGGTCAAACAGAAGTAGCTCCTCATTCAAAAGTAGTAAGAGCTAGGATCATGATCCTTTTGCCAAATGCCAATATTGGGCAAGTTCTTTCTTTGTGACACAGTTAAGTATCTTATATCATATTCTGATAAGCCTTATGTTCTGCATCCAACAGACATAAATATGTAGTTGTCATATAATTTGTTATTTTGCAGAATGGAATCACAAGCTAGTTAGGGTTTGAAAGGAGTAAAACAAAAAAAGATGAACCTGTTGAGACAAATGGGCAAAGAGAGCGTTGTTACATTGGGCTTGAAGAAAAATAACTTCTGGCAGTGACCTAGGCACCAAGGCAACACTCTGGGTCATCAAAGCAATGACCCCACTGCCTTTAAGTTAATGAAGTTGAATTTCTGCATTACGTACCTCTTTTGAGTCTTTCAGTGGCTGTTCTACTCCCTGAGTAGGTAGGTCTGATATCTCTACCCATATCCTCAATAACGGCTAGAAGCTCAGCGTATTTGCTCTGAGGGGCAACAGTCCGATTGGATAATGACAAAACTGAGGAAGGAATTACACAGAAAAACACAAATGTGGATGAAATCTTCATAAACAAGACTCTTAGCTACAAAGAAACTTTTAAATTTTTATTAATCAACTGAGCTATCCAGCCCTATGTTGGTGGTGTCCTAATAGTCAATTATCTTTGTTCGTTTGGCTGAAACAATTTTCTGTAATTTATCCAATTTGTTTGTAACCACATAGGTCTACTATACAAATGAGGTAGGACAATTACCTATTTAGTTGATAATTACCTGGTATCTGTGATTTAGCGTTCATCTGAACGAGGGAGCTGTAGGCACTAGCACTGCTTCCAGATGTATGACTAGACGTATGACTAGACGTATGACTAGACATATTCATTGGCACAGGGCTATTACTAGATGATGTAGTATGTATGATCTGTAAGGCTGGAGAGTTAGCTGTGGGGAAACACAAACACAGTAAAGAGGTTAGTTTGTATTGACTTGAAAGGCACACACAACTGTGAAGAACAGGTTTATGTACCAATAGACCGATCCATTAAGCCCCGCCCTATTTTGCATTGACCAATCACAGCCGCAAATCGGATCACCAATTGCAGCAACCATTTTGGGGATCTCATGCTGGAGATCACGGTATTGATTACAGTAGTGTTTACGTTTACGAACTGGAAAAACAATAAATACCTTCCTCTGCAAATGCAGCACAACTTCACAAGTACAGTATATTTCTGGTACAAATTGATGGTGTTTGTATTTTCATTGTAATTCTGACTCTCGATGGCCTGGTAAGAGACGAAACGTACATTTGTGACTTTTCCAAAACCAGAGTCCCATAGAGATAAGTGCTTTCGGTGATGGGCGTGCAACGCGTGTTGGTGATAGTGACACGTTACGCACGCGCGTGTGCGTCGTTGCTTGGCCGTTGCTATGGTGGGCGTGGCCTACTGGATCGGTCTATTGAAATGTAAGGCCGTGTTCCAAATCTCTGGCTGCAGCTGCAAATTACACATGCACCTATATAGCAGCCACTAGCCAGAGACTGCAGCCGTTTCCATAGACTTGTGTGTAATTTGCTGTCACAGCAAGAGATTTGGGACCCAGCCTATCTATACTGATTGTGATTGGTATTACGCTGTTTTTGTTCAGCAGATATTTTCTGATAAGCAGATATTACAATTGGGTCATGGGTTGATCTGATTTAGACATTGGGTATTGATGTATGAACCTCATATTGCATAGCTTGATGCTTCACTTTTTTTTTTTTTTTTTACAAATTCCAACCAGCACAGGAAGAATGACAGGTGATAGCCATCTAGAAAAACATCAACTATGGTTAACAACCATGTATCCACAACTCCAAGACTCCAAGATATCAACAACTGCCTATAACCATGTATCCTGAACAATGATCAATATATCATTCAACAACTTCTGTTGCTGACCATGTACAGTATCCGCAACAATAGTCAACTCTCATGTATCCGCATGACAAGTTAACTGGAGTCAACTCTCATGAATCCACAACAAGAGTCAACATGGTCAACTCTCATGTATCCACAACACAACTAGAGTCAACTCTCATGTATCCACAACACAACTAGAGTCAACTCTCATGTATCCACAACACAACTAGAGTCAACTCTCATGTATCCACAACACAACTAGAGTCAACTCTCATGTATCCACAACACAACTAGAGTCAACTCTCATGTATCCACAACACAACTCGAGTCAACTCTCATGTATCCACAACTAGATTCAACTCTCATGTATCCACAACACAACAGAGTCAACTCTCATGTATCCACAAGTAATAACTAGAGTCAACTTTGATGTATCCACAACACAACTAGAGAGGAGAGTTAACTCTCATGTATCCACAACACAACTATGGTCAACTCTAATATGTATCCACAACTATGGTCAACTCCCAACAACCTACAATGACCATGCATTCAGACTTATCAGCTACCTTCTATCTGCAACTACATGTTCACAAACTATCCACAACTACTGTCACAAAGATTTACTGACGCTGTGTCAAAGCCTTAAGTAGACGTTCATTTGTCGGCTTAAACTCCAAATCCTTCAAAGATTTCTTTTCTTTGACTGGTTCTTCAGAAGTCCCATCTTCTTCGATCATCTGAACATCGTTATCAGCATTCTGAGTCTTGCTCTTGCTCTTAGAGTTAGCATTTGGCTTCTCTTTAACGACATCATCATCATCTTCTATCATCTCAACATCTGGGTCTTCAATTTTACTCTTCTTAGCGCTCAACTCTTGAGTATTTGTGTCCTGTATTTCTCTTTTGGAAGCTTCTTTTCGCGATTCCTCTTTCATGTCGACATCGTTGTCTTGGCCGTTGTTTGTGGATGTGCTTGCTGCAGGACTCTGTGGTTTGGAATCTTGATTGGAAGATGTATCTGATGCCTGAAAAAGGTTGAACCAAACAAAACAAAATTGTTCCAACTGAATTATTAATTAATTAATTGTTTGTATTATTAATTGCTTTTTTAGAATTATTATCTATTTCTGGTTATGAAACCAAGGATTCCTCAAAAGCGCCCTAGGCACTGTAGCTCAAAAGCCTGATGAAACCTTTTATGGAAAGATGATGAGAAGAAGATACAGTTTGAGAGGTGGGAGGAAAACCCACAGACTCAGGTAGGGACTGAAAACCTAATCCACTTGTGGACCGAGCCAGACTTGAACCCGGGCCGCCAGAGGTGAAAGGCGAGGAAAGAACCGGTACACCAACCTGACTCCAAATTAACTTTCCAATTATCTTCTCTTAGAAATGCATAACCTGGATAACCTGGGTGATCCTAGTTAATAGATCTGCACATATATTTGTATCTAGATCATTTGACAGGAAGTTGGCTTACCTTGTCAGGGACTATCTTGACATTGAGACCAGCCAGGAGACTGCTCTTCATACCAGTATCAACTCGTAGACCAGCCAACAACTGAGGAGAGATAGTTTCAGAGATGCACAATTTAACATTCAGGCTCATTTGGTACAATTTCAGGCAACTTGTTTAATTGATTTCTGATGAAAAAATTATAATTCAAGAAACAAATTGAATTCAAATTTTGGAAAAAATTCAAGATTAAAACCTATAATAACAAGAGCCAAATCAGTTTTGTTATTTCTTCTCCTTTTTTCGCATTTTTCTATACAGGAAGATCAGTCATCCCCTACTCCCTAATGAAGAACAATATGAAAAGGTAAAATTATGAAGTGACTTATCATAATGAATCGAGTCTGAAAATGACAACTTCAAACTTTTTTCTTTCTTAGTGATCCAATTATTAAAGAAAATGGTAACCATGTTTAGTTTTCTTCATTTTTCGATGAATTCCCAAATAAACAAATCATTAAACTGCACTGTAATTTGAATACTGTTGGAAAGGTTGGACCAGTTACATACCGGAGTCTTGTTCATAGGTTCTGACTTTGTACGACTTCCAGAAGCACCACTCATATATGGGAAGTACACAGGAGCGCGGAATTTCAATCCTGTCAAAAACCACCATTGAAATTTTCATTTTAGGATTGATATTTTGGTTTTTAATTAATTAGAATGTACTCATTTACCAATAAATTTTGAAGCATTGTTGACTATTTTCAGAATTTTTTTTTTCTCATTACACCTTGTAAATTGTGTCAACTTTTCAATGAAATAATGTTATCTTATATCACATAAATTTCAACAAACCTAAAAAAAGAAGTCAACATCAAAACGTGATGAATTTTTTTTCCTCACTTTGCACAAAACTTTTAAGGTACCAATCATTTACAAGTACTCTTCACCAAAATTTGTGAAGTTTAATTTAAAAATAACAGTCTCAATTTCATGTTTGTTTGTTGGGGTGTTTGTTTATTTGGTTGGTTTTTGTTTTAACCACATGCACTTGAGTACTTTGAGTTATGTAATGAATGTGTCAGGGGAAATTATTTCAAAAAAGATGAAAGTGGAATACAACTTTCTTTTTCCAAAAACATGACAAACAAAATCAAATTACATGTAAATTGATTGACTCTAATTAATTTGTTTAAGTCGAAGACAGTTTCAGATGAAAAATTAAGAATTTTTTAAACTGAATCAATTCCAAAAATTTAAAACGATTTTTCTTAAAGTAGATTAAAAACAACTTTTCATTAAGATTTTTCTAAGATTTTTAATTCAAAATTTAATAATTTTTCTGTCCAAATGGCAAACGTACCTGGCTGACGAGTTCTTGGTTTCCATCGTTCTTCCTCTTTAAAATGACAGCTACAAACACGACTCCAAGTCGTTGGCGACCAAGACTGTCCACTACTTTCCCTCTGTGATTTCCCAATGCGTTCACACCAAAGTTCATACCACTGTTTCCAATCTGGTCCATCATTCTCATTTGGGAAATTGTATAAACTGCACAATTCCCTTCCATTCTTGTGATTGCAACCTGGTACACAACAACTCAATCCCATTGTTTAGCAATGGGCAAAATGGCCACCAACTACCAAGGACTTTGGCACTTTGCACTCAACCCTGTCCACATGAGACTGTCCAGAACACACAATGAATCTGGCCTGAAGAAGGCCAAAATGACTGACCACAAGGGAACAAAGCTATGGTCCAATTCCCTACAATCCCCGCATCAGATCACACACAATGAGATTGCATCTGCCTCAAAAATGGCAGCGAGTTGACTCCTCATCTGAAAATGATGCAGCGGCACTGATTGAAATGGCCGATAATGATGACAAAGAACTAGCCATGTCTCAACGTACCCACGACCTTCGACCTTTAGAATAGGGCGGCAATGAATCATGGGAATATATTATTCATAATATAAAATGTGTGGTTGGAATTTGTACTTGACAATTAATTACGCATAGGCTACACGCAAGGTGCATTGCGTGGACGGCACAACTCCACAGCCAGTGGGCAAAACACACACATCAAACGACAATTAATCAAACTACTGCAGAAATAAATCATACCTACCCCTTGCTACATACTTCCCTCCAGATACTTCCATTCTTAGAGGCAAATCAAGACTAATTCGAGCAGAAAACGTCGGATTTACTGGCAAGGTTTTGGAAGTTCCGATGCTGGTGCAAGATGTCGCTGGTTCCTTGGCTTGTGACGTCACCGCACAGTACGAAATTATCCTACAAAAATTCCGCACGCATATGCCACACACGTACATGTACATTACACTGACGCGGTACCAGCGACATTTGGCCAAATTTTGTGGGGAAGTTTCACTCATTGCGTTTATTTCAGATGCTGAACTTTTTTCTGTGAAAGAATTCGGGCATTTATTCCAATAATCTTTAGAGAAAATAGTATGTTGCGTTTATAAGAAAATATCTGTTGAAACAGTCACAGCAGAAAGGCTTGTTGAGATAAAAATTGACAAATGGAAGTAGTAAACGCCACTACCAATCGGCGACCTAGTTCTGGTTCAACCTATTCGAATTCCCATTCCTCTAGTCTAATAACTCTTCTATGAGTATGAATCAACTGATAACTTTTAGAACCTGAATTTTGACGAAAACCTTTAATATTTAAGATTAAAACAAAGCACTCCAAATTATTCATACAGCTGGAAGCTATAAATCCTCTTTATTCATCATTGACACCAAATGACATTATTACATGTATGATGTACATGTATAGGCATACCAGTCTGGTGGTTATGATTTCAAAGTTCCATGATGATGCATGCTTTGGACACCAAGTTGATTGGGTTGCTCAAAAAATAAGATAAGCAAAATGGTAATAACCTCACGCGCTAGTCTAGAATACACTGTGGTAAAAGGTAGCCTGGCAAGAGCCTTTCTGCAAGGGGTTGGTCAAGAGGTGTGGGGAGGGGTGGAACCAGGGGAAATGGGGGGGGGGGACTATTAATATGATCAGTAGGTAAAAAAGGGGTGGAGTCTAAAACAAAGAGAGGGTGGGGGGGGGGGAAAGATGCTTTGAACTCTGGGTATGGGCATGTTTTTAAAGAATTGGTACAATAAGTTTCAATTGTACCAATTATTCACATAACTAGTTTTTGACTGCATTGTTTTTTACAATCTCTGTACATTTTACACTGGTGGACCACCAGTGTAAAGTGGTGGTGTAGTCTGGTTCCCGGACCCAAAAAGCGCCAGACTATTGTCTGTCAAATATAGGGTCCGGTATCGGCTACGTGTACTGGAGGGTCACGTGACCAAAAAGACCAAGTTTTGGCCTTTTACGGAAAAATCCGTAACATTACGAACTCGTTTTCGTTCAACTTCGGATAGTAACGTATTTTCGGCTATTTCCGACAGGTCACGTGAGGTCACGTAGTTTAGGAAAAGACACGTCATGTAAATATGTTACATTCCGGCTACAGTTATCCCAATAGAGCATAATTATTGTTCACATACAACAGAGCACTTTTCCTATTATGCACTTTTGAGGAGTTTGTTGTATGGTTTTTTTCCCACCCTTTGATTTCTTATTCTGTCCAGATAAAATTGCATGTGCTTACAAAAGTGCAAAAATTAATGCTAAAATTGATTCTCGGTAAACGCTAAAACTAGCTTCCGCGCCTGCGCAGACATGACAGCTGTGTCATGTTCTATTTTTAACCGTAGCCGATACCTGACCTAAGATTTTTAATAAGAGTCGTCAGGGAATCTTTGGGCAGGGAACCAGACTAGTGGTGGTGCACCTCAAATGGAATTTTTATAGCCATCAACTTATCTGAAAATGAAAATCATAAATGTGAAGACTTTCAAATGTTGAACATAATTTTATATGTTAATATTTCACAATAGTGACAATACATCAAATCAAAATAATACAATTATTTAAGAAATTATTTCCCGTCCATAAAGTTAACAGTTTTACCTGTGTTTCTCAATGAAAGAAACTTAGCACAAACTTCCACAAAGAGACGTACATGTTACTATTGAATACTGCACCTTTGTAAATCTTTATACAAATAAAACAATAGTTATTTCAAACAAGCAAAAGTCATAAACTATTAGTGAAAGTAAAATTCTTACAATTTAAAATGAGTTATTGGTTTATGGTTTTAACTGACAAATAGGGACGGAGTTTGGTAAAATAAGGCGGGTACTTTAAGGCCTAACATTTACAAAGAATGTGCAGAATTGAACAAGTAACTTGGTTTGAGAAAATTCGTGAAAATGTGGAGGAATATTTACTGACCTACAGCAATCAAACTTCTATTGATTCTCAAGAGCCCCATTTCAAAAACAACTGTTAAGACCAACAAGTTCATGTACTCAAGAAGAACACAATTTGGGGATTCTTCTTCTTCTGCACAAATTCAGTTGCCAGACAAAATGTGACAATTACCACAAAACAATCTGGGGCCAATTTCATAGAGCAAATAATAGGCTTAAGCATGAAAAGTCTTCCTTGATCAAACAGGATTACCAAGCAAATGTTCATGAGATGTTTATTGCTTTTGACTTTTATTCGGCCATTGTTTGCTAAGCATAACATTTACAAGTTTTGGCTGGCTTACTGATTGTATTTAGCACAGGTTTTTGGTGCTTAAGCAAATTTTTGTGCTTAAGCAGCTCTATGAAATTTGCCCCTGGTGATTTGTATTTATCAATACCATGAAATTTGGTGTATATTTCAAATATATATATTGCACTAAAATGTAAGAACAATGTAAAGAATCAAACTGTTTTCTTTCAATTGATTTCCTAGAGAGTGCTACTGATGTCTGATATTAATTTTTATTATTCTATTTAAATCCATACATGAGGGCAAACAAAAATACAAAACAAAGAAGAAGAAATAGTTACAAACAAAATTGAAAAGGAACAACAAACAGCACAAAAAAATGAATTAAACAAATTAAAAACCTTAAAACAGTTTTTACAAAACCGGAGATGAATTCATGAATTAATTAATTACATCATGCATTTCCTTTAGAGTTGTGAGCTGTAACATGACTGCACCTTTGAATGGAACTTTTCAGATACTGTGCGCATTATAAATGTTCTGTTATTATTATTGTTATTTTGTTTAGCACAACAATACAAACCTGGCCAGTTGTGTACAGTATCTACATGCATGTGGCACATACCAAGGACTTGGGCTAAGTTCAAGGTGGACCATCAAGCCCCATGTGAAGCTATGGCGCCTTGACTATGATGGCACATACTTTGGACTTTGACCAATTTAGGCCATCAAGCACCATAAATGTTACAATACCTGGGCTTGATTTCACAAAAGGCTAAGACAGATCGCAACATGCGTATCAATCTTAATTGCTGAAAGTGTGATGTCACAATGCTAGTTACCTTGGAAACATGTACAACTCATCTAAAAGATGAATCGTAAATCTTTGTGAAATCGACCACTGGGCTCTCCCACACAGTGCAGTGCACCTTCTGAGGACTTGGAAGTACAACAGAGTGACATAATTGATCTATCCAGCCCAATTAGATATTACAGTTTATATCTGAGATTTTCAGTCCTGTGTCTGTCTAATTAGGGTTTGTAGGATTTGTAATATTTAGAGTAAAATGAAGCTATGATACAATTTTAGAATGTTTACTCGCTGAGCCTCTCAAACACAGTCTTCATCTTGATCTTATCCTCCTCATCTTTCTTCTTCTCAGCCTCATCCAGGAGACGGAGTTCTTTACGAATGGTTATAGACAGCGAGGGATCTTGCTCCAGAGCTATCTTGAAGTCCTTCCGTGACTCACTGAAATCCCAACATGCTGCATGGGCTTTTGCTCGACGGTACAAGGCTTTCACATTATCTGTTCATAAAGAGATTGATTCAACTGTTATTATCTGCTGACACAGTGGAACGCCGCTATACCAAACATTTGGCCAACATCATCCTTGGCTCCCAATTTTTGTGTACACATGTACAATGCCTGCTGCACATTGTTAACTGTAACAAACAACCAATTTAACAAACAATTTCTGTGCATCCCGGCATGTTTGTTATAGTGGTGTTCCATTGTATTAAAATCAATTTACATACTGTAAGACTGCACTGGATAAGCATGAAGCCACAGATTTACGGATCAAAATCAGCCCAAAAGAAAAATATTATTTCTTTCTGTTTTTCAAATTTGGATGTCCACAGTGTTGCTTATAATGATTCATCACTGCTTTAATGAACCCAAGATTCATGCACAGGGACATGCATGCAACCCCATAAAAAAACAAGTAAGTCACAAAGAGCGCCCTCTATGGGTTATGCAATGGACAACTAGAGTCTACAGTTTAGACATTGTGCAATATACTCACTTTCATCCTTGGTCAGCACAGTGGTTGTATGCTCAATCACCTGATAGTACTCCTGCAGCATCAGTTTACACTGAGCAAAATTCAGCAGGAATGGTATTCTCATAGTGTCAATGTTTAGCCAGTCCGGGCTGTTTGGCTGCTCATGAAGTAGTAAGTTCTCAAGGCACCCCAGTGCCTCTGCATACTTCTCAGCAGCAGCAGCATACTGCTTCGCATTGTACAGTCGATTGCCTTCCTCGCGTAGCATCGGGAGGGCAGCTTTCTTTTCATTGTCGTTCATTGCCCATGCCTCTTTCTTGTATTTGCCTTCCTCCTCGATACGGACAGCTTCAAAGGTGAACTTCAAGGGTTCGGGTTTCTTCAGGTATGCATCCAGGTCAGGGTAGCCCAAGCCGACTTTATTCATCTGAGCCATGCCACAGCAATGCCCACCCTCATGATCATCAGTTTTACCTTTAGAAATATCACGAAGCTTCTTCATGACTGGTGCAAATGTAATCAGTTCCTGCAAAAGATGGACATACAATTCAGTCCTGAAGTATGAGAGTATTCCGAGCCCTGTTTACCCTGTTTAAAGGTCTAACTTGAATGACGATTAGTTGGAACATCATTATCAGATAATCATAGTCAGTAGTAGTTGCGATGATCGTAACCCTTGGTCTGACATGGTGACTGGGACCTAAGGACCTGGCCTGTGACCTTAGGTCCCAGTCCCCTTGTCAGACCAAGGGTTACGATCATCACAACTAAGTCAGTAGTAAATACATTTAGATTCGACTTACTGAGGGCATGACGATGAACTCTGCGACCTCGCCTTCCCTCATTGTCTTCAGACACTTCTCCCAGACGTCCAGTTTGAACTGTTTTCCTGTGATGAGTTCAAATGGTTTCTTCTCAGAACGGTTGTCATCCATCACTGTCATCTCCTCGTTACACTTTGTGACTTTGTAGTAGAAAAAAATCTGAAACCAAAATAAAAAAAACAGGGGGTACTGCATGCACTGTAAAGGACAAAATTGGGATTAATTGCAGAATACCCGCCACTGAAAAGCCCTGTGCACAAATTATGAGCGGTCAAGAACAACCATGTACACAGCTTCAATAAGGGAGAGGTGAGTGGCGGGGTAGCCTATTCTGCAATTGAGCGCATCCAAATCAACAACACAAACCAAATGTACACCCCTCCAGCTCCACAACAAGTTAATGGGAGACTTTTGAGAACCGGTCTTCAAGTCAACAGCGCACGTGCAAAACAACGCGTGCATGCTCACAATTTGTTGACTTGAAGACCTGTTCTCAAAAGTCTCCCATAACATAAGCCTTATCGCAAATACCACCTGGTTGATTTTGGACAATGGTGGAAAGGCCCCATGGGAAGGAAAAAGGGGCATATTTTGTACATTTTCCCTTCACACAGTGCCTTTCGACTATTGTCCAAAATCAACCAGGCGTTATTTGCGATAAGGCTTATTAAGATACTGTCAAGAACTCCTCCCCATCTTCAAAATTTACCCATCATCATCTTGCTCCTTGATAATCAATGTTTACCTTCGTTCCATCTCGATAATCAGATAATTCTCCCTTTCCTGGGTGGATGAGGCTCTTGTTTATATCAGGCCCAAGGCCAACTCCAAGTCCCCTTTCCATTTTTCCTGAAAATAGTGTAAAATACAAGATAACCGAACACCTTCTTTTGTGGAACTTTCGGGCAAAATCAATGATTTCCAAGATGTCCCGAGTGTCTAGCGCCCTCAAGTGGCAGTCTGTTTTCCATGAGCCTAATTAATTATGCATTTTTGCTCATTTCAATAAACAAAATACTTGTTATTGTTATTCCTCTCAGGTTTAATAAAACTAAATTCTTAATAGCATCAACTTGTTTAATTTGAAACCATAAAACAAATCTAGACCTCTCAAAACGGGACTTTTATCTGAAAATTTAGTAAAAATCAACGGCTGTTTTATGTGCATCAATTACGCATGCGTTTTCTATTGCGCTGCAGTAATAAGCATGGCCGCTCTCATAACGCACCGATTGTGTAACGCATTCGCAGGTATATTTCCGTTTAAAATGTCTGTTGTTAATGTTATGGATATTTTAGGAATTTCTATGTAATGATTGAGCATTAGAAAACACTCGAATCACATGAAAATATATGTTTGGTTTGATTTTATTTGAGCAGTTTATTCGAGTTTCAAACGTGATGGTGTGGTGGCGCTATTCAGTATTCGTCATGGGTGCCAGTCAACTCGGTCCGTAACCAACTCGGTCCGAGTCAACTCGGTCCGTGACCAACTCGGTCCGAGACCAACTCGGTCCGAAGCCAACTCGGTCCGAGGCCAACTCGGGCCGTGACCAACTCGGTCCGAAACCAACTCGGTCCGTGACCAACTCGGTCCCTATGGGAAAACGTACACAAACAAGAATCCATGCAGTTTGCAGCAGCAGTGTACAACATGTAGGCTACTTACTTGCATTAATGTTTTTTAATGTCATCATAACATAATATGTTTTGCTTGTGGCTGAAACCGTGAAGAAATAAATTATGGTGATACCATAATTATTAGATAAAATGGCACAATACAATTTTAATTAAAATATTAATTAAATTATACACAAAGTCAAAATGCCTTATGAAAACGTGCTTTTTATGTTTAAAATTAATAAATCCATTAATGAATAATAATGATGATTGTTTTGTGTTTTTGTTTTTGATTTTTTAGCTTTGTTTTAATTAATCTGTGTATAAACATATAACATAATTTAATATAAGATTTATAATTGGCAGGTGTTTGGGAAGGCACGTCTTTTGATGACAGGTTTTTTTTTTTTTTTTTTCTTTTTTTTTTTTACTTTTTGTCAGGCCCATGGACCAATGTATTTTTCATTCTTTTAATGTTTTTAAGATAATAAATGAATAAATAAATAAATAGACCTAAATAAATAGTTAAATTCACGCAATTTGCGAGACTACGTACTCGTTTTGCTGCAACAAAATTACCAGACGTTTTTGCGTGCATTTTCCCATAGGGACCGAGTTGGTCACGGACCGAGTTGGTCACGGACCGAGTTGGTTACGGACCAAGTTGGCCTCGGACCGAGTTGGTTACGGACCGAGTTGGGCATGGACCGAGTTAGTTACGGACCGAGTTGGTCACGGACCGAGTTGACTCGGACCGAGTTGGTTACGGACCGAGTTGACCTGAAACCTTCGTCATTCTCATTGACATTGTGCACAATCAGTTACCGAGTAGTGTACGTGCTTACGACCTTTACAGGCTACAACTTGCAAGTACATGTACAACACGAAGAACATAAGTTTAACATTAGTTAAATCATGGTCATGGAGGAATAAGAGCCTCACTGGTTAATTTCGTTTTGCCAAGATGATTACATTACTAATTAGCCCTAGCCAACTTCTAGATTTAGAAGGCTACTCCGTGAGCCTTCTACTTCTAGCACTCTTACTTTTCGGGGTGCCGTAACGCTATGGGTTTTGAAAACAACAATTGATAGATGAAATTTTGGTGAAACATTGCAGCACCTACCGCCACTCCTAGAACGTGAATTCCCCTGAATCATTTTTTTTCTTGATCCTCATACATCCGTTATGCTCTGCGCCACTCCACTCGAGGAAAGATTTCTGTTTTCGAGTTCATTCATAAATTTTTTACTATGGGCCACAACATTTTTGTATAGGGGTGTGCACATTGAAGAAGACATGAAAATCATGCATGCCACATGCACACCACACAGCAAGCAGGAGCCAGCCACAATAAACAAAAAAAAATAAAGCTTGAACAACTGGTATCCATGCACATAAGAGCCATTTCAATGCATGCATCAACCAGGGAACCAGTGAAGTCAAGTTAATTGCACCCCTTCAAAAAATGGTAGATCCAATAATGCGCATGCGAACTAGACAACTTCAAGCAGCAGGTAAACTTCGACATTTTGGCAAGCGGAGTGACACAGAAAATACTTGTTATTTTATTAATAATTAATAATAATTATTATTAATTTTTTTTCTCGAAAAGTTATGGGTCAATTGCAAAAATGAGACTGCACAAGCATAACGGATGTATGAGGATCAGGAAAAAAAATAATTCATGGGAATTCACGTTCTAGGAGTGGCGGTAGTGCTGCAATGTTTCACCAAAATTTCATCTATCAATTGTTGTTTTCAAAACCCATAGCGTTACGGCACCCCGAAAAGTAAGAGTGCAAGAAGGCTCACGGAGTAGCCTTCTAAATCTAGAAGTAGCCCTAGCCTAGGCCCATCCATACAGCAATTGTAAAGTTGTAAAGTTTGTTTTCTCTCTTACTTTTCTTTGCAGGTGTACGCAGCAACCTTACCCAAGGTTTGCTGGACACCGCCTTAAGGGTGAGAATCTAGATATACATAGATTGAGAAACTATTTTCATTTAGTCATTCCAAGTAAAATAGTCATTTCCAAGTAAAATAGTCATTTCCAAGTAAAATAGTCATTTCCAGGTAAAATAGTCTACCAGTACTAATTTAGTTTTTGTATTTTGTATCAATTTATTAATTTTACAAAATTGATTGTTTTTAGGATGTGTATATTTTGCCGGCACCGTCAGGTATTCTTCTCGTTGGCCATGCCGGCCTTCTTTCTCTAAAGGTTATTTTGCCGGAGGTACGTTCTAGTACTACCTTTTAGCCAATGGGAACGGCAAAATAGCTTTTGCAGGAAGATTGCCGGTACCGACAAAATATACACTGCCTTGTTTTTATGATAAAACTTGTGTCACTTTCTGAATCCTTTCTCGGTTGTTGATAGAACACCAAGCCATGTCTGCTACAGTCCAGGCATTTTACCAGGGTGACTGCACCCCTGTATGCTGTGGAGACTAAGGCTAAATTTGAGCGTCGGAAGCCTCACGTCAACATAGGAACCATCGGTCATGTAGATCATGGCAAAACATCACTGACTGCGGCCATAACAAAAGGTACACTGCTGTGAATGATGCGCTGGTTGCTCATTACTGATGTAAATTGTACACAGGATTAACCTGAGTATGTAATATTGCACTGTATTGAAGGATCCAGGACTGTAGAGCTCAGTCACTGTGACTTTACTCTTGGGTTAAAGACCTGTGTTGGTCTTAATCCAAATAACGTGTCATAGGGATGTACTTGAGGTATTATGAAGGATCCAGAGGCCTAAGATTAATCTGAAATTTTGATCGATCCTAATTACAAAGTTTGATGTCACAATACAAATCACTGTGGTGATTCTGGCAGCTCATCTTAAGATTAATCTTACTGCTTGGTGAAATCTTGCCAAGTACTGTAGAGCCCAGACTTGGGGTTACTTTCCAAACTAAGTCAAAATAATGGGGGAGACTTTGGAGAACGGGTCTTCAAGTCAACAGAGCACATGCACGCAATGGGAGACTTGGTCTTCTAGTCTAAACAGCGCGCACGCACCCGCAAAACAACGCGCACATGCTCACAATATCGTGCGCGTGCGCTGTTGACTTGAAGACCCGTTCTCCAAAGTCTCTCATTGTGAGCATGCAGGCGTTGTTATGCGCATGGGCTATTGACTAGAAGACCGGTTCTCAAAAGTCTCCCATTGTACCTTGAGGATACTGTAGTGTTTGATTTTGACAGATGGAGGAATGTTCCTAATCAAGATGCCTCTTAAAATGATTGTAAGCTCTGAACCTTATCATCTTTCAGTTCTTGCTGACGAGGGCAGTGCTAAGTACCACAAGTATGATGAGATTGACAAAGCTCCAGAGGAGAGGAAACGTGGTATTACCATCAACGCTGCACATGTGGAATATGAGACAGTTAATAGACACTATGCTCATACTGACTGCCCAGGTCATGCTGATTACATCAAGGTAATGGAACATAGGTTACATAGGGGGGCATAGGTGGCAAGTGCGTTAGGCACTTGCCTCTCACTAATGTGGCCCGGGTTCAATCCCGGCTTAGGTCATATGTGAGTAGAGTTGTGCATTGGTTCTTTCCTATGCTACGAGGGTTTTTCTCCAGGTTCTCCAGTTTTCCTCCCTCCACAAAAATCATTAACACTTTTGATCTCAGGCTGTGCTCCGTGATCATGGGTTGATGTGGCTGGTAGCCAAAGGGCGCCCATGAATGCCAGCAACTCGGTCACGTGTAGCACCATCCTTCATAATTCAGCATCCCAGCTGCAATTAAGGATGATCACCCTCCCAAATTATTATTATTGTTATTATTCCTTCCTCTCCACTTCCCTGCTTCCTATACCGAGCAGGTCTGTTTGCCGCCCTCTATCACGTCTGACAATCTTGGGTTTGACTAATCTCTCTGAATCTTGTTACCTGACAGAACATGATAACAGGAGCAGCTCAGATGGAGGGAGCGATCCTAGTAGTAGCTGCAACGGATGGACAGATGCCTCAGACAAGGGAACACCTGTTACTTGCTAAGCAGGTAATGATCAATCAAGAATCATCTGTTACATGTAACAATATGAAAGAATCTACGACCCACAGTGTTTTTGATTTTGAGAAGATTTCTTTATTTGTTGTTGTTGTTTTTTCCTTTGTAGATTGGTGTAGATCACATCGTTGTTTATATCAACAAGGCTGATGCAGTAGACAATGAAATGTTGGAGCTTGTTGAGCTTGAGATGAGAGATGTCCTGTCTGAGTATGGCTATGATGGGGAAAATACACCCATTGTCATCGGCTCAGCATTGTGTGCTCTGGAGGTAGGGTTTGATTTGTCTTCATAGAGAGGATCTCTACTGGGGTTGATTTCACCAAACTCATCGTAACTTACTATCAATCGTAGGACTTATGATGCATTGTAGCCCTATCTGGAAAACGATGGGTTATCCTTTGTTACGAAGGATTGTAACCTCTTACAAAGGATAACCCATCGATCGTTAATTGAGTTATGATCTATCGTAGGGCTTCATGAAATCGACCCCTGGAAATGGTTCCAATCTTTTGAACGGCAATGCATTGAAAGCAAAGATTGCTTACTAGTATGAAACACCTAGGCCACTGGTATACTTTTCCACTAGTTACATGTTCTAGTCTTGGCTTTGATAACTTTTTCTGCTCAAGTCGAGGGATGTCTCTCCATTTCAAGTCCTTCAGTTATTTCTTTTCTCATCCAACAGGGAAAGAGTCCGGAGATTGGCGTTGAATCTGTCAAGAAACTCCTCCAGGTTGTTGATGAGTGGATTCCACTTCCACCTCGTGATATGGAGAAACCTTTCCTCATGCCAGTTGAGCAAGTCTACTCAATAGAAGGTATAGGTTAATGACTAGACGCTGGTCATTGCGCATGCCACACTGCACGTGGTTGTTGCCTTGTTACCCCTGGTCATTGCCTTGGTGTCCCTGCTCATTGCTTAGGTGCCCCTGCTCATTGCCTTGATGCCACTGGTCATTTCCCTGGTGGCCTTGGTCATTGCCTTGATGCCCCTGGTCATTGCCTTGACGCCCTGGTCTTCGACTCGATGCCCCTGGTCATTGCCTTCCTGCCCTTGGTCATTGCCTTGGTGCGACTGGTCGTTGGCCCAAGTATATATTGTATAGTTTCCCCTTTAAGATCACTCTTCAGTCTTCAAGCCATTCCTGTCCAAACTTTTGTCATTCACCCCTTCTTGTGTTAAACCATTAAATGTAGCAAAAATATTTCATTGATTCTGTTTGATTTTTCCAGGAAGAGGCACAGTTGTATCTGGCCGAGTTGAAAGAGGGTTCATCACCAAGAATGAAGAAATTGAATTCATCGGCCATGATACCAAGATCAAGTCTGTTATCACTGGTAAGCTGACCATTCCTGTAATTGGCTACATATTCTACCAGGCAGACTTTGGGGGCATGGGTGGCAAGTGCGTTAGGCACTCGACTCTCACCAATGTGGCCCTGGTTCGATCCTGGCTTGGGTCATATGTGAGTAGAGATGTGCGTTGGTTCTCTCCTATACTACAAGGTTTTTCTCCGGGTTGTCCGGTTTTCCTCCCTCTACAAAAATCAAACACTTTCGATCTCAGGCTGTGCTCCGTGATCATAATGGGTTGAAGTGTGCTGGCAGCCAAGGGTGTCGCCGCGCCGACAACTTGATCACGTTGTTGCCGCATCCTTTGCAATTCAGCAACCCAGCTGACTAACAGTAAGGATAATTATTATTATGAAGGTAGACCAGGGTCTCCAATCTTACTGTGTATCCTTTCTCGTTCCTCTGTGAAGGTATCGAGATGTTCCACAAGATCTTGGATAAGGGAGAGGCTGGAGATCAGATGGGAACGCTCGTAAGAAACGTCAAGAGAGATCAGATCAAGAGAGGGATGATGTTATGCAGACCCAACACATACCAAGCACACAACAATATCAAGGCACAGGTTAGTATGGTACCCTTATCAATACATAGACCCAACACATACCAAGCACACAACCATATCAAGGCACAGGTTAGTATGGTACCCTTATCAATACATAGACCCAACACATACCAAGCACACACCAATATCAAGGCACAGGTTAGTATGGTACCCTTATCAATACATAGACCCAACACATACCAAGCACACAACAATATCAAGGCACAGGTTAGTATGGTACCCTTATCAATACATAGACCCAACACATACCAAGCACACAACAATATCACGGCACAGGTTAGTATGGTACCCTTATCAATACACATACCAAGCACACAACAATATCAAGGCACAGGTTAGTATGGTACCCTTATCAATACATAGACCCAACACATACCAAGCACACAACAATATCAAGGCACAGGTTAGTATGGTACCCTTATCAATACATAGACCCAACACATACCAAGCACACAACCATATCAAGGCACAGGTTAGTATGGTACCCTTATCAAACATGACCCGCCATCACAGGATCAATGGAAAGTCACCATGCACATTAGCTTGACAAGATTTTCAAAGGCAGATATCTGTAGACGTATCCTATCCAAGTCTTCTGATTGTTTGCACAGTTAGAGGAAGATAGTATTATCACATTTCATTGATGGCTCTCTTCCAGATCATAGGGCCCTTTACGAAACGATGAATTAAGCTTGGGCTTAGGCCATAAAAAAAAAATTGTTGTATTGGCGTAACCCGCCCGACCCAAAAATATGCCCCGACCGTAGACATTTTAAACCCAAAAAAAATTAATAAAAAAATTTATAAATAAAAATCGGGGGGAAAAAATAATTTAAAAAAAAAATCGCAAATTTGTATGCAGATTAAAAGCTTAAAAGGAGCAAAAGATGGAAACCAGACTGGTTAAAGTTGTTATGTAATTTCTTGTCTTTATTTGACTCGTCAAATACTGTGATATACAGGAAAAAAAAGCATCTAATACAGGAAAAATTAAATAAAAAAATTAAAAAATCCGCCCGCCCTACCCTATTTTCCAAACCTCCGTTACTCCAATACAACAATTTTTTTTGTTTGGCCTTAGGTTGAAAATACAGGTTGTGAATTTTCCCTGAGGTTGACGTTCCATTTTCTTGTTCGAAATAGAGATCTACGTCAAAGCCGTACCCCAAAACCTTGATTTGTATAGGCCCTATCTGTTACTTAAAAATGGATGTAAGAAATAAAGCCGGAGTCGGAGCCGAGTTTTCGTAAAGCCCATAGTTAGGCTAAAAAAAAATTGTTGTGTTGCCCTCAACTGGAAAAATAAAAATTTTGGGTCGGTCGGTCGATTTATTATTATTATTTTTTTTTTTTTTGCCGACTTAACATTTAAGAATAAATACAGGATGTATGGTCACCAGGGCTTATAAATCAACGGTCTTGGGTCGTTTTGAGGAGACATGCTTTTTTTACTGCTAAATCTTACATTTTCTGTCAAAAATGGTGAGTTTTTATACTTAAGGACTCGGAGGGAAAAAAAAAATCCCGACCCAAAGTTTTGGCATTTTACGGTCGGTCGCTGAGGGCAACACAACAATTTTTTTTTTAGGCCTTATGAACTTGAGTAACAGTTTAATTGCTGAGTTGTTCTTGTGTTGTATTTAGGTGTACATTCTGACCAAAGAGGAAGGAGGAAGGCACAAGCCATTTGTGAGTAATTTCACTCCAGTTATGTTCTCCTATACCTGGGATATTTCAGCAAGAATTACCCTGCCTGAAGACAAGGAAATGGTTATGCCAGGTAAGTTCCTCTACATCTCCCTAATTTAGAATGAAAATTTATTCGTGATGAGGATTAGAAAGCTGAACAAAAAATGCGAAAAAATTGATTGAAATCAAATATTGATTCTTTTGATTTCATTGTCCATATTGCATTTTATATTCACTTTAATTATTAACCATCCACTGAAACAAAATCAACCCTCCAAAAGGGGTGAAAGGAACTTGCAAGTAAATTGAGTACAATCATTTAACAAGCTTTCCTCGAGTGATAGACTCTTTCCAGCCGGTGGGATTTCTCCAGCTTTCCAGATTTCATCTCTGGTTTGTTATGGGGGAAGGTTATGGCAATAAGGATCTCAAATTCTGGTAGCACATTAACCCATTCTGCATGATTGAAAAGCTTAAAATGACTCGCGTTTTTGTTCTTTTGACTAGGGGAGGATGTCAACTTGACTCTCGCCCTGCAGAAGCAAATGGTTCTTGAAGTGGGTCAACGATTCACACTTCGCGATGGTCGCATCACCCTGGGCACAGGAATTATCACGGAGATCTTGCCCCAAATTGAGAAAAGTTAGTGCTAGAAATAAAACCTAAAGCATAACTATTGTGATCTGTATAAGGGAATATGTGGCCTGCTATGTAACTAAATGACAGTCACTAGATGTCATGAGGTTATCCAGTTTTTATTCAGAGACAACATTTCATCTGCTCAAAATCTCCTGAATAGGTCTTATTCATGGTGCATCCATCCTGCATTCCAAGCAGTGCAATCAAACCGATGCTTGGATTCAAAATAGTCTGGTCTGTTTAGAATTGGTATTATCTTTTCCAAAGGGTATACAAGGAAGGTGACAAAATGGATGCGCCATGAATAAGGTTTCAACAAAGAAAAAGAGTGCCGCAGTCTAGTTTTGTACATCTGGAGAAGCCCTTATCCAGCTCAGTTTTGCATTGTAGAAGTAAAGGTGAAAGAACTTTACTAGAAGTGAAGTAAAAATTCATCCATGTTTGATTTGCTTGTTGCTCCACCTATTCTCTGGTGTCAGGCTACGATCATTTTCTATGTAAGGGATGCCGTCTTTTCTTTTCAGTGAAATGTAAAGTGGATTTCATTATCACTCTGTGCATGTGTAGATTATGTTTTGTTGATATTTAATATCCTACATGTAGATTTGGTTCCTTCACAACTAAAGCAGTGGAAGAAGGAAATGTAGTGCTTGAATTCTGATACTGAGATTAATGTGTTTAAACCATTTATGTTGCTTTTATTAATGACGTGTGAATACTTAATACCAACGAGTGATCTTCATTATAATAACATCCTGGAATCTTTCCAACTTAAATATACAAGGCTTGAATCTAGCATACACACGTGTAAAACTTGTACGTAATCAAGATGTCTTTGATGCGCATTTTAATAATAGTTGAAACTATACACAGCCTTAATTTTGACAAATTTTCATAAAAATTTAATTATGTATAAATCACTCTCCTGAGGATGAACAGAGCACACTGTTCGGAAAGCCGAGATAATACCACTGGTTCTTCTCAGAACCACACACTCTCACAGAAGAGATAACATGGTGTCACCGCAAACCTACCTTCCTTTTAGTACTTCCACCATGCATAGCTTCAAGTATTATATGTATAAGTTGTTGATTATATGAAAGGAACCTGTCATGCCAAACTGGGACCAATTTCATGGAGCTGCTAAGCACAAAAATTTGCATAGCACAAAAAATGATTTGCCCAATAAAAGAAACCATAAATAAAAATTTGATAGTCATGATCAGCGAACAACAGCCAAAGAACAATCACGAGCAACATGGACATTTGGTTGTTATAACCCTGTTTTTATCAAGACAGAAATGTCATGCTTAGCAAATTTTTGTGCTAAGCAAGGCCATGAAATTGGCCTCTGTTGCCAGGTGACCTAGCATTTAATATGTATCATGGTTCTCTTGATTGAGTTGAAGCTGTGCCAGAATTTTTTTTTCAATTTTTTGGTTACCGGTAAGTTCCTTTTTTAGTGATTCCCATATCGGTGCGACTTTACAAGATGATAACTGCATGAGCTGTTCATTGCAAATGAATTATTCATTTGTTACATGAATAATTCATGATTTCATTTTCAAAAGACAATATTAGTTGGAAATAATACTATGACACTTCAAGAAATTACATTATAATTGCAATTGGTGTTGCATTTATTGTAGAAGTTTTTTTTTTTACACTAAAAATCAAATCAATACAAGAGTGAAGTATTTAATCATTTCTCTTATTCTGAACTACAATAAAAACCTTTTCATTCATAATTAGGCACAAACTGTACAATGAAATAAAACAATTCCCTGTTGTTCACCAGCACATAGAAGTAAATGGTTTATAAATTGTCATCTTGTGCATTTTGCAGTTGTGTTTACTTGTGTGTGGAGAAAGATTACATACATTATGATAAAAATGCGACTATTCTGTGAGTCTAGAGTTTTATTGTATCAAATTAATGTCACAATGTGTCTAGATGTGAACTTTATAATATGCATGTTCTATTTTTAAGGGTTTCCATTGGGAAACCATAGAAGCCTCTGAAGGGATCACCCGGGCCAAACCACAACAATGCAGCATTATTCTGCCATCTGTATTCTTCAAAAGTAACATCTGAAATTAGGTTGCTTTTGACGATACAAATGACTTTTAAAGGCCATGAAATCGATGGAATATAAGTTGGAATGATTAGCTGTCTCACTGTGGATTGTTGTATTGATTCTATAATTCTTTTGGTTCTGATGATAATAATGTTCAATATCAAACTGGCTTTTAAAGGCCGTGAAATTGATGGAATATAAGTTGGAATGATTAGCTGTCTCACTGTGGATTGTTGTATTGATTCTATAATTCATTTGGTTCTGATGATAATAATGTTCAATATCAAACTGACTTTTAAAGGCCATGAAATTGATGGAATATAAGTTGGAATGATTAGCTGTCTCACTGTGGATCTCAGTAAGTGAAGATTGTACTGATTCACCGACAAGAAACCACACAATAAAATAGGGAAGAACTCTTAGTTGGTACAAAATACATTTTTGAGAGAATGGCTAATTATTCCCCAAGATAACATCTAAATAATGGATTCATTCTGCAGTCGTCTTTTACACAGCCTGCTTACCCATTCAATAATGACTGTGCAATGAATAATCTTCCCATATGGTAAGTGCCAAGGAATCGGAATCAGCATGACACCAACATAGACTTATGCATGCTCATCAAGAAGGGGTGGAGCTCGCCGCTCTCTAGAGCACCTGCCCTCTCAACTAGCAAAGCCCATCATTATATTCATGGATATGACCTGACTGTTCAAGTTATTGACCATTAACTCCCTCCCCCTCCTCCTTGGTAAGTGTCCAGGGGTCGATTTCACCATTCTCATCGTAACTTACTATCAATCATGGGACTTATGTTGCATTGCAGCCCTATGTAGGATACAATGGGTTATCCTTCGTAACTCAAGTTACGATTGACCGTAGGTCTTTGTGAAATTGACCCCTGGACTTGGAATCAGCATGACACCAACCTAGACAGTCAGTGATTCCTGGATATGTCCTGACTGTTCAACTTACTGATCATTAACCCCCCCCCTCTCCCTATGGTAAAGACTGGTAAGTATCAAGGACTTTGAATCAGCATGACATCAACCTAGACAGTCGGTGATTCCTGGATATGACCTGAGTCAGGAAGAGATGGGTTCATAGGATGATGATGTCAGCTTTCAGGTTTGACCTGTGTAAGATTGTTACTCCTCTGACTGACATCACTACTGATCATCTGCTGAATGTGAGCCCAGATACAATACACCTGTCAAACAAAACATGAATGATACACAGAATGCGGGTAAGCTGGGTTATTGCATCATGTGCTTAAATTTCAACACTGATAGGATTTTGGTGATTCAGGACTTTATAGTCCAAGTTATTAAAATGGACTGCTGGCCCTACTGCAATTGCAAGGTTTCAGGAAGGATTTAGAGAGCTTGCACTGAAAACCAGGGTCCAAATGTTTCATTCATAATATCCTCATAATGTGAATAGCAATTGAAGCAGGGTCTTCACAAGACAACCAGACACCCCTATGGCTAAGATCTTGTGGCCTAATACTTCTAGGTTCTATGACTAAAGAACATGCCATAGGGCAATCACAAAGTGGTATTAAACCTTGGAGTTCAAGGATAAGGAAGTTAAACTTCAATACATCAAGCATCACCTGTGTAACAGGTTTCACATTCCTTACCTCTACTACAGAGCAAACCGCCCTCCCTGCACTAAGGATGCCAATTCCAACATACTTGACGATACTTGGAAGGAAGATACCTGAGCCATAGAATCCAAACTTGCATACGTAGAACCAGACTGGCAATAGGTCAAGACTGATCATGGTGTACAAACCAATCAGGGATCGGAAATCTGCAAATAAAAAAAAAGGAGACAATCAACCATGTTTTCCATCCACAGATCTTGACTTTATAGAGATATTAAGGATTGTATCACTTCATTTGACTTTGTGTTAGGATGGCCAGACATAATTTCTGATTGTTGGAAAGTTAATTGAAGCGAAAAAATAAGTCTATAATTCTGAGACTTACTGTCGGCCATGACATTCTTGATGAGCCATGGTGCTTGTCCATAATTGGACTTCCACTGTGATCCAGCAGTATGTGTACAAACAAATGTACACCACTCCAAGGCAGACACAAAGTATCCCCACTGCAAAATAATTAAGTAGACAATAATATACAATGGTCAATGATAGTTTGGAGGTCTCTGCCAGAAATCCTAGGCCCCTTCCAAACCTCTGCTCTGGCTCTGGCTCCAGCTCCAGCTCCAGCTCCGGCGCTGTCATCCATATGATGGAAATATAGGTTGTGGCTTTTCATAGAAGCTGAATCTGTTTTCTTGTTCATAATAGAGAATCTACTTCCAAACAGTAGCCAAAAGTCTCTATTTTGATACTCGTTATTTTAGAAAGAATTCACAAAATGGAGCCGGAGGCAAGGTTTGGAAAAGGGCCTTGACTTTACTCAGCCCAAATCTTTCTGTATAACTATAATCCTAAAAGAAATGTAACCCTATAAGCTGAGTGGAAACTTGGAGTCATCAGCCAGCCTATTTATCCAAAAGGCAACTCTCTATTTCTTCAGTAATTTTAATAAAAAATGAATTCTCTATCCTTCAATAAACAGTTCAAGTTCAACCAACTGTATGAGATAACAATTTGCAGGTGGACAGCATTTCTTACCCTGTATAACTGGCACCAAAGCATTCCACGTCCAAGATTATCAATGGCCACGTCAAGCTAGAAACCACAAAAATACAAAAATATCCCTGAGAAGAATCACATATGAATACTCGGTATGTACTGGTAATACTAGCTACAATGCTTAAATATGATTGTACATGTGTGTATCAATCATTGTCTACTTGTTGGGAGGGCCATCTGTATCTAGTCTGATTACTTATTTCACTGTTTACAGTTTCTTTTACCAATACAAGTAATAAACTTCTGCAAACTGCTCATTGGCCAAAATAATGACCGGAAATACAGTGTATATCAAATGCTTGGAGTTAGGAGGGCCTGACGAGTTTCGATCCTAGTAGGATCATTCTCAAAGGCAAAAAAAAAAGGTCCTTTTACCAGCAACATATGACTCTGAATCTTACCCAAGCTCCAAATGCTGAGGTCTGATGAAGACGTCTGGCTAGGAAACCGTCGAAAACTGCAAGGAAATCAAAGATTGACAGTGAAACAGGCCTTACGTGCATAATTTGTAGTCTATCCTGATGACATGGATCTGTTGCCGTGACAGACCAAGGGTTACAATGATCATAACCAAGTCCGGGGCCGATTTCACTAGAAGTGCTTTGCGATCATCGCTAAGCCCAAATCCATCGGAGAATTGATCGCTACTTTGCGTAGCAATTTTCCATTTAGCAATGGATTTGGGCAAGTTAGCGATCATCGCAAAGCATTAGTGAAATCGGCCCCTGGTCTATCTACAAGTACAACAGTTTATTATACCAAGGACAGGGTAGTACAGGCAAGTTGTACTCAGATACCTACAATCCAGAATGTAGGATGTCAAGTAGAGTCCCAGGAACCAAGCAGGATACTTGAAACAGAACCATGATGCTAACAGAAGCAGCAGTCTCACATAATCTGTGGGCGAATGAAGTACGTATTACTGTCAGTTCATCCAAAGGATGGCTTACCTTTGAAACATTAGTTTAGTAAGCATATTGTTCAGCCACCATGAGGTCTATTGCTGATCGCGATCCAACAACAGTGCAAAGCATCATGGGAAGGTAAAGGGATCATGGAGAAATGAGTAAACAGATGCTCCCTTTCCCTTCAGCATAGGGCGCACCGTGTTGAAATTAACCGATCCACAAAAGACCTAGAATAGATAGCATTTGGTATCCATTAAGGAAATTCTACTTATTTCTAGTCCACGGAACAGACTACATTATTGTGAGAAAGCACTAGTGGTTCTTGTACAGATTAGTATTGTAATAGAGCGTTTTTATACTAGGCCTAGGCCTACTTAAAAAAGATAAAGTGACACAGTGACAGTGTGCAATACCCAATAGTCCTACTTGCAGTAGTCAGTACCCAGGCCTGTTCTCAAACACTCAACAGTACTAATTTTAATGGCTAAAATGTCCTGTGTAAGATTAGCTCTTCATCCGATGTACTTACCAATAATATTTGGCACGTAGAAGTATATATTCGTTTGACTTTTGCAAGACATACTTGTTACTTTTGCCTTTCAATTCCAGTCATCTGACGAAGTTTACATTGGAGCTTGTTTATCAACAAACGCCCTCAATCGGCCACAGATGAACAGGAAGACTTGGCAGAGATAGACCGTACTCTATCTAGAAGGACCTCTTTGATTGGCTGTATGATATAATAGGGATCATAGTACAGCTGTTGCGATTGACCAATTAGGTAATCGTTTACTTGGCATGCTATTTGTGTGCTAGAGATAGTGAATCTTTGATGTACGTGGTGGATGCGGAAGCAAGTGTACCAAAGTCATCATGGGTTCGCATAACAGAAAAATGTTGCTCAAATTATCGACAATTTTGTCGATTCTTCTCTTTCTTTGCTGTACAGAAGGAAGAGTTTCAAATCACAGACGCAAGGAGAGTAAAATAGATACTTCTGCGTACCATAATTATGAACAATTGACTCAATTTTTGCATCAATATGCTGGCGACTATCCCACAATTGCTAGACTACGGAGCATTGGAACCAGCGTGGAACACCGCCAGTTATGGGCCTTCCAAATCACCGATCGGCCCGATGAGACTGAACCAGGCGAGCCCTTGTTCAAATACGTCGGCAACATGCACGGTAACGAAGTTATTGGAAGGGAAATTCTGATTTATTTAATCCAATATCTCTGCGAGAATTATGGAAGTGATGAACGCGTTACAAACTTAATTGACAGTACAAATATTTACATCGTACCGAGTATTAACCCGGATGGATTTGAGAAAGCCAAAGAAGGGGACTGTTCTGGAACTCTAGGACGGAGAAATGCCAACAATGTCGATCTGAATAGAAACTTCCCTGATCAGTTTGAATCTGTCGTACCAAAAGCTGAACCCGAAACAGCAGCTACGATTAAATGGATTGAGAATAACCCATTTGTGTTATCTGCTAACCTTCACGGAGGTAGCGTGGTAGCCAGCTATCCTTTCGATGATTCATCTAAACACAGTCATTCAAGTGTTTACAGCGCTTCACCAGATGATGACGTCTTCAAACTACTGGCTAAGGTTTATTCCAATCACCATCTAACAATGGCTCATAACACACATCTATGCCAAACAGGAGAGGAATTTCCATTGGGAATTACTAATGGTGCCAATTGGTACGATGTTCCTGGTAAGTATAAATAATCATACAAATAATTGAACAAATTCCTCTTTATACAGCAAAGATGTTGATTTACATTTTTTTTCAACTACATAAATTTAATTCTTTGGTGATGATTCCACCCAATTTGTATTGCAGAGCTCTGGTAATGTCGTTGCAGTGATTGTAACCCAAGCTTAGTACATGTAGGTCCATGTTACAACCAACGGATAAAACCATTGCAACTGCATTAATTACATGTACAGGTGGACTTCAGGTGGCCTGGTAGGTGGCCTGGTTGTGTACAGAACTCATAATTATATACTTTGTTTTCTTTCAATTTTTAAGTTTTTAAGTTCTTTCCTCAAAACACCGGGATAATGTCAACCATTTATTTCCCTTAATAATATAATTTTTCTTTTGTCAAATAATTTTACATTTTTCCTGTCTGGTTTTCATCAACAGGTGGCATGCAGGATTACAACTATCTCCATAGCAACTGTTTTGAGATAACAGTTGAGCTATCATGTTGTAAATATCCTCTTGCCAGTCAGCTAGCCGTGGAATGGAACAAGAATAAAGAAGCACTCCTAGCATACATGCAAATGGTGAGGGTTACTACACATTGGAAAATTACCTTGCTTTGATTTCTTTATTTGAAAAATGGCATGCTTGAAACTTGAACTCCAAAAAAGCAATCTGCTTATCCATGGAGACTTGTGCTATACCAACATGCCCAAATTGTGCTTACAGTCTTAGGGTGCAAGTAAAAACAGAAGAGGTGTTTAGAGCTTGAGATGGGATTGGGTTGGCCACATATCCCTAAGGGCTGGTAGTGCCAGATTCTAAAACTGCTGGATTGTTGAAGTCGACAGAGTAGATGATGGTAATCTGTTCCACACAGGTATAATACGCACAAAGAAGGAGAATTTAAAGACATTAACCCTTGGCAGGATGTTTTGGTAGCAGTGGGTATTGCACACTCTCCCTGTTCTTACAGATGATATAACACAGCTCGGAAAGGGGATGTGGACCAGCCCATGATGGACTGATACCAAACTGCCAAAGATGACAAAGATTTTACTTTAAGTTTTCTAAAAGAGATTTCAATGCTATTTACAAACCAAACTCAAAGCCAAGTAAACTTGACTCTACAGGGTGTCCAAGAAAAAACGAAACTGAGATTTGTCAGTGTTTAATCCTATTTTAATTTCACTTTTGAATAATAAATGACACATATCTGGAAAGCTTATTTCCTCAGCTTTCATTTTCAATCCATTTGAAAGGCAGATATCTCTGTTAGTGTTATCCCTTGCTCATTTTTCTTGACCGAGGCATCATTTGAAATGCCAGGAAATGTAGTTTTTAGAAATGTGACTGATTCTTTAAAATAAATATATCGTTGTGCAAATAACTTTTTGATAGTCTTGCTTCATATTGTCTTTACTCACTCATGCATGAAGTATGGATCATATGAATGGTATCAAATGAAATGTGTCATTTATTATTCAAAAGTGAAATTAAAATAGGATTAAACACTAACAAATCTCGGTTTCGTTTTTTCTGGGACACCCTGTATACCATGTCTGACCAAGACCAGCTACATGTAAGTTCCAACTGGATTCTGCAAAAAACTTTCTCCTACTATAAACCTTTTACATACATATGTCTTCTTTTTCCAGTCGAATTGTCAATATATGCGCTGATGTACTTGCGCTTTTCTTTATTTATCACCCTGTCATGAATGCTAATCATGTTTATCGGAATATTTAATTCATTGCCATGCCATTAGGAAGGCTAAAATATGAGGGTTGGTTTTTCAACAGGTGCATGTACCAAGGATACCAGTACACAGTGAAGTAGCATAATACCAGCATAGTACCAGTACTTTACTATATACACAAAGCAAATCCCAGCCATTCAACCATGAAGTATGAATGTTATTTACAGTTCAAAGGTCATTATTAATGCAATTATGCAAAGATAAAATTGCTTTTTAAAAGTATCCTAGGACTGGATTTCCAATTACCATGGTGACTTGTATTGTGACATCACATGTTGCTTAGCAATTAAGATGAATTCACACTTAAGATCAATCTTAGTGCATCCTGAAATCGGCCCCTGGCCCTAACTTTATTCTACAACTAAGCATCTTGTGTAATTAGTGAAAACAATGTAAATCAATAAAATCAGAATATTTGAACACAAGATCTGATTTTGCTGCACTGGGGCCAATTTTACAGCCCTACTTAGCACAAACATTTGCCAACCATGAAATGTCTGTCTTAACAAACGGGATAAACAACCACATTACCATGTGTTGTGTATCGCTTGTGATTGTTCTTTGGCTGTTGTTCGCTGACCATGAATATCAATTGGAATTTTTATTGGTGGTTTGTTTTATTGAGACATTTTGTGCTAAGCATTTTTGTGTGCTGAACAGCTCCATGAAATTGGCCCCTGGTCAGTAGGATTAAGCTGAATTTGCAATCAATCAAACAAAATCCACAGCTGTCTGATTTCAGCAAACTCAACAGCTAGCAAAAATGTCTTATGTTCAGTGTTCTAATCAACATTTTAACTTGTTGAGGTTGGGAACAGAAAAGTGAGCTCTATAAACAATCTTGCAAGAAATATTTAAAGGTACAGCACAGGATGAATAATATACCCAAACAGATATATGTTCACAGATTTACGTATAACTTTCAGGGTATAAAGATGGTGCTGGTAGAAACATACCGTTAACATATTTCCGCCTGAAATGGTGTATTTATCCAGAAATTAGTCAAACAAAGACTTAAAACAGTTTTGATCTCGGGGTAAGATCAAAACCATCCTCTGTGTTTTATAAGAAAAATTGAGTCAGGTTTTTGCTATTTTCTCGTGACTCAGATGTCCGATTGAGCTCAAATTTTCATAGATTTATCATTTCAAGTACCTGTTAAATTAGACAAAGTGTGGGTGCTGTTCTGTGACCTTTACCAATCATGTATTATACCTTTAAATGTCTTATCCTATTCTTCATGTTCTAATGAATATTCAAAGGTTCATCGAGGGATTACAGGTTTTGTGAAAGATTCTGTCCTGGGCACCGGTATACAAGACGCTAAGATTATGTTGGAAGGTATTCATCATAACGTCACCACGGCCAAGTTTGGAGATTTCTGGAGAATTCTCACTCCAGGGAAATATGTGGTTTCAGTTTATGCCGATGGGTAAGGAATCAAATATACTGTTTGTTAGTGTCAGTGTCAGTATGTTTGTCAGTGGTTTGTCAACACTGTTGACCTGTTTGCCTATAGCTCCCTGATTACATTCATAATAGTTCTTGTATTTAACAGGTAGAGGCAATGATTTACCATATCCTCATTTTAAGTCCAGCACTGTGCTATTTATGGCACATTCTTTGGAGTTGGGCCAAGTTGGACCAAGTTGGGCCATCAAGCCCCATATGAAGTTACAGTACCTGGGCTCTACAGTCCTGTGTCCTTCATAGTACCACACAGTGCAGTATCCCTATGGTACATTCTTTGGATTTGGACCAAGTTGGACCATCAAGCCCCATATAAAGTTACAGTGCCTGGGCTCTACAGTCATGTGTCCATAATACCACACTGTGTAGAATCCCTATGGCACATTCTTTGGATTTGGACCAATTGTTGGACCATCAAGCCCCATATGAAGTTACAGTGCCTGGGCTCTCTACAGTCCTGTGTCCTTCAAAATACCACACTGTGCAGTATCCCTATGGCACATTCTTTAAATTTTGACCATGTTGGGCCATCAAGTCTGATATAAATTTTAATAGCTTAGCTAGGTCCATTCTTTAGTCTTTCAAAATTCTGCAATAGGAAAAATGTTGCAGATTTAGGTTAGAAATGAATAAAAAGAACGACTTGCGTCATGCTAGTCCTCCCATATCCCACAGCCCCCCCCTTCCCTTTCCCCTGTCTTCTACCTGTTGCTTGTATCTTTCATTGTTCATATTTAGCCTTTGAGAAAGATCCTGCTAGGATTGAAATGCATCAGGCCCTCCTAACTCTAAGCATTTTATACATTTTAGGTCATTATTTTGGCTGATGAGCAGTTTGCAGCAGTTTATTACTTAGTTTATTATCTGTATTACAGATACCGTGTAAGTGATCCGCAGACAGTTGTGGTTACCGATGGTGACGCAGTTGCCATGGAGTTCTTCCTGATACCAGACAACATTCAAGTGACGGCAGTCTTAGAGAATAAGGAGATGCAGAAAGAGGAATCTGAGGATGAAAGTAAGTCTCACTGCTTGAAGTTAAGAGAAGTAGAGTCCAGACATTGACTGAATGGAAAATCTTTAGACCCTTACAAGGCTTACATACAGTGTTATAGCTATCCCATTTTGAGTGCCAGCTAAATTTACTTATTGTGAACCGTAGCAAGCAGAGCTCTCGCCCCCCTCACGGCCGGGATGCAAGTCAGTACATACGTGAGCGTGTCAGCAAAATTCTGTTTTGTTATCGGGGATCTGGTCAATTTATCAAAAAGTAAAAAAATACAACATTTATGTTGTAAAAGCTCAGTGCCGCTTTCCCCGACCGGTGCCGACCAATGTAGCTAGAACACTGCTCACATATGTACAGGTTTGATAAAGCCCAGTATGTTCTGTGCTGTGATTGTCCCATACCTGTTGATCACAAATATGACTTGGGGCTTTTCCAAATCTCAGTTCTGGCTCTGGCTCCATTTCGTGAATCCATTTTTAACTAACGGATATCAAAATAGAGGCTTTTGGCTGCGGTTCTGAAGTAGATTCTCTGGTTTGAAAAGGACAACAGAGCTTCAGTTTCAATGAAAAACCACAACCTAGATTTTCAGCATATGGATGACAGAGACAAAGCCGGAGCCTGAGCCGGAGCCGAGGCCTTGAAAAGGCCCTTGGGCAGAGAATAAGCATATAAACCTGTTAATGGCCACTATGACTTGTGTAGTGATAAGACTAACCTGTTTTTGACCACTTGTACCTTTGCAGTGTTTGAACCAACCGTCTTCAGACATTACCACTACGAGGAAATGAAGACATATTTACAGGCCTATGCAGACCAATATCCTGACATAACGAGTCTTTATTCCGTGGGGACTTCAGTCGAAGGAAGAGTTCTCTATGTGATGGAAATCAGTGATAATCCAGGCGTGCATGAACCAGGTAACTTAATCATGTTTGTTTCTTAGAGAAAAGATGCCAATAAATAATTATTGCATGCATAGTATTCATCAGCAATTCTTGAATTATCAACAGATGATGTTGAATCAAACATATGGTTGCCTATAACCATCCGTGAATATTTTGATTTGTCTCACCGCCTGGGGCCAATTTCATAGAGCTGCTTAAGCACAAAAATTGCTAAGCATGAAAAGTCTTCCATGATCAAACAGGATTACCAACCAAATTTTTCATGTGCTTTTGACTTGAATTTGACTATTGATTGCTGAGCATAACATTCACAAGGAGTTTTGGCTCGCATACTGACGTTATTTACTGGTCAAGGTTTTTGGTCCGTAAGGAAATTTTGGTGCTTAAGCAGCTCTTTGAAATGGCGACCCATGTCCTTTGTAAATTTCTGTAAATTTGGGGAATTTTAACCAATAGGGCTCCGCGCTCATGATGTCAGATTCACAAGTTCAGAGAAACAAGTCACATGTTGCCCCATTAACTATAGCTGTCGATAATAAAGGGCGTATTCTATAAATAGCTCGAGCGCGGAGCCCTTTTGAGACTTAATGTCTTGTATCATGAAGCTGAAAGAATTCGTTTACAAATACACTTTGTAACTGAAAGGTAAATTGAGACACAGATTTCTTACGTTGACATGAGTCAGTTTGACTTCCTGTTGTGGTGATCATGCCAGGTGCTGTAACTCCATACACATTGCTTATTACATGGCAAATACTCAACTTCCTCTAGCTGGGCAACATGTTTTGATGTACTGCAGTCATGTATGTTTTCATGTACCGGTACGTGTACAGTCCTGTGTGCTGTCATGTACACGATGGGTTTGTTAGATTTGGTTATTCACATGGAAAAACAAGTAGTTAAAACAACGGAGTGCGGGGGCCTGTTTGTTTAACGCATGGGATCCGTGATCTACGGATCCACGTCCCATGCAGGATACCCTCAAATGGGATCTGGATCAGCAGGATCTGTGATCTTGTGCATGAAACAAACAGGCCCCAATTCTCTTCTTATAGGAATGGGGTGCTACTGGCCTCCTGTGAATCAAAGCTATTTGTAGGCAATGCCAACATTTTGGAAAACTTCAGAAAATTACGACTGATTTTACATTGCATAAGATTAGCAAATTAACCAGGAAGTCTTACCTGAATATTCAGATATAAAAGATGGATACTACTCATTTTAGTCATTGTTATTGTTCCAGCAATTCACTTGCATAGTGCATTCTGTAGAATTGCTGTATATAACTCAAGTATAACATTCTATGGTGGGCAAATGAGCTGACATAAATGTACAAAATCCATGAACTGTACGTGCTTGTACACAAATTATTAAGTCATTCTATAATAATGAAACAAGTAGGCCTATAGTACAGGCAAAGTTCACAATGAAGATTCACATACAGTGTATTTATGTACCCATGTGTGTATTGGTTTGCTGGTTTCATTTCATTGCACCTTTGAGAAACTGTGGTTAGTTTCGGGTCTACGATCGCACAAAATAATTAATAATTATGTGCCTTTACTTTAATTTTCTTGTTTTTATCAAATTTTTAAACATTCTGTCACCTGACGCTTTTCCCACAGGTGAACCTGAGTTCAAATACGTGGCTAATATCCATGGTAATGAGGTTGTGGGTCGTTCACTGGTCCTGAATCTGATCCAGTTACTATGTGAGAATTACGGACGATCAGCGGAGATAACTGCATTGGTTGATAATACTAGGATACATCTCATGCCATCCATGAACCCAGATGGATTTGAAAGAGCACACGAAGGTACGTCCAGATTGCTCACTTCCATCTCATCATGATTTACAAGATTCAATTTATATGCAAATTTGAATCATTGATATTCGTATGTAAAATTTGCCAAGGGCATGCGCACAACAACGAGCGCAATTTGCGCATGCTTACAATTGCGGGCGCATGCTCGGAGCAAGCAGAAAGAGACTTTCATCAAAAGACATCCATCCAAATTTCCATATCCTTAGTAGAACCATGTCATTTATTGTCATTCAAACGGTATGCCATAGAATATTGGAAACGTTTCTTTTTTTTTATTTTCTGGAAAACATTTCCCAATAGACTTCTCACACCATTTTATCTTTGCCAGGTTTATCTTGTACAATTAACAACGGACAAGTCAGTTGATTTACTTAGCTGACATATCAAAAAGTATAATAAATGGTTATGGCAGTGTACTGTGTATATATACTGTACTATGTGATATTCTGTGCATACAGATGTAATACACCTGTACAGTGGAGGTCCAAGGGTCCTAGTAATTCATTCTCATATTACTGTGATATTCAAGTAGATATTTAATGACATGCTGTTAACAGCAAGCTCTTCATATTAATTATTATCTACTCCCTTTACCAGTCTGCTATCTGCAGACATCTGCGCTGATAATTATTATCTTCCTGACATTTGCTTAATAAATTGTGTCAACAAGATCAAATTTCAGTACCAGCAATGTCAGCTTACCTGGATTTTGAGCTGGAACTTTCCTGAGCCAACTGAAATGTTCCACAATTCCCAGTGCATAATCACTTCTGAAATTTGAATCCATTATTGTCTATTCGTCATGGATTTCAGGACCCATGGCTTCAACACTGTCTGTGTCCATTGAAATCCTGCAGCAGTACATGGTTGGTTTGTAGAGTCCTGAATCCATCCAAATACTGCCAAACCTGGCTGTGGATTTGGATCAGGACACATGGCTTCAACACTGTCTGTGTCCATTGAAATCCTGCAGCAGTACATGGTTGGTTTGTAGAGTCCTGAATCCATCCAAATACTGCCAAACCTGGCTGTGGATTTGGATGGATAACAGGCCACATGGCTTCAACACTGTCTGTGTCCATTGAAATCCTGCAGCAGCACATGGTTGGTTTGTAGAGTCCTGAATCCATCCAAATACTGCCAAACCTGCTGTGGATTTGGATGGATAACAGGACACATGGCTTCAACACTGTCTGTGTCCATTGAAATCCTGCAGCAGTACATGGTTGGTTTGTAGAGTCCTGAATCCATCCAAATACTGCCAAACCTGGCTGTGGATTTGGATGGATAACAGGACACATGGCTTCAACACTGTCTGTGTCCATTGAAATCCTGCAGCAGTACATGGTTGGTTTGTAGAGTCCTGAATCCATCCAAATACTGCAAAACCTGGCTGTGGATTTGGATGGATAACAGGACACATGGCTTCAACACTGTCTGTATCCATTGAAATCCTGCAGCAGTACACGGTTTCGAATCCATCAAATTCTGCCATATCTGAATGTGGATTTGCATGGAATAGGGTTCCGCACTAATGACGTCACACCATGCATGCACATACCCCCACTCACCACACGTTTGCATGGCCACGTTGCAATGTTTGTCTGAGGTTCGGTGCTATTTTTAGTGCAAGTGCGCAGTGCTATTATGGTACATGTAGTTGATAGTTCATACGATTACGCTATGGCATTATTCTAGGGCCTGTTTGCTTATTGCACAAGATCACGGATCTTTCTCATCCGGATCCCATTTTAGCATACCCTCCATGGGACATGGATCCGTAGATCTGGGATCTTGTGCTTTAAACAAACAGGCCCCAAGTTTACGTGCGTAATGTGTTTACGATTGTACATGCACTGTTTAACAACATTCATAACTTAAATCTTGTAATCTCCATCATCTCCATAGGTGATAAAGTTAGCGTCATTGGTCGCAACAACGCCAAAGATGTTGACCTAAACCGTAACTTCCCTGACCAATATGGACCAAGCGAGGGCAGTCTTCAACCTGAAACTATCGCTGTAATGGACTGGATAAAGAGTTATCCGTTTGTTCTGTCGGCCGGTCTTCATGGGGGATCTCTGGTCGCTAATTATCCGTGGGATGATAACCAAAGTGGAAATTCAGATTACAGCAAATGCCCAGATGACGCCGTCTTTATTCAAATCACCGAGAAGTACTCAACGGTAAATTACATTCAATTTTGTTTTCATATTTTTGAAATTAATATTATTACTAGTTTTGTTATTTTGGGGGGTTATGGATTGTGAATTTTATTATGATTATAATCACATAACATTTCTTTTTTTTTCTTTTTTTTATTCTTTAAAAAGGAAAAAGGGAAACTGACTTAATTTAAACTCATTGAAAAGTGAACAAAGAAAAATTTAATGGAGTGGGATTCGACCCGGGGACCTCCTGAATACCGTACCGATGCTCTACCAACTGAGTAATCCAGCCCTCGGGTCCTAGGGCACTCAGTTGGTAGAGCACCTATACGATATTCAGGAGGTCGTCGGTTCAAATCCAGCTCCTGACATTTTGTCTTTGTTCACGTTTCAATTACTTTTTATTCATTTAATTGATTAACCATGCTTCTTGGTAAATCAGTGGTCTTTGGTTCACATTCACCTGTCAGTAATGAATTTTTCTTCTTTTCGCTTTCCTGATTAGTCCCATGCTACCATGCATTTAGGTCACCCATGCCCTAAGCTATATCCCGGCGAGGCCTTTGAAGATGGTATAACTAACGGTGCTGCTTGGTATAGTGTAGCAGGTAAGTCAGTCTAGAAGTTATTTTTGATGCGTTATTGAAAGGTGACAAAAGAAAAATTGACTGGAGCGGGATTCGAACCAGTGACCTCCGGATTACAGAATACAGTACCCGCGCTCTACCAACTGAGCTATCCAGCCCTATGTTGGTGGTGTCCTACAAAGATAATTGACTATTAGGGATACCATGCCATCAACATGGGGCTGGGTAGCTCAGTTGGTATTCCGGATGTCACTGGTTCGAATCCCGCTCCAGTCAATTTTTCTTTGTTCACTTTTCAATGACTTAGAATTCAGTCAGTTGTTTGATGATATACTTGTTTCATCATGGGGTATTGCCTCACATTGAAGTGAAATATAACATGTATAGAGTTATCTATTTGCACATGTCCCTATTGATAGTTTTGTGTTTTTGAAAAAAAATCAGGTATATGAGTATGACCATATATGGAAATCAGTGATTTGTGCATGGAGGTGTACCTACCTGAACCTGACCATATATGGAAGTCAGTGATTTATGAATGGAGGTGTTTGGGACAGTGTTTAGTACTATATGCAAATTTATATTGATGTTTATTCATTGCAGGTGGAATGCAGGATTGGAACTACTTACATAGCAACTGTTTTGAGATCACTCTGGAATTAGGATGTATCAAGTATCCATGGACTAAAGATCTGAAGAGCTACTGGGATGCCAATAAAGTAGCCATGCTGGCATTAATAAAAGAGGTAAATCAGTCGCCATGGTAACGGGCAGTCTTATCAGATCTTATCAGAACCCCTTTTCTTAATCCCAATGGGCCGTTCCGGCTCTGCTCTTAAGCCCCGCCCACCTTAGCAACACCATGTGTTTTACATACAGCGTGTGACCAAGATTGACCGAGGTAATGGACGACGACTCTAATTTTAGTTATTCTACTGACTTTTTGTTTTCTGCGATATTTAGGTTCAGAGAGGAGTGAAAGGATTCGTCATCACTCCAAGGGGTAAAGCAATACAGAATGCTACAATCAGTGTAGCAGGGATTAATCACATCATCTATACTGCAGTAGATGGGGATTATTGGAGATTAGTGGTACCAGGAACATACCAGATTACAGCATCAGCTGATGGGTAAGTCACTAATCTCCAAACTGCAGTAGATCTGGATTAACATAGATTAGTGGTACCAGTAACCTACCAGATTGCAGGAAAATGATAATCTTCTTTTCTTCGTTCTCCCACAGCTTCACTTCTGAATCCCAAACGGTCACAGTTCCTGACGAATGGGCAGTGCAAGTTAATTTCACCCTCCAGCAAACCGAGAAAGCCAAGCCAAAGCCCAAGCCAGCCACTACGCTAACAGACCAAGAATGGGCTGAATTGTTTGACTTTGGCTTACCACAGAACTTCTCTAAATACCTCTCTAATGCTGAACTGGACAGCAAAATGACGACTCTGGAGAAGACGTTCCCAGTTGTCAGACTGTTGTCCCTGGGATCTACATCAGGCAAACAGCAGATAAAAGGTGCAGTAATGACAAGTGCGGAATCAAGCATAGCAGTCATGGACAGGCCACGGGTTGCTCTGATTGGTGGATTGAAAGGTGACGAACCAATCGGAAGGGAGATCCTTTGGAGATTGATTCAACATTTAGGAGAAGGTGAGATTCATATTGATCTGTTATTGGCCAAGATTCAGTCAAAGTTCTTTGATATTGTTTTGAAACTCTTGGTGACATTTATGGCTGGAGTATGTATATTGTTATCAAACCCATTCCCTGTACAATCTTTATTATGTATCATTCCTGGGGTCAATTAAAAAACTCATCATAACTTACTATCAATCGTAGGACGTATGATGTATTGCTGCCCTATGTAGGAATCGATGGGTTGTACTTCGTAACTTGAGTCACGATCGATCATAGGGCTTCGTGAAATGGACCCCTGATCTTCCTAATTGCCCTGTTTTTCTCTCACCTTTCCTTTAGCCCTTACTTTTAAGTGGCCCTCTAAGGGCCTTGTGTTGGCCAATATTTATTAATGAAAACAAAATTTGATAGCATCGGATGCCCTGTGCAGCAACATCAGGGTATATTCAAGTATTTTCCCTTGTACCAACAAACAGCACATCCCTAATTCATGACATTTCTCTCACTGACAGGCTATGAGAAAGGAGACAAGAGAGTGACTGAGATCTTGAAGGCATCCGTTGTAGTGATTGTACCAGCTATTGACCTGGATGGATTTGATCAATCTATCCAAGGGGATTGCCAAGGTGCACACTTCACTGGGACGTCATTTGATCATCAGATCACCTCCGATGGATCGCTGGTAAGATGACAAGGCGTCATTGTCATGGATGGATGTACAGTGGAACGCCAGTATAATGAATGAGCTGGGATGCACAGAGATTGTTCGTTATAGTGGTAATTCGTTATAGTAAACAATTTTCAGCATATATATACATACATTATGCATAAAAATTAGGAGCCAAGGATGATGTTTGGTAAAGCCAAATGTCCGGTATACTGGTGTTCCACTGTACTTGGCTCTTGTATCTGTTAGTCAGGATCGGAGCTGGTTGTGATTGTTGATGAGTTTATTTCTCTTTTTGTATGGCTTGGAGTCAGGAGGATCTGACAAGTTTCAATCCTAGCAGAATCTTTATCAAAGCCTTCAATAAAGATTCTGCTAGGATAAAAATGCTTCAGGTCCTCCTAACTCCAAGTATTTTATCAATTTCAGGTCATTATTTTAGCTGATGAGCAGTTTGCAGCAGTTTAATACTTGTACTGTTTCTGTTTTGTTTGAAGCTGTCCAGTCGGCCTGAGCTGGTAACCATCAAGAATCTATTTGCAGCTGCTACCTATAAACTGGTACTCAGCATTGAAGCTGGTGGTATGTGGGTCAGGTAAGTCTTGAACTTTGTAAATTGTATCAAACCAAGATATGTAAATGCTGCCTTTCACTCTTAATTTAGGCTATTTGTCATTTTACTCATCATAAATTCTGAGGAAAACTTAACAAGTGCTACAGCCTTTGAGAAAGATTTTGTTAGGATCGGGGGTGCTGTGGCCCATTGGTCTGGCGTGTTGAACTCAAAGTCTTGTGGTCAATCTACAGATTGTGGGTTCGAACCTAGCCTTGGGTTAGTGGCGCTTAGCCTCTGTGCACTGAATACGGTAGCCAGGGCTATATACTCTCCAGGGAGGTGAGATCATTTCAGGAGTGTATTAGATTGGCCTGATGACCAGGGATAATGATAAAGTTGTAATGCGCAGTAGAGTATAACCATATAGTAGCTGCGCAATATAAATGCTCTATATTATTATGGAAATATTAGGCCTTCCTAAAGGCTGGTTCATACTCGCTGCGTTTACGCATGCACAATGCGAATGTCACATTCGATGTTCATATGCTGCCATCTTTCAAGTTTCTACTGCATCTACACATCCGGCAGATGTTGAAGTATTGTAACTTGGCCGAATTCGGGTCAAATTGGCGCATACAAAGTTTTTTCATTTTCAAATGCTTTGCACAAAGACGTGCATTTTCAGTACGCAGTGCGCGTTCTTACCTGCACGGCAGACACTTCGAAATGGAGCACCGTGCTGCGCACGCAATGAATATGCTGTGAGTAAAAATCACTTTTCACTCTAAGCAAATACTGGACATGCTCTTACTAAGTTACTGATCCTGAATAATGTATCTCATATGCAGGTATCCCCTCAACACCCCTGTAACAAATAATGAACTGGCCCATGGAGCAGTCACTGAAGATGATGATCTACTGTCCTACATTGCCTCATCCTATGCACTGGACCATTCCACATTGCATACAGGGGTGAATTGTCATGGACACAGGTTTAACACTGGGATTGTTCGAGGAGCTGATTTGATGCGTACAGCAGACTCTCTTCAGGATTACTTGTATCTCAATCAAGGAGCTTTAATGGTAGGAGATAACTTGTGACTATTCTGAAACAGAGCTGTCTACTTCATACATGTTGACTTTTGGCGTGATTGAGATTCCTTGATAAGTGTAAAATATAGTTTTGTCTACAGAACAACTTATTTGAAATTTTGAAAGTGAAAACTGTGTATATGGACTGAAAATGTACAATATATAAGTCGCCTTTATTGTCATTATTTGTCTTGGAAATCAATGAGATTTCTAAGAAGACCTTTCATTTTGAAGAAACACTGACAAGTTTCAGACATTTACTGAGAATGTGGTTTTTGCCTATGAATCGTTGATGGATGTGGTTTGTGTATTTAGGTAACGAGCCACGTGTCCTGCTGCAAATATCCTGAACACATAGCATTGAAATCACTATGGAAGAACAACCTGGAACCACTAATGGGATTTATACATCAAACTCAACAAGGTAGGTACATATCCATTCATAGATCACTGACTTCCATATATGGTCAGGCTCACCTCCATTCATAAATCACTGACTTCCATATACGGTCATACTCTTACATTTGATTCAAGTTATTTGAATTATTTAATTACCTGATTGCAGGAATACATGGTACAGTCCAAGATGACACTGGTCTTCCTATACCTGGAGCTCAACTTCAAATCATTGGTCATGTGCGTAATATTACCCTGTCCAGCCAGTCTGCGTCATTCCATAGTATACTGCCACCTGGTGAACATGTCATCAAAGCATCAGCCAATGGCTTCATGAGTATCACTAAACACATTACAGTAGAGAAGAATCAGGTGAGTAGTGATAGAGGTTACCAGTCAAACTGTCATGTATTTTGTGTTGCATATAACCAGTACTCTGGTTATATTTGCTAAGCAGTTCGGGGACTGTTAATATCATCAGATCTGGGGCCAATTTCATGGAGCTGCTTAAGCACCAAAAGTTTCCTAAGCACCAAAAACCTCAAGTGATAAATAACATCAGTCTGCCAGCCAAAAACTCCTTGTGAATGTTATGCTCAGCAAACAATAGCCGAATACAAGTCAAAAGCAGTAAACATCACATGAACATTTGGTTGGCAATCCTGTTTGAACAGGGAAGACTTTTCATGCTTAAGCAAATTTTGTGCTTAAGCAGCTCTATGAAATTGGCCCCTGGGCTTGAGCCATAATAGCTGTTAACTTTCCTCACTTGGACAAACATCAGTTGTTTACTCGGCTTGAAAGCAACAATGATGATTTTTCATGATCAAATCTTTTTCTTGTAAACCTTTCAGATGCAGAAGGTCGTCTTCAAGCTTCAGAAGCCGGTTGTTATGAAATATCACAATTATGATGCAATGGAGATATTGATGCGGAAACTCACCAAGAGTTATCCAGATATTGCTCATCTTAAAAGGTAAACTTACATTCCACTTCTTGACATCAGATTGCTAGCTTAAACTTCCAATACCTGCTTAAGAATATTGCTAAGCAGCAAATTATCCTCATAGGGAAGAGTTTTAGCCTTCTAGCAAACACAGCTCACCTTAAGCAGTTGTGCATATTTTTTGTAGAATCTTATGTAGTTTTTGCTTTGCATGAAAATTTACTAAGCGAGCATATTCTGCTAACCGAGCATGAGATTTTGGCCCAGAAAATGCATATTTGTGTTTAATTAAAAATACTTAAAACTGTTATGCCAAAATTCTTCAAAAGGTTGAAAAATCACATTTATTTTCATAATTTTCATCCCATTAAAGCATTGGTCAGTCAGGTGAATTCCGCCAACTGTGGACTTTAGAAATTGGCAAGCACCCCGGCCACCACACCCCAGGAAGACCTGAAGTGAAATTTATAGCTAATATCCATGGCAACGAGCCAGCTGGAAGGGAACTCTTACTAGCATTGGCTGATTATCTGCTGCGTAACTATGGAAACGATGATGTCATCACAGAGGTAATCTTGTGAAATTAAATTTGAAAGTAAAACACAAAACCCAGTCTAAGTATTATCTAGTTTTAGCCATGACCAAAGCGTGTAAAAGTGGATTTTTGCATTGCGTTACCATAATCAAATTTTTCTCTCCTGAGGACGACCAGAGCACACTGGTCGAAACGTTGAGATATTTTCTCTCATCGGTCCTTCTCAGGATCACACACCTTCTTTAAAGGTAATATCATAAAATAATTTTGGTCACTGGTTTACTCTTTTCTGGATAAATACAGCATACCAGGCAGACAAATTTACGTTAAATGTTACGGTTCTACCATCGCCATCTTCACACCCTGTAAGTTATAGGTAAATCTGTGAAGATTTCTGTTTCGGTATACAACCAAAGTATGATACTACCTTTAAAGAGTGTTATACATGATGTCTCCGCAAGCCTTACTTAGTTCTAGTCTCTCCACCATGCAAAACTTCAAATCCTACTGAACATTTTGTCTTGTCTTCCTTCAGCTCATAGATAAAACACACATCCACCTGCTTCCTAATATGAATCCTGATGGTAGTGAGATGTCCTGGAAGAAACAAGGAGTTTGTGCTGGAGATGTTGGTTCGTGTAATTCCAACAATGTGGACCTAGAGCATGACTTCCCAAGTAAGTTCACTCATTGGATGTGTCTCCACGTCCCAAGGAGAATTTAGTTCCATCAGGAAGATTGATATAAAATAATAATGACATTATACTTATATAGCGCATAATAATCAAAGATTCTCTATGTGCTTTACATATTATCATCCCTGGTCATCAGGCCATAATGTACATTCCTGAAACCATCTCAACTCCTTGGGGAGTATACAGCCCCGGCTACCGTAGGGTGCACAGAGGCCAATCAAACCACAAAGCCATCTCTACCCTCACAGCTACCCATTTACACCTGGGTGAAGAGAAGCAATATATGACAAAACATTTCGCCCAAGGATGCAAGAACCACTAGCCCATGGCTGGATTCGAACCCACAGTCTGTAGATTAACCACAAGATCTTGAGTTCTACATGCCAGACCACTAGGCCACAGCACAGTTTTGTTTCAATCAGTATACTCTAGCTGGTGTCTAATTCTGACCGTCATCTGTTTTCTTTTGTTTCTATCAAGGTCTGGTTTTTAATCGGAGTCAAGCTGATCTGCAACCAGAGACGAGGGCTGTGATTGGTTGGCTCAATACTCGACCGTTTACTCTTTCTGTGGCTCTGTATGGTGGGGAATCTATGGTCAAATACCCTTACACTGCCAACCATCACCCAGGTAAGATAAGCATACTCTTATTACACATTCTTAAAATCTTGCTTGGCAATTCAACATTAATTACTTTATGTACATTTACAGAATTAAGAAGTTTGATCAATGAACAGCGGTTATTTGTTTAAAGAGGATGTTCTTTACTTGTATATGTATGTATACCATATCGTGTGTACCGTACTTGGAACTTCATGAAAGTTATGTAACGTTTGTTATAAGCACTTGAGTTTTTTTGACAGACACGCCTGGAAATTGCGTGGTCGGTGGTTGAAAGAAACTTCCACTCAAAGAATTTCCTGATGAATAATTGATTGTATCATTGCTTGATTGATTGATTGATTGATTGATTTCTGCTTAGCTTATGCGTCCAGGAATCTACCTAATCCTACCTCAGATGATGATGTATTTGTTCATCTTGCAAAGACGTACGCCAATCTACATCCCACAATGCATCTGGGTACTCCATGCCCCAATGATACCAGTAAGTATTTGAGCTTAGTGTGAAGGTAGAAGATTAAGATTCCCATCTTTGTATGAAACTTGAAGGCTTAATACTCACCCTAGATAATCACTTAGTCAGTAGGAAGATTTATGTTAAGCAGATATCAGCAGGATACCAGTGACAATTTACATTACATGACTTTTTGACTGGTAACCTTACTCTGCTAAGCAAATATGCAAAGCAAAACTATTTATACAGCCCCAGATTGCAGGAAAGCAGTCCTTCAAAGTTCAATCTAAACCTCGTTCATTCGTTTTTGTTCGCTCGTCTGTATGAAGACTACCAAATCAGTTATAAGGGGAGGTCCTTGGGCCGATTTCACTAATGCTTTGCGATCATTGCTAAAGCCCAAATCCATCGCTACACTGAAAATCGATTGCTACTTTGTGTAGCAATTTTCCGTGTAGTGATGGATTTGGACTTTAGCGATGATCACAAAGCGTTAGTAAAATCGGCCTCTGTTTTAGCCAGCGGATGGTATCACCATCCAGCTCCAGGATACCAGAAGCTCGATCTGTGGGGTGATTTGTAGATCAATGAATGTGTTCCAGAGTCTGGATCTGTCTACAGGAACAGTAGGGAGTTGAATCTAACCTGAATGATGTAGAAAGAGTTTCAAGGTTATCATGTTCTAGGACAGCAATTAGGAATAGCAGATACTACACCTTGTTTCTGTTGGTTTTCACAGCTACCAAGTTTGAGGATGGTATCGTGAATGGTGCTGCATGGGAGACCTATACAGGCAGTATGGAGGTATGTAGTCTCATTGAGACAATCCAGATAAGAATTAACTGTCATAAGCATTGCTCTGACTAGCTGTGGCTGGATCCTAGTCTAGTCTAATACATCTAGTCAGCTCTCTAGGTGCCTTTCTCAAAGCTTGGCTCTGGCTTAGGCTCCGGATTTGTCTCTGTCATCCATATGCTGAAAATGTAGGTTGTGGTTTTGCATTGAAGCTGAAGCACTGTTTTCCTTTTCAAATCAGAGAATGTACTTCCGAACCGCAGCCAAATGTCTCTATTTTGATTTAGAATGGATTCACGAAATGGAGTTGAAGGCGAAGCCTGAGCCAGAGCTGAGCTTTGGGAAAGGCCCCTAAATCAATCTATAGGGTATAGTTATTATAGTTATCAATGGTAGTCATTGCTTTGTGACACAGTGCTGACCCCAGCTAGCTTGGTGGTCTAGTATCTAGTGGTATGGCATCTGCATTAATAGTAAGCAGGAGGTCTTGGTTTCGAATCCCACCTGAGCCAGCGCATGATTTTTTCATATGCACTCAAAAAGCACTGAGTAAGTATGCTGGGCTCATCTACGTCAGTGAAGGGCAAGCCTAATTTACATACGTGCAGGAGAGAATTGCTGTCAAATGCAGAATCTAAAGAGAATTATTCAGACATTTGAGTATTGTAGCAAAAACTTGGAAGAATCTGAAACTCGCTTTGCAAAGCACTTCCTCTCAATGCACACCAGGATTCCCCTCACCTAGCTCTGAAATTAAACAAGACTCATTGATTGCTTGGAGTTAGGAGGGCCTGGCACATTTTGATCCTAGCAGGATCTTTATCAAAGGCTAAGAAGACAAGAACATGCAAAGATTCACATAAATAGATGAGAGGATCAGAACAAACGTTGGGCAGGGTAAAGGAAGGTGAGGGTAGGTAATAATTATTATAATAATCAACAGTTTTTATAGAGCGCGTAACACATTGCAGGGCAAGTCTCTATGCGTTTACACTATTATTATCCCTGGTCATTGGGGGCCCATTTACATTCCTGAAACAATCTCCTCTCCCTGGGGAGTTTACAGCCCTGGCTACCATATTTAGTGCACAGAGGCTTATCAAACCACAAAGCCATCTCTACCCTCACAGGTACCCATTTACACCTGGGTGAAGTACAGAGAAGAGGAGCAATAAGTGTGAGTTATTATTATATTAAGGGTTATTGATCATTACTATGGTTGTATCTCTTGTCATGCAGGATTATAACTATGATTACATCAACTGCCTGGAGGTAGCAGTGTCTACTGGTTGTTGTAAATACCCAATGGAGTCAGAACTACAGAGAATGTGGAATGAACATCGCAAACCACTACTTGAGATGATTCAACAGGTATGTCAGAAACAAATCCTTCTACAATTTTGTCTTGAAATTGAGGACAATGTGTTATAATCAGTGTTGGAGTCGAGTCCTCAAATCCGAGTACAGAGTACTCCGAGTACTTCAAGGCCGAGAACAGGGCCTAGTCCGAGTACCAAAGTTCGAGTCCCAGGCCGAGTACATGCACAGAACCAATGCACAGTACCAAAAAATGCTGTTCATGACAATCGTGTTTAAAGGTAATATCAAACTTTGGTTTTTATCAAAGAAATGCAGATTCATGGGCAAAAAAAGTCATCCGTGTGAAAATTTCAGTGCCATACGGTGCCTTTTTTTTTTTAGAACACTGTGAAAAAAAAAGCCACAGTATTTCTTTAGTCTTTCCTCTTTTATTTTCGATCTTTTAAAAGATCAAAAAGATTTTCGGTCGTTGTTTTACTAATTTCTGGATAAATACACCATTTCAGGCAGAAAAATTTTTACGGTATGTTTTTACCATCACCATCTTTATACCCTGTAAGTTATAGGTGAATCTCTGAAAATTTCTGTTTTGGTATGTTGCCAAAGTATGATACTACCTTTAATACATCTTTTCAATACACAACAAAGTCAGCAGGTAAAAGAAAAAAAAAAACAGCCCTTTATTCTAAAGCATATAATATATTTCATACTGAACACACTGATACAACAAGCCTGAATGTTGCTCTCTGGACTTAACAAAATAGTCAAAATACATTGTATTGTGCTTTTTATCAAAGTTACAGGGTATAAAGATGGTGATGGTGCAAATATAATGGTAAAATCTTTTCTGCCTAAAATGTTGTATTTTTTTTTATCGGAAATTGTCGAGTACTGAGATCGAGTACCAAGTACTTAACGTCGAGTACGTCCAAAATTCAAGTGCATCGGATCGAGTACGGGCCAAGTACATTTTTTTTTCGCGTACTTTTAATCGAGTACGGGCCAAGTACTTTGGTGGACTCGAGTTGTACTCGAGTACGAGTACGAGTACTACAACACTGGTTATAATCAGGGGCCCTTTAGTGATTTGAAAACCAATTGTCAAACTCAGAAAAGACTTACTCCAGGCAGGCAGTTTTTCCTCAGATCAGCTTATTTCCTCAATTTTCTTATCACACTCATGCTATTAAAAATAAAAGCACTGCACAAAGTCTTGTAATGATTGGAATTTCCTCGTTTTTTGTTAAGTATGAGTTGCATGCCTGTTACTCTCGGTTCGTGTTGTTATAAGCCGAACTGTTCAAGGAATGTGAACTTCCTATGAATTGAAGCCTTTGTTTTGCTCTGTGTGGAAATTTTCAAGGCAGACATTGGGTATGAAATCGTTAACATTTTTTATTATTGTTTGGAGTTGGGAGGGCCTGACGCTTTTTGATCCAAACAGGATCTTTCTCAAAGCTTAAAGAAAGATCCTGCTAATATCGAAACCTGTCAGGCCCTCCTAACTTCAAGCATTTCATAATTTTCAGGTCATTATTTTGGCTGATAAGCAATTTGCAGCAGTTATAGTTACTTGTATTTTTATTATTTTTCAATTCAAGGCCCATCATGGAATAAAAGGCTTTGTACGTAACATCCGAGGTCAGCCAATCACCGGCGCTAAAATCTCAGTCAAAGGCCGAGACCTCCACACTAAGTCCTCATCAGACGGTGACTTCCATCTTCTGCTCCTACCGGGAACATACACACTGTTTGTAGAAGCTAAAGGGTCAGGGAGCCAGACCAGAAAGTGTGTAGTAGACAAAGGGCAGTACGGTGCGGTGCTCATTGATTTTGAAATGGAGGAGGAGAAGGCCATACTAGGACTACCTCCATTGCTCTTCATAGGAGTTGCAGGTTAGATCTTAGAGAAATTCGTAATGTGAACCTTGGCTCTGGCGATATTATTGAATGTTGCAACACTTGATGATGATATTTATATTGATGATGATATTTATGATAGTTAGTCTCCTGTGATGGGGACTAGAGCAAGCTAGTTGAAACGTTGAGACCTTAATTGCGAGAAGTGCGAACGAAATAGAAGTGCAAAAGTGCGAATGATTCGTACATGGTGTTTCCGCAAACTGATCCACATAGATATTTATCTTGATTCAGCAGGAGTGAGCTTTTGAATCAAGCAGCACTCCTGAAAATCAAACATTTATATCAAATTCTGCAATTATTACTCATTGAAAATAATTTAAAAAGAAATACTCTGTAACTGTTCCTCAATAGATTCACATTTAAGTCTTGTTGACAGTTTAACTAAATTGCTGAATATGGTACTCATGTCAGACTCATGGAGCTACTTAAAGAATGTGTTTGCTAACCACAAACAAGTTTAGCAAACATAGGCACATGTCGTTTATTGTAACTGGTACTTAGCTGATCTTGGCTTAGCATTTAGCTCTTCATGATATATTCTTTGCCTTTTGCTCAGAGATTCTCAGAGATTTATGTTCTTATGTCTCCGTGTCCTTTATACAGTTGTGGGCATCATGCTGGTAATTCTCACCAGCCTTTGTCTCATCTACATCTGTCGTTCACCAACCACTGGTCGACGGAAACAAGGTTTCTACCGATTAGACGGTGAGAAGATGTACGCCGAGGAGTATGAGGATCGTATCGCACTGAAAGGATTCAACACGGGACCTAAAAGACCACTCCTTAATAACGTTGAGTATCACGATTTCTTAGATTCAGCTAGCGATGATGAAACAATGTTTAGCAGGAATAACTCTCACTGACGTACAGGCAATCACTATCCTCATCTGGTAGAGGGCGCTATTCTCTGAAGATCAAGGGCCTAGTTACATGGAGCTGCACAAATATTAAGTAAGCATAAAAGGGTGTTGCAAAGCAAGACCCATTTGATTTGTACTAAGCTAACAGATTTGCTTAGCATGTTTTTTTTCCTGCTTAGCAGCTACATGCAACTGGTCCCTGTTTGTTTGAGTCAAGGATTCAACTTATCTCCAATTTGTAGTAACGGTGCATCGTGTGACCATGTGCATAATATGCAAACCTCAATAGATATATACCACTGGCTTTCAAAACTTCAAGTGCTGATAATTTCTTACATCTCTCTGCCAAACTCTTGACAGACTTGGAGAAGTCTAGCATTTCTCTTTTCAATGGAAGGAGGTGATAATTTTTGCATTTATTCTAAGCAGCTTTGTAGAAATAATGCCGGTATCTCTAAAAGAATGTTTGGGTGCTAAACATGTTTTCCATTACTTTTCCTTCTACTCATAGTCTAGTTTTATAATGAGCAGGTGTTGAATACATAGTGCCTATTATACTTATCATTAGTGCAACTCGTTCATTAGCACACCTGGGCCCAATTTCATGGAATCTGTTACGGTCTATATTTGTGCTTATAGGCAATGCTACATGTGAAATCTAGCAAGACTTTTTGGTTAGCGAAGAATTTCTAGGCTAGCAGTCATTATTTTCTGCTAATGCTCTGTCATATGCATTCTGCATTCGGAAAGTCCTTGCTTAGAGTTGCAAGAAAGAAAATTCTCCCATGAAATACACTAAACGTAAGCAAAAAAAGTCTGCTATGGTAAGCGGAGAATTTTGTTTACGGTAACTGGGTAACGGATTCCATGAAATTGGACCCTGGTCATTAGGCTTTTTAATTAGTCTTGATGTATGCCTCGTGTTATGTAATCAGTCATTAGGGGAGCATTTAAGTTTGTACAGGGTAAATTAACATCAAAACACAAACTTATACTTCCCATGAATCATAATTGCAACCAAAAACAAAATTATGCAATTTTCCTTTAAAAAATGTGAAAATGAGAATATATTTGATATGTGATCCTGAAGTAATTTTGGAAGCCACATCTGAAATCTTTCTTTGAATCTCCAAATTTGTTGTTTCATAGTTCTAAGCAGATAATAAGACTCTGTTATTTACCAGATCGGATTCTGGTTATAGATATTGAGCTGGTTAAATTCACATCGCAAGAATGATCCTCCTAACTAGTTCATATCTAAAATGTATCATACCTGATTATCTGAATTTGATATTTTAAATACATGTACATTGGATACATTGTATTATCATTATCAGTTTCCAGTATCCTCATATTTTTGGTATATATGCTTGCGACTGCCTCTACTTGTATTTAACTGCTTTAGCACTATGGTATCTTATTTGAATGGTATTTGTACTACTGTATTAAACTCTCTACATTCCTTGTACATTCCTGTGAATATGAACTGAACGGTAGGACCTATAGAGGACGTGCAGTCACGTGATCAGGAAGCCATTTTGGACGGCAACGCTGAACATGTGTATTATGCACGTACGTACAGTGAATACATGTAACCCACATGCGTTCACGTAGCTTGCAAATCAACCGGACGCACACGCAGAAGTGCGTGCATGCTGCTGTCTGGTACCACGCGCACCGTTCAAAATGGCCAATAAGCTGTCAAGTGACGTCACGTGCACGCTCTCTATACAGAAAGTGACATGACATCACAACAGAACTGGTTAGTTGCTATACATGGGGACTTCAAAAGAAGTTGACCAGGATTGGTGATGTATTTTTTTCAAAACAAACCAATGACATTCAGTAAAGTTCAGTAAATCATATACAGTATTTAACAAGCACTCTCTCCTGCTTAAACTTATTAGAAAAAAGAATGAAACAAATTGATCATTCCTAAGATGAGTTATGTCTACAATAATACATGTAAAGGTCCTCATTGTGCAAGCTGTCAACAAAACAAATGTAAAATAAGCATTTTAGCTGTGTGCGTAGCTGAAATGATGTTAAAATTCAGTCAAGCATTAACTTCTGAACAGCTTTCAAAATGAGTATCTTTATTAAAATAGACATAAGTCCTCATAGGAATGATCCATTTATTTCATTACTTTTTCTCTAATAAGCAGGAGAGAATGCTTGTTAAATACGTGTTTTACTGAACTTTTGAGGGTCATTTGTTTGTTTTCAAAAACATCACCAATCCCGGTCACCCTGTATATCATTGATTTTTCTCAGAGGATGTTGCCATATTCCATTCTAGTTTTATTTGCTTGTTTTTATCTATTTACATGGACTTGTTTTATTCAAGCCTCCTGAATTGTCTCAGGTTTCAACAGACAGAGGAAGATAGCACCCCAAGTGTTACATACCATTGGAAAGCTCTTTTCAAGCTCATTCCAATGATAATGTTATCTCAGATTAGGAATTCTGTGACTTTCCGCTCATTTTGTGGTGTCAGGTCACATGACCTGCTGTTGCTAGGTTACACCAAATAATGTACTTTCTCTTTATTGCTATGATATATATACTGCCAGCTTATCAAATATTTTGTTTTGTACGTTTGTGTTAATTCTATGTATATAATCTAGCATATGGTGATATGAGTTTTTTTGTAGGTTATTACAACATGGTAGACTGAGGCTATGGTATCAATTACACTGATTTACATCATCTACTAAGCGTAGAAATATAAGTTCATCCTCGCTCTATCTCCTATTTTTTTTCCGTGTACTCATTTGTTCTGGAACTTTATCAATCAACCAAAATACCGCACATTTTTCAAGTGGACAAAATCTGTTAAATTCCATATCATCAATATATTTTGTCGTTTAGCAGACATGTTTGATAGATAAGTAGGGTTTCAGTACACCTGCAATATATGACATTGTCAGGTTGAAGCAAGACCACTTTGCATCAGTTTGTGGCAGCTATGTTGTGGGTCTGCTCTTTAAGCACAAGTATCGCTTACCAAATCTTTATCGTAAATGTTATCATCTCATGAACATTAAGACAGATTACTTGTTTCCTAAGCAAATTGTGCTGATCATCTTCCTAACAATATGCAGCTTCTACCCAAAGTCAAATAAGCAGAAATTGAATTTTGGTGGATTTAGTGGATTTTTTTGTGGATTTTGGTGGATCCTGGTGGATATTGGTGGATTTAGATGGATGTGAATGGATTTCTTATTAAGTTGATTCTTTCTCAGTGGCACATGTACCTTATGAGCAAATATTGGGCATTGTAACCAAAGGTTAAGGGACAATATTTGAAATGAAGTCATTTCTGTCATTCACCTTGATTTGGGAAAATACTCCATGAGTTTCAGATTGGAAGATTTGGACCCCCCCCCCTCTGCCATATAAGCCACACCCATTGTTTTGCCATGCATATTAATTATTATACAAATCAATTTCATTGTTTTTATTTGTTTGTTTTCTGTCTAGCGTAAGCTTTAACTAGAATGTTAGTTTTATGCTTTCATTTGGTTTTGAATGTTTTTGTTTATTTTGAATGAGACATTATTTTGGGGTTTTTTTAATGTTAGTTTTATGCTTTCATTTGGTTTTGAATGTTTTTGTTTATTTTGAATGAGACATTATTTTGGGGTTTTTTGTTTTTGTTTTTTGTTTTGTATTCTTGATTAAAATACTGAATCTTTTAATATTGACAGTTTATTACAAAACTTAAGATCATTTTGAGTAGAGGTCGTAGAGGTATTTATTGCGTAGCAGATCCTGTCTGTGAGTCAGATATGAAATTGATATATTTTTCTTTTGCTTTTCAAAAATAAAAATATTTAATTGATCAAAGTTTATATCTTGTAAATATGAATCATTTATGTTGAATGGATACTTACTGCAAAGAAAGAACTCATCCTAAAAGTTATTATTTTTTTCAGTTTTTTTTTTCTTACCAAGGAAGTGGTACATTAATGAGAATTTGGAGGCCCCGTCAGTTTGCAGAAAGTTATTTAAAGCGATTTAAAGCGGGTTTTGCCATTTTGGTTTTATTTAGTTGAATTTTAAGAAAACAATGTTGATGAATCAATATTTACAGTATTATTTTTCCTTTGTTATCAGCAAATGATATATATAGAAATTATTATTTTTATTTGGTTAAGAAATGAAGATATTTTGTATAATGAATCATGTTTCATCCGTGAGTGCAGAATAAGTAAATTGAAACAGATTTTCGGATGTCTAGGTAGGGTTGGCTTAGTTATGATGATTGTAACCCTTAGGTCCATGTCACCATGATGGACCAAGGGTTACGATCATTGCAACTACGGCTACTTGATAGGTTTGGTAACCCATTATCTCCTAAAATGTTCATCTTAGTGGAGCAAAGCACATTTGAAATAGACCCATGAATATAATAGTTGAAGTGAAATATTCCAATGAATTTAAATAAAAAATTGTATTACTCTGGGTTTTATTGTTATTCAGTGAAAATAGATTTTTTCGTCAAAAATCAAACTGGAATTGTTTGGAATATTTACAAAATATTGCATAGTATTGTCAACTGATATTGATGTGAGATTGCTGCTGAAATCTATTACCTATTGCAAAATACCCGATCTTTGCTCGAATTCATCATGCATGATTTTCACTGTATTTGAAATGTTTTAAACTTAATTGATTATGCATGCTTGGCTCATTCATATTCTGTATTTAAATTCCATCCATTCTGGTGATGTCAAGGCTTTTCAGTATTTCATCACCAAAAGTTGCTTTGCGAAGTTTTTTCTCTCTCTTTTTTTTCGTTTTGTACAAAATTTATCATTTTTTCCACAGGTAATCAAAAGTACTTTGATAAAGAATAAAAGAATTTACAATATTAAGAAGTTGTCTTCTTCCTTGTATTTCCTTTCAACGATTTGTTCATTATCTTTGCTTTAAAAACCTTTATCAAAGAATTTGTGGACGATAACATTGGAATGTTGACTTGGTCATTGCGTTTGCGACTACAGGCCCCCCACTCAATCACATACAGTTTGACACGCCCCTGTTATCAACTGTTTCCTAACCATTACTTCATGTAGTTGGTGTCAGCTACGTTTGGAGAAAGTCTAGACATTGTGGCATATTTTGTAACCAACATTGAAGATTTATTCATTCGGGATACTAAAAGCTCTAACACTTTTGTCTACATTGCTGTATTGTTTTTCAAAGTGATTATAAATTTACTCCATTTGTCACGATCTGCTTGTTTTAAAATGAGAGTGAAAAATTCAATGCGTCACATAATGAAAGAGCGCCATCTTTCGATTATATACCGGCAACTGACTATTTTATCTGGCACAATCACGTAAGTAAATTTCAGCGATTTTTTCCTGTTGGTTTTTAAGGTTTGCGTGCGGTAATTCTTGATAATTCCATCATATTCGACTGTAATAATAGTTCATAGATTATCAAGTAAAGCTATTTGTCTCTGACTTGTTGAGGAAGTAAGATTAAATTACACCAAAAAATTGACCGCGGACAGCCATGAAACAGCGTGTGTTCACTCACGTACATGTACGTGTACATGTAATAATGTACATGCTGCAGTGCAGTACAGAATGCTTAATGCTGTACGTGGCTGTCATGTTGGGCCATGCCTAGCCTGCAGGCTGAGTGTGCATCATGAATAGTCCTGATTATGAAATAGGGAATTTCCATACATGCACAATTACTAAACCATATATTAGGCCTAGGCCTACTGTAACATTCTCAGTGCGACTTATCATGTACACTTTCACAGTTTACTTTGAACTTGAAGTTGAACCAGGCTGTGAAAACCGGCAAGCAAAAGGCATTAGGCCTTAGGGTCCTAGCGAAATCCTGGGTTTTAGGTGGCTTAATTATTTTGGTCGCTAACTTCAGCCAATGCATCACAGCGTAGCGGACTGTTGTATGGAGGGCCAAAATGACAACATTTGATTGTCAGATTTTTTTCATTTTTGGCGAGCTGCAGTGAAGCATGCAGTGCGAGTCTATGTAATGCCGATAAATTTCCGTCCGTCCGTGTTTTTTTTTTTTTTGGGGGGGGGGGTTGGTTTTGTCTTAAAATTAATTACCGGTATTTCACCGGAATAAAGTTGTTCTTTAAAAGTTCTTTTCTTCCCATCCTTTTTCCTTCTCACCACGACCCTCTCCCATCCCTATACCCTTCTTCCAAACCCCCCCCCCTCCCCCCCCCACCTTCCACCATCTAAAGAACTATACTATGCCTCTTGAAGTTGTTTTTTTAGCTTGATCACACTAATATAAGTTCCTTAAACTTCTAAGAGAGCAGTCCGGTTTTTCCTTTTTCTGAGCTATCATGGAGGTAGAAATAGAAAACCAAGATGACTCTATAACTTTGTATGTGTCCGTCATTTTGTTGGCATTGTGGTAAGACCATTTGGGTCCGCTCTCCTGATTTGTGAAACACGGCTACATGTATGATTTTGCCTTTTCCTCCACACACACAATGAGCTTAAATATGACCTTTGATTACATGTAAACCAAAACTAGAACAGCAAAGCTGTCATGGCTAGCTGCGGCCTTACGTGGAATTACAAACACGGATAGCAAATTAAAAAAAAAAAAATAAATTATTGTCTTTCCAGATTGAAATACCGGTAATTAATTTTAAGACAAAACCCCCCCCCCCCCCCCAAAAAAAAAAACCACTTAAACATTTCACGCGGATGGCCGGCCCGACGTTTTTATTTTTGATCAGATATGTGAAGACAATTTAAAGGTAGTATTATACTTTTGGTAAGAAACCAAAACAGAAATATTCACAGATTTACAGGGTAAGATGGTGATGGTAGAAACATACCTTTAACATTTTTCCGCCTGAAATGCTGTATTTATCCAGAAATTAGTAAAATCTTTAAAAAAATCTTCTAAAAGAGAAAAGATTTAAATGTAAGAAATACTGTGGCTGTTTTTCACTGTGGGCACAAAAAGTAGGCACAAAAAGTGGGCACAGTACGGGACTGGAAATCACAGATGATTGTATCTTCCCTGATATTTTGGCCCATGAATCTGCATTTCTTTGACAAAAACCAAAGTATGATCATTTCTTACCTTTTTCCATTGAGTTTCATCATGTCACATTTAGGGCCCATTTATTTTAAATTCAGCATTCGATTTTATCCCCCAAACCCAATTTAACCAATTCATTGACCAACAGGTTTTTATTGAAGCCACTTATTATGACACTCCAAGCCACAGTGTTAAATTCAATGTTGAATAATTGATATGGGTATAAGGAAAAAGGTGATCAAAGTCACATGGTGTTGTGTTGCTGGTAGCGACATTTCGGCTGCTAGTACTGCTAGCTAAAGTTTATCAGGAAACTGAAGAACTGGACGCTGCGGGATGCGGTGTCCCTTATATCCTGTAAGTCAGGATTTGGGTTCACAATGCCATGACGGTGGACGGGTCAATCCAGCGGACGTCGTACGGTTCACTCTGTGGCCAGCTGGGATGGTCCCATCCGTTGCGTGGCGCTGGTCGTGGTGCTGGATGGTGGGAAAGCCAAAATCTGGGGATGTCGAAATTGTCGATGCCGCTGTCCCGATTTCAGTTGCATGATGAAGGCAGCTGAAACGTCGCTACCAGCAACACGACATCGCATGACTTTGATCACCTTTTTCCTTTATGTATCCACTGCGATGAATAACCCTTTCCTATATGGGTCATTCCACCAGGTTGGGACGCAGTGCGTATTTCAACACAGACACATGTTTATAACCACGTTTCTCAGAAACGCCGGAATTGTTTATCAATAAAAAAAAAAATTCTGAAAAGGACAACCGTAAGCTTCAAAATGATATCAAATTTGTGACCATAAACCAACAAATGATCAATGAAAGTGACAGAAAACCAGTGGTGTCATGAGCGATTTTTTACCAAAAAATGTGACATAAATAATTAAAGTAATTAATTCACTTGTTTCATAACCTAAACGGTGTCTGTTTTTATTACATTTCTGCTATTGCAACTATGGTGCAAGTAGTTATCTCCCCATACCCACAGACTTTCACGATGTCGATCGATAAACACACAATCAGCCATTGAAAATTACCAACTGCGACGTAACATTGGTGTCAATCGACATCGTAAAATAGTTTCGTCGAACGAAGGGGGACGAAGTATTCCAAGTGCAAAATAAATGTAAAGTAGGTGATGATTTATGCACATCGTGTCGTTATGTATGCAAAAGTATCAAAAAGAAATGTAAAAAAACGGTTTTAGTTAATATTTATTTGCATCAATACAAAAAACTCGCAGACGGTGTCAGTCATTTTTATGTTACGTCGAAGCACATTCATGTAAATAACAGAAAATGCTTACCTTAAAAAAAAATGGAACAGCCCTAACAACCAGCTCTGGGAATGACAAAAACACGCACGATGTAGCGGTGGTCGCCATTTTGTACACGTAAAGCAATAGGCCCGATGAAAGTTGCGGTGTAAAAGTTACGTCGGATTGTCGATGTTACATCGAGAATTGATCTTTCAATTCATAGATGAGTTAAAGGTACGTATATTTTTCTCCCTTTCACTAGTTTTCATGAACGATATTAGTCCTCTACGTTGGTCCACTGCGGGTTTTTGAAATCGTAGTTTTGTGCTCTCAAATGATGACCGTTCTGCACACGAGCAGATGGTGTACTCGGTGTCAATGTTGCATCGAAGTCATATTTTCGGCGGAATGTGTTAGTATGATCCAAAATTAAGATTTGGTGGAACGATATCTTGGTTCAGTTGTTGTTTTTCGAATTCTATAATATCATAAGATTTGAACTGCATGTAAATCACGGTTTGTGAAACGAATTGTTGAGAGAAAATAATATTTATGTAGCCAAGTCGTCGCGACGCAACAACTTGATTTATTGACGCCGTGAAATTTGCGTCGATCGTGTGAAGAACGTCTGGTGTTTTAGTTGATGATTTTGGTCAATATGTGAACGAAATGGGTTATTGGAATAATATTATTGACCTCTAAATATGCTATGTAAAAATACATTTTACAATTTGGCATCATTTGTGGTCATTTTCTTTTTCAATCGCCAACTTGATGCAACACTTATTTTTTAAAATTCATATGGTATTTTTTATTTGTTAATTATTTGATAATTTTTTGTTAGCGGGTTCAGAATTTTCCCAGCTCACTCGTAATAACAAACCACATCAGTGAAGAGGCAGAAATGATAGAGAGGATGATGTTTGTTAGCTAAAAAACATTATTATTATTATTTATAGTTATTATTATTATTGGTTTATTAAAAACAACACTCTTAGCAGCCCAAAGGCTGAATTGCACAGTGTTTAACATTGCAATAGAAAAATACAAAATACAGAATCTTCATTAAAAAAATTTAAAATTTAAAATGAACCTTTAAAAAAACAATTCCTTACTTTATCTGTGATCACTTTTACAGGTGAAGAAGTTCTGCGTTCTACCAACTGCACACTTACAACTGCTGTAGACTACAAAGGTATGCTTATTTATAGATAACTTGTGAAATTCTTTGTTCTATTTATTGTGTCCAATATTTTCTTTGTATCTTGACTGGTAGAAACTGACAATAAATAAGGTATTCTTGAACGATAAGAATACAAGATAGCAAACTAACTACACCATGTCCAACTACAAACTTTGCCATAAATTAACATACTCCACTAATTTACAATTTCTGAAATTACTTAACTTAGTATTTTTTTCATACATTAAATAACTTGGTATATTTAACCTCAAAATTCGAAACTCTCCAGCTCAAGTTGCTTTTAAGGCTTAACTCCTGAGTGTCTGTTAAAAAAAACGTTATTTCCTCATCTGTTTCAGCTGGTGATTATATTGCAGTTATCTACAATGATGGATGGTGGGCAGGACAACTGCAACAGAAGAGGACTCATGCCACATCAAGTTTATGGTAGTGAAAGGTGTCAACAAATTCATATGGCCAGATAAGGATGAGACTGATACCATTCAGAAGACTTGGATATTTTGAAAATTCCCTTCCTCACCAGTCCCTGTGTCCTCTCGATTCATTGGCTTCATGCCAGAACATCTGTTCCATGCCATGTCCTTGCGTGTAAAAAAGTATCTAAAAGAAAGCAGAAAGTGAAAACTGAATTGTGAAGTTACAGCAGTTTGTTATAGTTGATTAGTTTTTAATATGTCTGTGTTAGTAATTAGTAGAAAATGTACTGACTACTTACCAAAATGTAGAGGTGCTCTAGTGGAGTAAAATTGTTTCTTCAATATTTGGAACTTGTAAAAGAAAAGTTCTCAATGTAATAAAGTTAATTTTCAGATGAAATTATAAGGATTCCACTTTTCCTGCATTGGTTTGAAATGTACATGTATTTGTAATGTTTTCTTCCTGTGAATGTTAGGCTAGCTTTACGCATTTTGTGGATAAACCAAATTACACTTTTGTATAATTATATAAGATGCTGCTAATTGCAACTGCCCTCTGTAGTTAATTGTGTAAACCCATCGGCAATTTATATTTTTAATTTTGCCCACAACTTTCTGCAGGTTACATAATATGCATGCAGCTGCCTTTGCACTGTGACCTACAGAAGGCATTCAGCATTAGCAGCATTGTTTTGTGAAATTGTAGAAGTGTTTTGTGAAATATTTTCAAACCGTTCAAAATATGTTTAAACTGTTCAAAAGAATTAGGCAGGCCATTTTGATAATGTTGTGTGAGTATGTGTAACAAAACAGCATCTACATATTACATTACGAAAGCATTTTATAATGCAACATGACACGGTGTCAATGTTACGTCAGTAAGAAGTTTCCAATTGTCACATGCATGCACTCTTAAGTTTTAAAAAAGTCAATGGTGTGACTTGAAACACTAAAGCAGCAACAAAATCATAATATTTATGTGTAACTAAACTTGTTACTGACGTAACAATGTGTGTGTGGAGATCTGATCATGATGTTTAGCTAAACAGGTGACTGCAACAGACTTCATAGTATATGAACCACTGTATTCTCATTTGGTATTTACCATAGAATTATGTATTGGAAAACCTACACAACACTATGGTACTGATATTAGCCCCTAAATAGGAACATAAGTAAATTCCATTGTTTCATTTCTGACTCCACTTTTTATCAAAACAGATGTAACATTGACACGGTGTCAATCCGTGTCAATGTTACGTCAGTAGTCAGTTCTCCAAGTCGCCAAATTTCTACATGCAAGGTTTTCCAACCCATAAAACACCTTTTTACATCAGTGTTATGTCATAAACTTCAAGTGTAACTCACCAAGGCTTCAATTTAAGCCTTCTTCTTGAAACGTGGGAAACTTCCAGAAATAAATGTTGCTTTTATGACAAATTGCTATACTGTGTGCTTTTGTTCTCCTTGTTTATGTATTGAAGGGTTGTCACCACAGTTTTAAAGTTATTTCATGTAAGAAGGCCTTCAAGTAGTATCATTTTCATATTAAAAGAAACAATAATAATCTGAAGGAGGATTGGCTGCAGGGAGTTTCAAAAATGGATGTGGTGTCAATGTTACGTCGGTAACTTTTGCGATGCGCCATCTTTGTGTGGTTTTCAGAAGGGTAACTTAAGGATCCAGGAGCTACAGTTGTTACAGATTATGAAACTACAATACTTTCCCTATCCAAGAAATGCAAAATGGCATCTTTTAAAACATTTTGAAAATTTCACTATCATGTCACACTACTGTGTCCCAACCTGGTGGAATGACCCATATACATCCTATATATATCCTGTATTGATATGGGTATGTTTTATTCTTTCTTTTTGTCCAGAAGTGTTGTATTAGACTGTAAATATGGGGGACTGTAGTGATCTGGATAGGTAAGTGTATCAAGCATTGTCCTTTCTCCAGTGGAGTATTTTTATTATACATGCAGGAAATCTCAATGTATGGCATAATTATCCCTGGTCATTGAAATGAATTAATTATCAAACTTGAAATCTTCTCAACTTCCTGCTGTTATCAGATAAACCAGGGAAACTGTCCGGGGAGTTTTATTTTATATGTGCAGTTTATATGCTATGAACTGCACTATAATGAACTAATGATTCAGAGATTGTTTGTTATAGTGAGCAATGTTCAGCAGACCTTTACGTTATACACAAAAATTAGGAGCCTAGGATGATGTTCAGTATAGCCAAATGTTTGGTATAGCGGTGTTTGTTATAGCGGCATTCCATGTTTACACATGTACATACAATTGTTGGACTTTTTTTAATAGAAATTGCAGGTAAATCTGGGTGTCTTAACCCTAACCCTCTGCACTTACCACACAAATAGCTGTTTACCACACATTACCACAGTCTCCACAGGGGGACTGGATCATAAACCACACTGTGGTATATTGTGGTATTCAGGATACCACACTTATGGAATAAATCAGGCACCCCTGTGGGTAAACCATAGAATGGTCAGCCAGGCCATCACTGGGTTCAATTGAAGTTACTATTGAGTAAAATTACATAGTCACTTTTACATGGATTTTCAGGGTCTTCATTGTAAATATTCCCTCCCTGTGTTCTAATCTTTACAACAGGCAAATAGAACAGCTCAGACGATGTGAAATTATCAAGGAAAGTGAAGTCAAAGCATTGTGTGCAAAGGCAAGGTGAGTGAGCTACATAATGTATTATCTTATTCAACATGCAGTGAAATTCTTTAAACGTGTTTAAACAAATTTCTGCATAAATATCTGTAATAAACTGCTGCAAACTGCTCATCAACCAAAATAATGACCTGAAATGTATAAAATGCTTGGAGTTATGAGGGCCTAACATGCTTCAATCCTCGCAGGATCTTTCTCAACGCTTTGAGAAAGGCTTTTAGCCTTCAATGAAAGTTCCTGCTAGGATCGAAATGCATCAGACCCTCCTGACTCCAAGCATAAATATTTGTAAGATTCTCCTGTCTTTTATGCTGCTGTATTTTGTTGTTTTACAGGGAGATTTTGATTGAGGAGAGTAATGTACAGAGAGTAGATTCACCTGTTACAGTATGTGGGGATATTCACGGCCAATTCTACGACTTGAAGGAATTATTTAAGGTAATGTTTGAAACGATACCCTCAATACATCAAGAAATAGTGTAGTACGACAAGACTCGGGCAAATCTCACAGCGCTGCTTAGCACACAAATTTGCTAAGCATGATATTTCTGTCTTAATAAAAACAGGGTTAACAACCAAATGTCCATGTGTTGTGTATCACTTGTGATTGTTCTTTGGCTGTTGTTTGCTGACCATGAATATCAAATGAAATTGTTAACGGTGGTATGTTTTATTGGGCAAGACATTTTTGTGCTAAGCAAATTTTCATGCTTAGCAGCTCCATGAAATTGGCCCCAGATCAGTGGTAGCAAGGGTGCTGATCATTGTTTTTTGAAATTGTGAATGTGGGACTTTAGACAATTGGAAATCTGTTTTTCATTATTTGATTGTGTCAGGACATGATGATATGGACCTTTGAAATGTTGTGTAAATAATCTACAATCTGGGATATCTAGCCCGGCATGATAATGCATTACAGTAATCACCTATCATTGTTAAATACCGTTGTTGGTTCAAAGATTCTGTTGCTCATGTTGGAATGTTGATACATATATGTATTGTGTTTTTCAGTTGTTGCTAGATCATTATTAATGAGTTTTGTGTGACTTTGTATGCAAAAACAGCCCTACATTCACCCTCTGAAGACCGACAGTTACATTCCTGACACCAACTGCCAGTTGATAAATGATTCTGTTTACCTTCTTTTCTCATTAGGTTGGTGGTGATGTCCCTGACACCAACTACCTGTTCATGGGTGACTTTGTCGACAGAGGGTTTTACAGTGTAGAAACGTTTCTTCTTCTATTAGCACTGAAGGTATAGTACATTGACCTTTGACCTTATCCACTGTTGACCTATGACCCTATCTGCTCCCATCTTACAGAATCTTGGACCATTCAACATCAAGGACCATTGAGAATATAAATTAGGCTTGCACTTCACTGACGTGGATGAGCAATGCGTACTCAGTGCTTATTGAGTTCACATGAAACAAAAAACATGCGCTGACTCGGGTGGGATTCGAACAACCTCCTGCTTACTAGTGCTAATGCCATACTGCTAGACCACTGAGCTAGCCGGGGTCAGCGGGATGAATCGAATCCAGTATCGCGGCGGGTACCGCAATTAATCATGAATATTAATTTTCATTGATAATGGTTTTCATATTGTAGCCTTTTCCCCTCCACTGGTGGTTGCCTAGGTAATCTGGGAAATAATCCATGATTTGACTATTTTCATGATTTTGCTATTTTGTTTTGTTTAGGTTCGCTATCCAGACAGGATTACACTGATCAGGGGAAACCATGAAAGCAGACAAATCACACAAGTCTACGGTTTCTATGACGAATGTCTACGAAAGTACGGTTCAATCACAGTATGGAGATACTGTACAGAAATCTTTGACTATCTCAGCTTATCAGCGATCATTGACGGCAAAGTAAGTAGAATCAATCCAAGATTGCATTCATTCATTCAGCATATCTTATTCCTTCATCAGGGATGTGAGACTTCAGAATTAAATCTGAATTCCGATTTTTTGTTAAGATTTTAACTCAGAATTTCAGCTTTTTTGTACACCTGCTTTGTACAAAAGTATAGGAACTTTTAAATTTCAGCTTTTTCCTTGGTGTTTTCAGATTTTTTTTGCGTGGCCACTCACATCCCTGTTTCATATTAGGTGTGGAGCTGAGCAGTATCCTTGAGCTCTTTCAGCCATCTCATTGTTTCCATGTTGGGGTTGATGAGATCAAGGTCTATGTCCCTTGGTGGGCGGAGGATGGGGCACTCCAAGATTTCCCAGTGTCTCTATTTAGATTATGTCTTTGACCACAGTATTTTGTGATCACATCTTGACTCCTGCCATGAATTGATAGTAGAATTGATGGCAAAGCATACATACATTTTCATGAAGATGGAGATTTACCATTAAATGTATTTCAACATCAAATATCCTATTATTGTCAACTCTTGGTAAATTTTGATTTTGTCTGCCACTCATACAGTTCAACTTCTTTCTTTTTTTGTGATTGGAGTTAGGGCCTGATGCATTTCCTAGCAGGATCTTTCTCAAAGGCTAAAGATCCTGCTAGGATCGAAACACAAAAGGCCCTCCTAACTCCAAGCATTTGATATTTTTTAGGTCATTTTGGCCGATGAGCAGTTTGCAGCAGTTTTTTACTTATTTCTGCTCTTGTTTTCTATGTTATACACAGATATTCTGTGTGCATGGTGGTTTGTCGCCCTCTATCAACACATTAGACCAGATTCGTGTGATAGACAGGAAGCAAGAAGTCCCCCATGACGGTCCTATGTGTGATCTCTTATGGTCTGATCCAGAAGGTAAAGATAGATTTGTCCTCTAGGACCAGGGATCATAAAGGATTAGATTTGCTTAAAGTGCTCTCATGGGGGGCATGGGTGATAAGTGCACCTCTCGACTTGATCCCGGCTTGTGAATTGAGATGTGTGTTTGTTCTCCCACAAGGGTTTTCTACAGGTTCTACATTTTTGCTCCCACAAAAATCAAACACTATCTCATGCTGTGCTCCAAGAGCACCCAAGAATGCCGGCAACTCAATCATGTTGTAGCCACATTCCAGCTGCCAATAAGGATGATAAGCCTAAATTATCATTTTAATACTTCAGTCCTTGTTCACTAGATTGTTTATTTATCCACATTCTATTCTTAAATGTTTCCATTAATCTGTAAGTTTATATTTGTTCCTACTTGGAACCAGATGCTCAAGGCTGGGGAGTCAGTCCTAGAGGTGCCGGGTACCTGTTTGGCAGTGACGTCGTCCAACAGTTTAACACAGTCAATAACATCGATATGATATGCAGAGCTCATCAATTGGTCATCGAGGGTTACAAATGGCATTTCAGTGAGACTGTATTAACTGTATGGTCAGCGCCAAACTATTGCTATAGGTAAGAACAAGCCCCTTTACCCCAACAGCCCCCTCTCTCCACAACCACTGCCCCCCACCACCCCTACCCCAACCAACCACCCCTCCCCCTCCTGACCCCCATCTAACAAGAACAACAGCTGATTTTGTTTCTGTAAGCAATTCTCATCTTCCTTTTCCTTTTTGCAATAAAATTCTTATCTCATTGACAAACTTCTAAGTTATTATTTGTATTGTGATCTACTGTGATATGGATGTAAATATAAATATTAGGATTCTTCTTAACTTGTTTGGCATTCCTTTACAATTGGGTCTGGTTCATTGTCATATTTGTGTGTGATTCTAGAATCCTTGCAAACTAGAAACATGAAATTCCTTCACGTTTGATTGCACTCTTGTATAAAAAATCAACATCCAATTTCCAACCAAGGCATCAAGATTGAAGTCTGTTTTACCACTAAAATAACAAAATAGCTGCAAAGTTCCACAGAGTCAATACAAATATATAAATATTATATTAATATTTCTGAAATGAGCCAGGAAACAGAATTCTGCCTTGTATAGCTGGATGCGCCCGTGACATCTATTTATTCTCTACTCATTTGGTATAAAATTAATACAAGTACAGTGGAACGCCACTATAACGATCACACCGGGACACAGAAATTGTCTGTTATAGTGGTCGTTCGTTATTTGTTCAGCAGGCCTATACATTGTCCATAAAAAAATTGGGAGCCAAGGATGATATCCAGTATAGCCAAATGTTGGGTATAGTGGTGTTGGGTATAGCTGCGTTCCACTGTAATAAGCTCATTTAGTTAATCGTGACGTTTGGTCGTATTTGAGAAACCAATTGTGATCTACGATTCAATTTTTCCAAAACAAGTGAACCAATGAGATAAATGAGACAAGTAACAGTGACGAGTAGATTTGAAATTCTTTATATTTTTGTAAAATCCCTCAATTTCTAAACTGACTTTGTCCGTGTATTCAGGTGTGGCAATGTGGCAGCAATATTGGAATTAGACGAACACCTCCAAAGAGACTTTACCATATTTGAAGCTGCACCACAGGTGAGAGACATTCAATATTACAAACAAGATTACCTACACTAAATGGAACATGTATTGGCTCTTTGTATTCACCATAGAGGGCGCTGTTGTTATTTTGCTGATTTGATAAACTGGGCCTTTACGAAACCTGGCTTGATGCTAGGCTTGGTACTTATTTCGCTACCACCATTTGAGGCCCACAAAACGAAATGAAGGGATTAGGCCACACGACGAAGCCGAAGAAAGGCTCCAGCTTTGCCGTGTATCTCAAGCCCTCCATTTCATTTATGACACAAAATGGCAGTAGCAAAATAACTCCCAAGCCTAGCCTCGAGGTAACAAAATCCACATGTAAGACTGAGTGGGTTTTGATTGGGAGAGAAAGGGCCTGTTTCTTTATGGCACGAGATCAGTGATCCTGCTGATCAGGATCCCATTTTAAAGTATCCTTCATGGGACGTGGATCTGCATCAGACATTCTCAGACATTAAAGTCTAGTAACTCATCTGCTTGTATGTTGCTCTATGATTATTTCCATAGGAGATACGAGGGATGCCAGCCAAGAAACCAGTACCAGACTACTTTTTATAAAAAAAACCTACTAGATGCAGCGGACGAATCACGGACAGCCAGGTATGACATCATTGGACACTTTGACCAATCACAATTTTGTATTGCTGTGGTATCAAACGACAACAGACCAATGAGTGACTTTGTACAAGGATGATCAACCAATCATAAACTGTGTTTCATGACATCATTGACTACCATGGCTTACTCTGTACAATGATACCTAATCTAAGTCAACCAATGAGTGGCGCTGTATGATAACCAAAGGAGGACCAGCCAATGAAAGAGACTGTACAATAGAACTGAGCAGAAATCCATCTTTGAATTTGTACTATCAAAGCATCCGGAGATATCAACCGATGAACCACCTTGTATAGTAACACTACCACGAGACAACTGACCAATCAGTGGTGTTGTACAATAACACCATAGGATGGATCAACCAATGACAGACACTGTACTATAATCATCAGGAATCAACCAACCATTGACTTAATACCAATCATAATTTATACTGAACTATCCAATGAGAGAGATTGTACAGTGTGGCTAAAGTTCAACCAACCAATCAGAGACTTTGTACCATGTGAGCACAGAGAGCTAACCAACTTTATGCAAAAACCTCCACTGTCTCAAGGAAAGCCTTTGAATGGAGTAGATATTCCTGCCAATTTTGACTGGAAATACGAGAATGGATCGGTACTTATTCACATTTCTGCATGCAGTAATAACATCTAAACCAATGTATGTTTGATAACAAAACTGCGAAACCCTTGTCATGAAGAAGACTTTTTAATAAAAATTACTTCATGTTTTTGTTTGATCGCTGGATTGATAAAAAAAGTAAGAATCCCTTCCAAAGAATATTGAATCTTCCCTTCCCTTACCACTGAATGTAACTTATTATAACAAAAAGCAAATCGCTGATTATTTTGTTGGATCTTAGTGATGTTATTTGTGTTGTTTTTCTCTAAAATGCTTGGAGTTAGGAGGCCTGACGTTTCGATCCTAGCAGGATCTTTCTCAAAGGCTAAATGATCGGAGTTAGATAAGTCTCTGGATGTTTGAGTTATATAACTTCAGTCTCCCTCATGATATGTTACAAATGGATGTGAAGGCTTTCACATTTCCCCTGCCCCATGGTGTAATGGAATCTCTATCAACTGAGTGCATTTTGAGGTGGATATGAGTTTCACCCGTGTAATGTTTGGCAGTGATCCAACTGTGGAATGGAAGCCTATTGCATGGTCAGCATACTCTATATTGACTGGTCCAATAAGCCTTGGCTTCATGGTGCTATGACCAGTCACTAGCTTGATCCATCGTCTGGAATACATGGACAAATAATCATTAAGTAAATATGTATGACCCACATTGCAGGAACATCCAACATGGTGGTATTGGGAGATGCTCATGTTTGATTGCTCACGTTCAGTAGAATGTGTTTGAATGGGTCGGTCCATTACCTATGCAAAACGGTAATGCTGCATGGTGACATGTGATGGGTACCAATGGCAAAATGAGTACCAGTGTACAACTTGTAAAAAGAACATATCTTTAGTAGATCCTTGTCATTTGATTGGAGGATTGTATGTCATGTGATACATGTATTTGATAAATAGACTAATTCATGGCTTACACCACAAACCTTGACAACTTGACATTTGTTCATCCACTGCATTTTTAGTTCCTTTCAGTTTGTTAGTGGTCAACAGAGGGCGCTTGTTATGCCCATGATCACTAGTAAAATGGTGGCAGGTTGAAGCAATTTTGTGTTGTTGAATGATGAGGAAATTACCGAATAACTTGACGGCGTTATATAAAACAAATAATGAATGTTTCTCATTCGTGCAATGGAAAGAATATTTTAATTCATTGAAAGATGAAATGTTCCATTTAACGAGCCGCAGTCGAGTTGAATGGAACATTTCATCTCTCAACTCATGAAAATATTCTTACCATTGCACTCATAAACATTCAATATTTGTCTAGAGACATAACCCAAAGAATGAGAATCTTAGTACAAGTACTCACTGCAAACAAGTACGTCCAATATTTATGTTCTGTTACTTTTTTTATTTCGTTGTAAAGTAAATTTTTATTTGAAGAGTTGTTGGTAATAACCAACTACTTTTAAGGCCGATTTGCATAGTTCTGCTTAGCAGATAATCATACAAAGCTTAATCAATCTGAGAACCATTCCCTACCATTCATGAATATGCATTGCATGGACTTTGACTGGTAACCCCATTCCCAACCAATATGCTTAACATGGAATTTGGCTGGTAACCTGTTTGTGCTTAGCCATTTTTACCTGCTTACCTCTCAGAAAGTGGCTCCCTGTGTGTTAATTCCTGCTACAAAATTATCAATAACTGTATTTGAAAATGTGAATTGTAAATATTACCTTTTAGCATTTTACCTGTCTGTATTTCTGTAGTTTGTATTTCAGCAGTATGTTTTTGTTTCAGTCATCTAAACCTGCGTTTATTCTTCCATTTCGTTGTTTATCTTTTTACAATTGTGACAACCAAAAAACAAGATTAGAATAATGTGTTTAGCATTCTGGTAACCCCCGTCAATGAACTACAAAAACTGGTTCAATAAAAACAGTCCAAACATTTTTTTTAAACCTCATTTAGACTAAATCCCAGAAATAGATTAAACTGAAGAAGATTTATTAAAAGAACCAGGAGTTGATAAACAGTCTGTTTCTTCTAAATGTGCCTATTTTTCTAAATAAATACAATAATTTGAACTTCAAGGAACAATCTGAGAACAGGAACTATTGTGACCCTACCATCCAAGAAATGAATGATAAAATGGAGAAGTTCACTAGCTTTTACATTTACAATTCCAAATAATTCTAAAACTGATGTACCACATGTGACAGTGTTTGCTTGTACATGTATATGTTTATGAAGTCCAAAGTGAGGCTCAACAAAATGGCTTGTGACACTAGTCGCCTTTTCACACGACGAAAAAAAAACATCTCAACCATTGAGAAATTCTCTCATGGGTCTGGACCTCGGTCAAAATGTCTCAAGGATTCACCAGGGACATGGGTCACTCTCAAGCATTTGTGTCCATTCACACAATAACACTTTTGTAAGGTTTCGCAGCCATGAGAGAATTTCTCAAAGCTTGAAAAAAACATTTCGTGAGAAAAGGTCTTTAATTACTTCTTAATAACGATGTAAAACAACCCTTGATAATGAAAAAAAAAACAAAGATGTACCAGTGAAATGATGGCAATATCTTTATTTAGTTTCAAACACTACAGTCATTTATTTTACTATTTACAGTAAAAGTAACACAAGTTACTTTCAATACCAGCCTCGTGAAACATTCAGTTACTGCTGGGTATGACTTATCAAACTGGAAGGTGGTATCAGTCAAAAATGTTATTACTCCTTGAAGTTTGTTCCACCCAAAACAAAAGATAAACCCAGGATAAATACAAATTAGTAAGTAGCTACATTTAAATGAAACAGTAAAATTTATTGTATTTTGTGGTAAATTTAAACAAACATGAAATTTGAATAAATAAAAAATAACTAGTTTCATTGAAAACAAGATGAGATTAATGTGTCACTTGTTTCACGTTGATTATATACAAAACCTTATGTTGAATGTTTGTCAAAATAAGGTCAAATGTAGTCTTCATACAAGTGTTTTATAGCGACTCACTGCTGTGCACATTTACCCGTATTTACTGTTTTTATTTAGCACATGCATGATTTTCAGTGGACAGTGTTTTCTTCTGTCGCTTAACAAAGTTTACGCCTTTAGCGAAGACTGCAACTCGAAGTTTTCTTCAGTTGTGTTCATGAGTGATTTTTTTTTCTTGAAGATTCTTGGCCTCGGTCTGTGATCACGCCTCACTCGGTCTGGACCTCAATTCAGTGCCATTAAATTGCTTATTTGTGCCGACAATCGCTGTACGTTGCAATCCATACTCCAGGCAAAGCCCCCACCACGCACGCCGGGTACACTGCTCTGTCGGCTCAGTCGACAGTTCGAAGCACACCGGTCGCAAAGTGTCGAAGAAAAACTGACCGACTCGGCGCGAAAGGGTTGTATTGGCAGCCACGAGACACTGTCTGAAACTGTAAGAACGGAATAAAATAGTTAGAACATGATATGAGAATGTAATCTTTGCTGTCATGTCAGAATACGACATGAATGTCCAACCTTTGATATGGTACAATTTATTACGATAACAAACATCAAAGTGTCATCGCGTGTGTTCCTTGAAATGCTTCTTATCAATTTAACTGGAACGGAAGATCAATATTACAGTGAATACGTGGAGCTTCGGTGACGAAAACTTCCTCACTACTCCGTGTTTTGTGAAATCTCTCAAAGTTTGCTCATGAGTCAAGTAAAATGCTGCAAGACATAATCTCAATACAAGTAATAAACTGCTGCAAACTGCTCATCAGCCAAAATGACCTGAAATATAATGCTTGGAGTTCGGAGAGCCTGACGTGGAGGGCCAAGACATAAATCTAAAAGTTTCCTCTGTCAGACAACGTTGTCGTTTAATTAAACATCTTCTCTTACTGTCAGTAACTTAACATAGACTTACCTTTCATCACAACTGCATAGATTGATAGTGTATGGTCGGTAGTTGAAGATACCAAAGTCCCATGACAGGCCGCCGATCATGTTGGGACAGTGGTCGTGATCTCGGCAACAGAAGTCGGTGTCTCGATGAACTCCAAGGTCCGTGTATCCTTGAGCTTTATCCCCGATTCCACACCACACCGTCCCCTCCACAATGAAGGCCGCTCGCTTGCTTCGTCCATGGAGCTCATCGGAGTCTTGATCATCCTCGTGAATTCTCTGGGTCCTGCGATGTGTCATCCATCCTCTGTCCTTTGATTCGTCAGCATGATGTTCAGTGAACTTGTTGAGGAATCCAGTAGATCCAGCATCCGTCTCCACGTACATTAACAATAAAACGGCAACCAGGAGTTTGAACAAACCCATCTTTAATGTGTTGTGGTTTCACGTAATATGAAGCAACAACATGCTTACATCCTTGCATGCTTGCAAGCACGTGTTTAATATAAGATTAGCAACGTGACATAGGTCAGTGTTCCTATTGTTTCATACTAACCTTTGACCTGTAATGTTTTGAAATGTTATCATAATCTTAACGACAATAATCATCATGTAGATCTGAGTGATAAGGGACTGGTACTGAGAAACAAAGTGCCTGATATCATTGCAGTCACGTCTCATAAACTGAGCTTTGGTATGACCATGGAGGCTTCCTTCATGGTATGACAGGTGAATGTTACAATATATGTGGTTATTTTGCTGTGCACTTGCAAGTGATCTGTTATAACGAGTACACCTGCCCGTTGCCACCTGTTATAGCGAGAGCTTCCAATCATAACTTACTTTTATCACAACAAACTAAACTTGAAGTCGACATCGTTTTTTCGTTTTTCTTATTTTGCTTATTAAAGAGATAATTTGGCCATTTCTAAGACTACCGTACCTGTCTATTTCCTTCATCATGCTTTGAGTTAGGAGCTCCTACGTTTCGATCCTAGCAGGATCTTTATCGAAGGCTAAATGATAAGAGGACAAGAACATGCAAGTAAACACTGGTGTCGATTTCTTTTCATGGTTGGGGGATGATTGGTGATTTGGTGTCCTATGCAAGGGAGCGAAGCGACCGAGCGGGGGACGCTGTGGGATGTGGGATACCCCCCCCCCTCCCAAACCAGGGACTTTTTAATAGAAACAGAGTAGAAAAGTCGCATTTTAGAGCATTTAAAACGATATTCAGAAGAATTAAACATAGTATAAATTCACTGCGAAGACTAAAAAACAAAAGGAACATGTAATATTTCTATACAATAAACTTGAATGACATTCAACCTCAAAATATTGGGGGGGGGGATGATAATACACGCCATCCCCCACCTCAAATATTTGGGGGATATATCCCCCCCCCCATCCCCGGAATCGACATCCAAGTAAAGATACACATAAATGGATGAGAGGATCAGAACATAATCGCCGCCAATGATGTAGTCTGAAGTTAGCGGTGGTTGCCAATATCCATGATTATCGTCATATCATTATTTTGAGCCTGCCGAAACCTCCATCAATAACTGTGAATTGTTACATATATCCGTTAACTGTATTTGTTTACTAGTTATACTTTGTCAAAGTGTCAGCATTGTCAACTGTGGGGTATGTTATTGTTGATATACCGTGTAGTGTGTTTGCTCTATTGTAAAGCATTGTACTTTCCCACACACTCATGTCAGTCATAATATAATTATACCAGTTTATGAACTTGCGAATCACGTTTTTATCTTGTATTCTTGGATCAACAGTATCAGATTGCATTATTGAATGATTGGAGTTAAGAGGGCCTGACGCGTTAGTTCGTTTGTTTTATTGAGTTAGCAGTGGCATCAGATCAAACAGTGTCACACGGATATGAAATAATAGTGTTCAATTTGTCCTGAATTGATAGATTTGTTGGAGCACAGATTCCTTACTCTATGGTTGGAGGGTCACGGACCACCACGATGTCTCGTCTAGACTCCCAAATTGAAACACTCTTTCCAATTATATCTCACCAAGAATCCAGACCTTTCCTAAACCTGGGCCTTGTTATTTTGGTATAGGAGTAGAAAAGTAAATCAACCAAATTTCACGTCCAAAATAAAACGAATCTCCTGGTTAAACCCAGGGGCCAATTTTTTGGAGCTGCTAAGCACAAAAAATTGCTTGGCACAAAACAAAAATGTCTTGCCCAATAAAACAAACCACCATTAAAAATTCCATTTGATATTCATGGTCACCGAACAGCCAAAGTGATACCCAACTCATGGAAATTTGGTTGTTAATCATGTTTTATTAAGACAGAAATGTCATGGTTTGCACATTTTTGTGCTAAGCAGGGTCGTGAAATTGGCCCCAGGTAATCTAACAGGACACATGAGCCAGCTCCAGTAGTTCATTACTCAGAATTGAACTTGTACACTATACACAAAAGATGAACCACAATCAGACGCACAACATTCGATCGTGTGACATTAAACATTTAGGGCAAAGTTCGTGTTACTGCACTGTTGCTGTAACGGAAAGAGTTTCTGTCAAATGTTTTAGGTCTACAGTTCCCTTACTTTGAACTTGGCATCATATTGAGTGAATGTCATAGGGGGCGCTGCAAGGGTGCACTTGTCTCTAGTATTTGATTTGTCATTCACACAAAGTAACAGACTCACCAGCCACATAAAGCCAGATCCCCTACCTAGCTGCTGATATTCTGTAATAATGTTACAAGGCGACGCTGGATATGAATGATTGAAATGTCAAAGTTTGCAGACAAGGGGCGGCATGTGAAAACCCTGACCCACTCCAGGAATCCAGATATTGAATTGGTAAATCGATAAATATGTCATTGAAAAGGAAAGAAATAGGCCTACAAGAAGCTAAGTCAGGCTTTGCATGTTTAAAGGTAATATCTTACTTTGCTTTTTGTCAAAGGAATACAGATTCATGGGCAAAAATATCAAGGAAGACGCAGCAACAGTAATTATTTTGTGAAATTCCCAGTCCCATATGGTGCCCTCTTTTTGACAAAACAGTGAAAAACAAATGCACAAAGCTACTGAAGTGAGTGTTTGCATATGTTTAGAATCCATGGTTGTATGTGCATAATCCTGATAGTGTGGTAGTACGGTCTGTAGATAAGCATCACATAACTACTGGCTCTCTTCTGAGTAACTGTGGTAGATAATGAATAGAAGCAGCGTGTTCAATCAACGTTTCGAACCGTGTGATGAGTCCATCTCACAATGATTGGTAAAGGTCACATAACAGCACTCACACTTTGTCTGATCCAACATGTACATAAAATAACACACCTGTGCAAATTTTAGCTCAATTGTACATCTGAGTCACGAGAAAATAGTGAAAAACCGACTCAATTATTCTTATAAAACATGCTTTTGATCTTACCCAGAGATCAAAACTGTTTGCGGTCTTTGTTTTACTAATTTCTGGATAAATACAACATTTCCGGTGGACATATTTTAACGGTATGTTTCTACCAGCACTACCTTCATATCTTGAAAGTTATACGTAAATCTGTGAATATTTTAGTTTGGGTATGTTATCAATCCGGTGGTCGATTTCACAAAGATTTGCGATTCATCTTTTAGATGAGTTGTTCATGTTTCCATAGCAGCTAGTATTGTGACATCACGCGTTGCTTAGCAATTAAGATTGATACGCATGTTGCGATCTATCTTAGCCTTTCGTGAAAATATGTACTGTACCTTTAAATCAACCCATCTCGAGTCGAATGATACAACAAGTCTCTTAAAACAAACAGGCACGTCGTCTTTATATCGGCATATTTGCGAAGAGACATCTTTCTCTCACCAATTACTGACAGTTGAGGATTGTCTACAGACTTGGGCTCGCATCCCTTAAGGTCATACGGATTGTTCAAAATTTACCGGTACTGGAACAGAAACTGGCACACCAAAATGACAGGCCCTAGGGATCTGTATCATTGCTCAGACTACAGTCGACATGACGTAGAATCAATGGACGGCGTCACTGCTTGTTTGCTAACTCGCACGCCGCTGCAAAAGGCTTTGACGTAGCTGAACGCTACAGAATTTGTAGAATGCGCCCAGGGCGTCCATCCATTCGTCTCTCTAGTAGTAGATGGCTCTCCTCAGTATCCTGAGCTCAGCTCCTTAAACTGAATCGATAGCTTGATGCAATGACCTTTTTACTAAACACAGAATCTCGATAATTTGTGTCATTGATCAACGTGCTCTTTATCATTGATCGGCATACGAGGGGAGGTTGGTTATGCTGTTCGTGACTTAGTGAAGTTACCAAGGACGTGCCCTCCAGCTTACCCTACCCCCATCACCTTCTGACTGTTACCTCTGCGATGCGATCATCTGATATCAGCATCACGTCGAGTTTGCTGTAACAATCACTCGTGGTCTGCCATCAACCTTTCATCGTCGCCACGGTTACAATTATGCTAATACGAGCCTGTACAGTACGTCATGTGAAGCGAAGCGTCGATGTAGTGTTCCTTGCTTCATTATTGATCAGGAATCTGCATTGGCGCGTTATTAATGCGTGCTGGTGATTCCATTCATAATTATGACAATTCATTTCTGAAGAAATTACTCGGTGCGCAGTATTGTAATATGATTCCGAGTACCGCGGCACAGTCGTGGGAGAATTTACCTTGTTCCAAATAGTGCGCTTTGTGAAAAGTTGATTCACCCTAGGTAGAAGAATACTACATCCTCCACCCTAGGGTGGCCTATACACACACACACACAGACAGACGTCGCAGTATATGCTATGGAAATAAAACAACGTCCTTGAGATCATAACACGTTTCATTCTATTACACGGGTCATTCACGATGTCCATCACGTGGTCTCCATTCATTGATTTCTCCTCTACAACACACCAGCCACGTGCCGTTGTATGACGTGATTCGACGTATTTTATGTCCGTCCTATACCGATCCGTTTCACCGCTATGGCGGCGCTTCTAGCTCGATCATTGGTGGGATGAAATAAACCACGTTAAAGGGAAAGATCGATCCAAGACAACGCCTACGATTACCTCTGAATAAAGGTGGAATCAAAACGACACAGATGTCTAAAAAACAAACAGTTCATCAGCGAACTATCCACGAACTCTGACTAGTATTGTGGCGACACATAATTGGTTGTGGTACCAAAACTGAGCAGTTCATTTTTGTTTTAACGGTTGATACACAAGGATCCAGGCGTTTTGAAGTAGTGTTGCATTTATTATCGTCTGGACGTTTGGACTTTGCTCGTCATGATGGCATTGAATTATCGTTTTCTGACGATAACTGCCCTCCTTTTGATTAATGGATTACACCACGTCGCCCTGGGTAGAAGGTTTGATTCCCATGGATTTACTGAGAGGCTTGCAGGTGATTTCATCAGTGTACAACGGCTAAACGGACAGCGGACAATAGCGGCTCGTCTGGGCGGTGTATCGGCGATTGAGACGGCGACTAGTGAGCTGCCTCATCAGGGGAGAGCAGGCAGGTCTTGGGCGACTACACCAAGCTTCATCTTCCGTGAGTTGACTGACGGCAGGGAGGTCATCCAGGCCGTATTTGATGAAACCTACACGGCTAAGAACTGCTACATCACAACAGATAAGGACATTCTCATGAGTCTCGTGGAGCTTGTGAAGCAGTCGCCACTCGCCTCATACCAAACCTCTCCATACCCACCTGCTAGCAGATACCAGACCAAGAAACCAAAACATCCAACCCTAGAAATCGTCAACACGCCTCAGTCTTTGGTACCGTATTTGCAATACTCGTTCAACGCTTCGGATCGTACCCTGGCCTACATACACAAAACAGCTGCTGGTACGAAAGACTACAGACTCCCAGCCCTCCTGCGCTCCATAGTGAGTCTGAACATCACCAAGTCTCAATGCAGAGGAGTGCTTAGTGAGTATCTTTCCTCCGAAGCAACCTCCCAAACTGGTCGGAGGAGACACCGACGAGGCCTCCTGACGTACCCTAAGACACTCTGGTGTGGTAAGGGCACTGAAGCCAGGAACTATGATGAGTTAGGCGAAGAAGCATCTACGGACATGTGTTGTAGAGAACATGATAACTGCAAATACCTGCAGATTAATCCTATGGAACGGAAGATGTTCCTACTGAACATGGCTCCTTATACAATCAGCGACTGTAAATGTGATAAAAGGTAAGTCGATTGTAAAGTCGTAGGCCTTTACGAAACCTTGAGGTGAGGCTAAGTTTGGGGCTGATTCGCTACCGCCATTTGAGGCCCCAGAACGAAATGAATGGATTGGTCCACATGACGAAGCCGAAGAAAGGCTCCAGCTTCGTCATGTATCTCAAACCCTTCATTTCATTTAGGACACAAAATGGCGGTAGCAAAATAAATCCCAAGTCTAGCCTCAAGCTGCAATTCGTAAAGGCACATAGTCAGTGGGTTCATGATTTTTTTGCTTATCTTATGCACCGACGTCGGTGAAGGGCAAGCCTAGAATCCTAGGCTTTTATCTCGAACGAAAAATCACTAATATTAACCATGATTAATTGCGTTACCCGCCGCGATATTAGATTCGACTTAGCCCTGCCGACCCCAGCTAGCTCGGGTGGTCTAGTGGTATGACATCTGCTCTCGTAAGCAGGAGGTCGTGGGTTCTAATCCCATCTGCGACAGCACTTGATTTATCACCGTGCACCGAGTAATGCGCTGCATGCTGATAAACGTTGGTCAAGACGCAAGCCTTATTTGCATAATTCTACCTCTTCGACAAAAAAATCATCACTAACAATTATTATGATTATATTCTGACTACTGAACCCTACAAAATCTAGAAAATATTTCCATACACAATTATCCTACAGCATTAAACATTCCTATAATCCTATATCAAGGGTTAGTTCATAGACCTCCAGTGTATAAAAGTTTATCCAGGTGGAAAATGTCGATAGAAACCAGCACAATCATTATTAGCATTTATCAATTCAATTCAATATGTTTATCCATGTTAATCACTCCATAAAATCACTATAGTGGGTCGGTCTAATGATAAGAATTTGAGGTCGTTGAAATAATTTACCCCTGCGAATAATAATAGAATGGAATATTAAAGACACAGGTACATCCGTCCATGGGATGGTGAAACCACTAAAGCTGATGTCATATTATTAATCTACCTCTGAGCTATCCATGCGGTTATTTACAAATGTACAATCGTATCAAAAAGAAAGTGCTCACCGCGGTAAACTCCACTCTTTCCTTTCCGAACGTCCCTGAAATTAATTCAATTACTTAATTTAAAAGGTCTATGTTCAAGGCTTGGAAGTCTTGAACATAGACCTTTAACGTTTGTTATCAGCACGTTTTATTAGGATCATGGAGGAATGATGTTTTATGATGCAATGCAACTTAGAAATCGTATGATGCAAAGAACAATTGTGCTTTCTTATCTCTGTGGTGATATATAGACAGGGTGATAAACCATTGTACTCTGAGCTTGAGTATTGTCTGAATATTGTAGCTGCAATGATGTAATTTGCCACATCTAATCAAAGTGACCAGTATGCGTAACATGCTGGAATATTTCCTTGTATGTTTAACGGTCCATGCCTTGTGAAAAATTATTTTATTAACTGGAAATTGAATTTAATTTAATTACGTTGTGTTGCTGCCAGTAAATCCTCATATTTTTCTCATAATTTCCTGCTTTACGATCTTGGGCCAAATTCAATTAACCATAAAATGTCTGTATAGTTCATAAAAACAGGATTAACAACAAAATTTCCATGGGTTGTTTATCGCTTGCGGATGTTCTTTGGCTGTTGTTCACTGACCATGAATATCAAATGGAATTTTTAATGATGGTTTGTTTTATTGAGCAAGACATTTTTGTGCTAAGCAATTATTTTTGTTGTGCTGAGCAGCTCCATGAAATTGGCCACTGACCATAAATCCGAGTGTAATGACCCTTATTCCTCCGTATCAGGTTATTACAAAAGGCTCTTCATAAAAACAGTTTGATCAAACAAGACTTCCAATCAAGGAAGATGGTGATAAGTTGATTCGTGTTGCCTAGACTCCACCGCAGCCTGATATTTCCGACTAAAGTCTGCTGGTTTGTTGACTTTGCTCTTCGTCAACTGTAAACATCGCCAGTTCAAAACAAAATTCGCGAGATTATCTTTCTATTGTTGGCGAACCTATGTGCTTTTGTTGTGGACTCAACCGATAGATTAATGCGTATTTTATTTCCCGTGATATCGAAACAAACACTGTGTAATCCGGAGAGCGGCGAAACAATATTGCTTACACTACAAAAAGTCTTTCTTATCATAAAATAATTACCAGTTGCTCCGCAGCAGGTGAAAATCTATATTTAGTTTATTTATCTGCTCCAATTTAGAATTTGTATGTATACAGTCAACCATTATATGAATTATATAAATATGAATGAATGAATGAATGAATGAATTATGGAATTCTTCACTGTTCACCTTTAAATATAATTATAATACATGATTGGTAAAGGTCACAGAACAGCACCCACACTTCCAGCCGTGTACATACAGTGAACACGAAATCATAAGCCTGTGAATATCTGAGCTCAATTGGACATCTGAGTCACGAGAAAATGCGAAAACGGCTCTTTTACACTTTTCTAACCAAATATGGCATTTGAGTAGAAATATTTTATCAGGTTATATCATGTCCAGTCCATCTTTATACCGAGTAAGTTATAGGTAAATCTGTGAACATTTCTGTTTTGGTTCTTTACCAATCCAGTATACTGTACCTTTAAAGTGGAGGTATTTACAAAAAGCAAAAGGGAAACGATAAAACGCTGACAAACCTATAAGTGCGATGACTGTTGACTGAGATGAACTTTTGCACAAGGTCAAATTTACTACACGTCTCTTGTGGGTTTTACGCTGGCTGACTTGAAACCACAAAAACGCACTGAGCGGCTGAGCTGGCGAATGGAAAGCCGGTTCCTCAAACATCGTGGCATTCATAAAATGGCGTGATATATCCCCCAAGGTGAAGGCATGGCGTGATCATACACAGAGATTGATATAGCATGTTACATATCATATAGTCCATGTCAAATGCATTTTATTACTACGTCAGCAAACCTGTGCACACAATTAAACACGCAGTCGCTTTTCACCAGCCAAAGTTATCATAACCGCATCCGCTTGTAGGGGGTTAATGGGATGGTGAGCTGTGTGTCAATTTGGCAAAAGGATTAATCGAAAAAGCAAATTTTATTCGGTACGTCGGAACATTAAGCATGTTCTATGGTCGGAATGTACAGTATATTGTTCATGGGTTAACAATTTACTAGAAGTTGGCAATTACAGGGTTGAATATCTAGTCAAGATTTCATCGAAGTTCAGCTTTCAAACATGAACATAGTTATCAATATAGAGTAAATCTGTGCCAGTTAGGCTACACCTTAGATTAAGTTAAAGTAAACACGGTTATGTTCAAAAGGCATAATGGATCACGCCAAACGCCGACTACAAAATAATTTTTAAATGGAATTCATTGCGTAATCATTACTCATAACATAACAATAATTTCGGGCCACGATTCTTGTATAAAAAACTTACTCCCCACGTAGGCTTTATGACCTTTGTTCTTTGAAGTTTTTTTGTATGTTTGTTTACAAAAAATCACAATAGGTTTCTTTGAAGTGTTTGACTAGTAATTATCACGTCCTATATACGGGTATTTATATGCCACATGTGGGTCATGGCTTTAATGTATTATCAGATATAACCAGCATTATCATACGTTTAATGGCATAATTATGGCGCAGAGCCAGCAAATAGGCAAAGATGATGATGACTACATTGAAGAACAATTGGCTTTAGGCCAAGTACTTGAATCATTAACCCAAAGCTCAACTTGTCAACATTTAAAGGTGAATCTGATATATTGGGCGACCGTTGTCAATATTAACCATATGAGATTCATTCTCAAGTATAAGTTTGATGGACGAAGGCAATTGTTTTAATTTATGAATACATTTTGGACCGGTACCGTGGGCATCTAATTGATAATGAATGGTGAGGTATTTCAACGCAACAGGCTAAGTTTACTACAGGCAATCTTTTCCAACATGGGCATAAAAAAGCCCACGTCTGAGTCGTGTATCCAGCCTGGCTTTATGGGATCTGCGACCAGTTACCCCATGCGTGGAAATAATTGTAGAAATGTCCTCGAAACAAGATTAGGCCGATTGTGATATTCGGCCAATGGTGATGAATTGATAAAATCGCAGACCAGACGCTCATACGTTTATTGTCTACATATGAAAAATCAAGCTAGTGTATGAAAGGAAATTTAAGCATGCATTTGTGAAGTTATCTTAGCATGACCTCAGTTGTAAAATTACATCTGTATCTGCTCACGGCTTGATGAACCCAGTGAATGAGGTGAACAAACTTTTTCTCACTGGGGGGGGGGGGATCAATTAATATTGATTGAAGATGTGATGCGATGGCCATTCAGTATTTCCGGGCTACAAACCAATGGCCATTTTCTGTGTACGTGGATTATTTCTTTTTGTCAGTTTTGGTTTGGGACTGGTGATCGACCTTTTTCTTAATTATAAACCGACCAATCTTGAATAGCCATCTCAGCACCCACTCCACAAGACCCCCGCCCACTACCACCTCCTACCTCGTTGGGTTTATCGGCTGCTATACTTGCCTGGTCGGCAATTTTGGCCACAGGGTTGAAAAACTTCGACCTACTTCGATTTCACGAGCTCAATGAGCGGGTCAACAAACTTTGAGAAACTCCGCACCAGGAACTTCACGTGGGGGCGTGTTTGATGGTGCGTGCAGTGGGCGGAGAATTTAGGCTCAGTCGGGGGGGGGGGGGGGTCTTGAGGCTTGACTCGCGATGATCGGGTCATTCAATCATGACGTGGGGCACGCTGGCAAGATATGGATGGCAGAATGACGGTGCTTGGGCACATAAATATGTCTATTCCATAATTATGACGTTTGCAAACAGCGCCCTCATTCGCCGGTTAAACATTTTCCAGAGCAATAATTTGGGCCTTTCTCAAAGCTCGTCCGGCTCAGGCTCCATTTCGTGAATCCGTTTTAAAACTACGGGTATCAAAATAGAGACTTTTGGATGCGGTTCGGAAGTAGATTCTCTGGGAGAGCTTCAGCTTCAATGAAAAACTTTTTGTTTTCAGTATATACGAAGCCGGAGCCTGAGCCAGAGCCAAGCTTTGAGAAAGGCCCTTTACTTTTTCGCTCGACAGAAATGACCTCGGTTTCATACTCGTACTGATAAAGACATCATTTTCTACCGCTTTCCACCATCTCCCTACCTTCATACTTCTGGTGACGCTTTTTTTTCCAGAGCAGCATCGCAATTCCAAATATCTGACGTGTTTTTACTACTTTATTTCCCTTTCAGGTTCCACCAATGTCTGAAAAGGACTAGAACTCCTGTATCAATGGGCGTAGGCGAGGTCTTCTTCAACCGTCTCAAGACAAAATGCTTCGTGATCCGCAAGAAGTTCCAATGTCTAGAGAGCACGTGGTACGGCAGCTGCCTCCGGAGGGAGAAGATCGATACGGCTGTTATAAGAGACGCTCGTCCCTTTCCAGAGGGGAAAAACTTCACCAAAGAAGAGAAGGCTTTGAGGAGAAAACGAAGGAGAGAATTGTTGCTACTTCATTGACCCACAATGTTCATGTTCATGCTGGTATTAGTGTATATAACTTTATTTTTAATGTTAGACCGTGCCCCAAATCTCTGGCTGCGGCTGCAAATTACACGCGCACCTATGGCAGCCACTAGCCAGTGACTGCAGCCGTTTCCATAGACTTTTGGGACACAGCCTTAGTTTATTTGTCAAGTTTTATTAGTCAAGAGAATTGGCACAGTCAGGGTAGAATTAGGTGGCGGGGAGCGTGCGTTGTGTTCTTAATACGTTTTTAGCTCTGAATTACCATTTTTAATCAATATTAAATTATGATAATATTATTTCATTTTGTGGTGGAGACACGAGCCACGCCACTCGTGGTTGCCAGTTACGGTACATAGCGCCCTCTATAGGCGTTTGTGTGTACATTATTAGACCTTGTTGAGTGTTCTTTCCTTCATGGAGCAAATTTAAACTGCTTTAGTTCTATTCTATGGTTGAACTGCAGACTGTGCAGTGAGGAATATATACGAAGTCTTATAATTATGTGTTCTTATTTCTCCATGGTCCATTGTTCCTCATAAACACGAAACGGAGGCTCAGGCTCCGGCTCTGACATCCATAATTTATTTTTTATGCTGAAAATAAATGTTGTATTTTTTCATTAGAGTGAAGCTCTGCTTTCCTTTTCAAACCAGAGAATCTACTTCCGAACCGCAGCCAAAAGCCTCTATTTTGATACCAGTTATTTCAGAATGGATTCACGAAATGGAGCCTGAGCCTGAGACGGATCCCGAGCCTCCGTTTCGTAAACGTTATTACGGTAGTAGGCCTATCTGCCCAAAACAGATTATTATTGGGATCCGAATCCCTGTCATTATCGTGTGAACACACTGACACTAGACCCACTAGTCCTACCCCAAAGGGATTTGACCCATCGCTGAGCATTTGGATCACTAGTGGTAAGTTTATGATCCATCTTAATGAGGTCAGTGATGTAAGGTCAACATCACCGTGGCCAAATAATTTATTTTCCAGTCCCATGAAAACACAAAGTTGCACTAAGCTGATGAATTGCGGATGGTTCAATAGCCTGGTTACCTTTGGCAAAAAGTGACCAGAGAAACTCAAAATACAGAAACAAGAATACCGCTTTAGGAATATTGTCATCATCGTGCGGATCTACCAACATCCAAGCTACCGCTTCTGGAACTGAAATCACCAGAGCGATGGGAAGACATTTTGGGATCTTTGGTGTTTGATGCTGTAAATGAGCAACACGAGGACGATAGAGATCAGTCAGCTGTGAGCATGAACTATTGAATTGTCTCGGGTGAACCCGACTACACCACTACTACGAAGACCATAACTACTTATAGGGTGCATTCGTTTAGCTAACACGGGTAAGCCCTTACTGGGAATGGTCGTGTTTTACTGCACAAAACAAGCGAGAGAATGGGGACGAGGTTGACTGGTGTCGACCCGGGGGAGCTAAACGAATGCACCTATAGTATAGACCCTTGTCATCTTTGCAGCAGTGGGATGTGATCGAAGACAGACTCGATGCAGCAGGTATTTAAACATGACAGGTGTTAGGCCTACCTAGCCCTACTGCCACCTGTCTACTGCCTCAATTCCGTCTCCGAACATTGGGTGAGCAGCATTTAGGGGTCCCGCTTGTCACCCGTTTTGCCAAAGGTAAGAAAACATCAATTATACGTTTGTAAAAAAGGCCTCTGTGATTCATAAAACCAGAGGACAGTTTTGCTGTTTGATAAGTTTGGAATTGGACATGGAAAACCTGTATAGCTTGGACCACACACCGGCCATGATATTAATTAGGACAAAAATGATCAAAGACCCGATGTGGTGCATGGGGTCCAAGTAATTTTTTACTGACACGGCCGCAAGTTCTTGTAATATTCAGTGAGATTATAGAGATAGGGCATTCTCCATTATAGTTTCCAGTATATTTGTTTCATCGTAATAAAATTGGGAATTGCAAAGTTAAGTGCAAAATTGAACGGCTTGTTCCAAGGTAAACTTGTGTGTGTTGTACATAAAGTAAAGATATTATGTGAATAAAATACTGAGGAGTCTTAAAGAATGTTGTGATTTCGTAATCATTGCTTTCTGTCCCCGACTGTAATGGTGGTTTTGTATACTGTCGGTCCCTGGAATTTCCACACAAATCCCATTGAATGCTCAAATGACTGGTTATAGTCAAACCTTATTCAAAACGAGTTGATCGTTATGCTAAACAGTGAACATTGCGATGCTTGCTAATCACTGTACCGCTGGGGTATTATTCGGCATTCCAATCCATTCCCTATATACAAAGATCAAGAATTCTTTACTTGAAGATCTGCAGTGGATGTGAATCGAAGCGGCTTCCCATAATTCCAGCGCACCCTTCAGAAAACTATAGATAAACATTATCCATACATGGAGGTATACAAAGTAATTCCATGCTATGGCATAGGCCTCACCGCCAATCGAAGGTGACATGACCAAAGTATAGAGTTTTAGGAGGAAGCATTGCTGGCCAAACTTCGACATTCTGCCGTTTATATAATTCAATACATTGCAATCGACATAAAAGCGGCGGAAGTTCGGCAGTTGCTTCAGACGCCGGTTTTACTTTAATGCAAATTTCAACATGGCGGACCAAGAGAGAGTTATGATTTAAGATATAAATTGTTCTTATTGCGAGAATCGAAGGCGTTGCTATCTCTTGCAAAAGCTGTCGGGCACGGGCGTGCGCATTAGTTTAAAACGGTATACTATGGAATTCTGACAGCAGAAAATCTACCTGAAGCCGTGCCGCTCTTCTGTCTTTAAAAGCGGCAAGACCTGTCGAACTTTCGACAGAAAGCCGGCAGTTGTTTTCAAAAGTCATTTGGAGTAAAAGTTCAATCTTATTTTTAACGCTCAGCCGAAAAATAACTCCCTGTTGCCCTACCCCATTCATTAGTACTGGGCCCAACGAACATTTGGTTAATTTCCCGTAAAAGCTGCTACTGTGGGGATGTCGGCCTATTTTTATCCGAAGCCTTATTTTGCAGTTTTCAGCAACGGCATCGCAAGGCTTTTAGATGCGAATGAAAGTCCAACACAACTTCCGTCTTTTAATGATACATGAGCACCAGAGACTTCCAAAACGTCCAAAAGCAATCGTGTTTATGAAGGTCATAAACTAGTCAGGAAAGCAAAATAAAATACAGGAACACTCAATGGTAGAAATTTGTCAAGGTGTTTGTTGTGGTTAAGCTATTGAATATATAGTCATGACCTCCAGGATTTGTACTATTCAAAAGATTCATTCATGCGTGTATAATACAAAAATAACCACCTACATCAACAATTAAAACCTGCATAGGGAAGGGCGTTATTTGGGGGGCATACCATCCAGTGATATCCTAAAAGGGAGTAGACCTACTGCGTTTTACCTCTGTGCATAAAGAAGTCAAAATGGCAATCTTGTTCAACATTATTCAGTTCCTTGTCGTTTGCCAGCTTGGTCTTTTGACCTTGGTACATGGCCAAGATATCAATTATGCAGATAATGAAGCAAGAATCTTGATTTTGGGAGCCGGTGCTGCTGGCTTGCAGGCCGCTCAGAGTTTAGTCGACGCTGGTATGGATGATTTCATCATCATCGAAGCAGACAGCCGAATCGGTGGACGGGTAGAAAGCGCCCAGTTTGCCGACATGACGGTGGAGTTGGGTTCTACGTGGGCCTTGCCGAATAACTCCAGAGTCGTTAGAATTGTGAAGGAACTTGGACTGAACAACAGGGCTAGTAACTACGAAAGTCTGGCCATCCGAAACGACAAACGAGTTGATGTCACTGGTCCAGCCGGGGAGTTATTCGACATCATCGAACCTGCTGTTGAAAAACTACAACAGTTTCGTAACAAGATGGTCGCCAATGACAAGATTCCGGATATGTCTCAGAGGTCTGCTCTACGAGCTGGAGGTTGGAATCCTGAAACAGCCAATGAGAAGGTAGTAGAGTGGTTTGAATTTGACATCACGTACGGAGACACACCGGAGACAAGCTCTGTCAAACAGACCTATCCCATCGATGAAGAATTCTGGATGACCGATGCAGGTGGACTGAAACAGATCTTCGGCAAAGTTGCAGAGTTCCGTCAAGAACCTAAGTATGCAAACCACACCCGTCTGAATAAGAAGGTTGCCTCTATTGACTACACCAATGACATTTCAGTGGTCGTCACTGCGGAGGACGGCACAAGGTTCGTTGGTGAGTACGTCCTGGTTACCTTCAGTATCGGCGTCTTACAGCACGGCTTGGTTAAATTCATGCCTCCTCTACCAGAATGGAAACATGTCGAGATCAACAAATTCCAAATGACCGCCTACACCAAGGTATACATCAGCTTTCCTGTCAGGTTCTGGGGCGATACTGAGTGGATTCTCCACGCTAATGACAGGAGAGGCTTCTACCCAGCTTTCTTCAACTTCCAGGCCCAGGGATTCTTCCCAAGCGGCAAGCCCACGTTGTTGGCATTCGTAACAGGTAAGTCCCTTCAAGTCCCTATTGAAGGTATAGAAGAGATCAGGGAAGACCGTAAAAGAAGAACTTGGGGGCGATGTTAAGGATTGGTGTGGGAAAGCATCTATGGGAGAAGGAAAAAGGAATGATGAGAAATAGAGATCTGGTGTGTCATTGTTGCCAACTTCGATTCGAAGGTTGCATGATGCAACCTTCGAATCGGAGAAGGCACCGCATGATGATGATGAAGATGATGAAGTCTCTTCAACTGCACTCGAGTCAAATATACTTGGTTGAAGGAAGTATAATAATATTATAGGAGGAAATAATACTTGACGTAGAGCTGGTTCTGAAGGAACCTTGAGGAGTCAGAAAACCTTTCTTCGCCAAGACAATTCGTCGCTGTCACCACGAACTGACACCCAACTCACAAGAAAATGTATCTTTATTTTGAGATATAGCCATTTGAAGTTCACGACTTTTTAAAACCGGTTTATTTCAAATAAAATGTAAATATTACGACCTTTTTTGCTTCCCTCTCAAAAATATGGTAATTCATTGTACTAGTTGACGTATTTTAAGTTGTTTACGGACATTAATTAACTAGTAATTAAGCCTAAAACATGCGTTTCAGTTCGTGAAAACGAAAAATTATGTAAACATTATTAATTCGGTTTCACGAAGTGACACGCACGCGCATAAAAGCATACGCGCACTGTTCGTATAACATGGACAGAATGGGTTTCACGAAGTGACACTGAGGTGCGTGTCAGTTCGTGAAAACAATTTTTAGCAGACGCGCACATGAGTGTCCATGCAGTTAACTATGGGAAAATGACTTGCGTGTCAGTTCGTGAAAACAAATATCGGTGAAAACTCGAAAAGTACCGTTCCTAGTTAGTCTAATTAGCTAGGTTTCGGTATAAATGAAGCCCTGTAAGTTCGTATACAGGCAGATATACACTCATATAGTCCAAATCGATAATAAAACGAAAATCGAAAAAATACACACATTTCATGCAGAGGGTGTCAGTTCGTGGTGTCAGCGACGAATTACCGTCACAAGACCTAACATCTAGAATTACGGTGATCTGGATAAAGAATCACTCGGGACTTTATCCCTTTTTTCCTAGGTGACGAAGCCAGGCGCGTGGAGGCACAAACGTCCGCCGAGACAAAGGCCGAACTCCAGGAGGTCCTTCGCAACATGTACGGTGTCGGCATCCCTGAAGCCACAGGAATCCTCGTCACCAAATGGTCCGAGAACCCTTTCACCAAGGGCGCCTTTTCCAACTTCCCCGTGGAGTCAAAAACCGATTGCTTCCCCAAGCTTCAGAGCCGTGTGGGTCGGGTCTTCTTCGGCGGTGAAGCCACGTCCTATGCCGACTTTGGAACCATCGACGGCGCGCTGGAGTCAGGAGAACGTGAAGCGAGAAAGATTCTCGAATGCATGAATGATTTCAGAAAGTGTCCCATCTTTAAAGGAGACGGGCTGGAATGTGAAGAATCGGGAGGTTCTCAGGCTGCACTGCCTGGTTATGTCCTCACAATGTGCATTGTATTCAGTCTGTTTCTTAAGAGTTTCTCCGAGTAAAGTTAAAGGTAAAGTACATGATTGGTAAAGGTCACAAAACAGCACTCATACTTTGTCTGATCCAATGTGCACGGAATAATAAACCTGTGAAAATTTGAGCTCAATCGGACATCTGAGTCACGACTAGCGAAAACCAGACGCATTATTTCTTATGAAATATAAAGAATGGTTTTGATCTTACCCCGAGATTAAAACTGTTTTCGGTCTTTGTTTGACTAATTTCTGGATAAATACAGCATTTCAGATGGAAATATTGTAACGGTATGTTTCTACCAGCACCATCTTCATACCCTGAAAGTTATACATAAATCTGTGAACATTTCTGATTGGGTATGTTACCAATCACGTACTGTACCTTTAAACGGCAATTGTGGACAAGTGGTTCCTAAAACTATAGCAACAAGCAGGTAAGAAAATTGTACACTTTCACTGAAAAGTTGGAGAAATGTCTTCAATCTAGGGTTTAAGGGCTCTGTTATGAAACATTTGCTGAAAGTAAAAAGTTTCTTTTGGGAGAAGTAGAAGGTTTCAAAAGTTGCTTTCCTTTCCTATAACTTTATGGTTTTAGAAACCAATTTAAAGTTATGTGGTGGTTTGTTACATTTTGATAATTTCTTGTGCTTATTAATTGTTATCAATTGTCAAACCCAAGGCCAAATGATCGCATCTAGGTATGGCTGCATGAAAAAATGTCACTCAAAACTAAGCACAAGTCCAATATGAATGGATATCCACAATAGGAATATTTAATTTTTGGCTTGTATCTATAATAAACACAAAACACTCACTGCAACGTAATGATAATTCCTATGAATACTGATACATCTTAAGTAGATACTAACATTTGAATATACATTTACATATTAATTGGATGCTTGCTTACTTAGTAGGTTTATAAATTAAAACGACAACATCCAAAAGGCATATATCTTTCAATAAATAGAACCAATTTTTCTTAGTTTACAATCAAACATTTTCAGAAGTACAATAATTTAATAACATATCAATTATTAACATTTGGTGACATAAAGGGCATTTCAATTAAGCTTCTTACCATTTTCTAAAACTTTTTCTGAAAGGCGAGAGATTTATATCAATTTCAGAAAATAAATATTAAAAATACAGGTAGTATTGAAAGCTTAACTTACAGTAAGGTAGAATAGACATCATGGTGTTAGCTACCATTAAGAACATCTTAATTACATTTTAATTACAGTGAAGTGAGTGAACTGATGGAAAACCAAAGCATAGAGTATCTAACCATGCCCATAAAGAAGAAGAAAGATAAAAACAATGCTCATTGGTGAGATAATTATTATGTTTCAATACTGGCAGGAACTTTCATCATATGCAAAGAATCATCCTATTAGTAGGATTGAAATAAAAACTTGCTTAATCAGATTAAAATACAGGTAATAAACTGCTGCAAACTGCTCATCAACCAAACCTGACTTGAAATTTATAAAATGCTTAGAGTTAGGAGGGCCTGACGTGTTTCGATCCTAGCAGGATCTTCAGCCTTCGATAAAGATCCTGCAAGGATCGAAACGCGTCAGGGTCAGATTAAAATACACAGATTTATTTTGAATACAATAGAGTAGATGGCTAACAGAACATTGTATGAATGAATTATGTACAAGGCATTTACCATCAGTAGGCAATATCAATAAATGAATGATGAAGAACTTAGTGAATATGAAACTTTGGTAAAATACAGCTTTCTATATTGTCGTTTTTATCTTAATAGAGATACTGTGCAAATATTAGGGGAATACTTTCTTCTGTAAAGAAAATGATTCAAGAAAATCTTTAACTTTGGCAAACAGTATTTAGCCTTGAGAACTTCTTTGAAACATCATACTATAAGTGTCAAGTCACTAAACATAACCCTAACCCTAACACTCCCCAACCAAGGTAAAGTTACTATAGTCGTATGGCATTAGATGGATAAGTTTGATGACTCCTACTCTAGGGAGGGGCTGAAATTTGAATAAAGGGACTTTTGATTAACCTTCCCCCACAACTAAATGCATAATGAAGATCTAGTCTGATCATTTTTAAGACAATGAACAGGATTATTCCGTGACGGTGCACGCTTTGTTCCTCTAAGGATCGGTTTTGTCTAGGGTTCTTGAGTTGCAACAAGTCGTTCCTTCATGGAATCCCTACTGGCTGTAATGAGAGTCTTCATGACTTGCTGTTCAGCTTGGCTAGCTGGTCGGACTGATACACAGCGGAACTGACCACTACGACGATCTACACTGCCCATACAGCGTAGCCAGTGATCTCTGGTCAGTCTAGGAAGGGAACGGTCCTGAGATGGAAAACAAGGAGGACTTTAGAAGTTTGTGGTCGGGGTCTCAAACTGACAGGGTTGACCTTTGAGTATTCACTACAAAAAGATGAATAAATTCAGACAACATCAAATACTTCTCAATCTCCGAGGGGTGTGCATGGTACCCTCAACAAGTTGTACAATGAGAGGATAGCACACACCATACCCCAACCTGACTAAAATGGACAAACTGACTTTTAAAGGTCCACGTGAAGGCATCCATACATGGGGGCCATCTCACTGTAATCTATGTAGACCTAATTCCAACTTTGTTCCAAGCTGGCTTCTGGTTTTCCTCAATGGTCTAGAGGTTGATGCTCGATGGTCCCAGCTATGGCTGCCTTTATATGGACCATTTGAGGCTTAGTAGGTATTCAATTTATACAGGTTTGCCTGTTGATTGGTATGTGATGGTCCAAGCTATGGCTGCCTTGATGTGGACCATTTGAGGCTTAGTAGCTATTCAATTTATACAGGTTTGCCTGTTGATTGGTATGTGATGGTCCAAGCTATGGCTACCTTCATCTAGACAATTACAGGCTTGTTGATATGTGATGGCCCCCAGTTATGGCTGACTCCACCTGGACCATAAATGGCTGACTACATCTGGACCATAAATGGCTGGGTTTGCACCTGTATGCCTGCCTATCAATGCTAGTAACGTCTAAGTGATGGATATCATACACTCACTGTTTCATAGAAGATACACTTGAGTGTTTGCTCTTCATCTTTGATGGTAAACATCTTAGCCACACCATTCACATCAGAGGAGATGGCTGAATGTAACCGACCTATGAAAAGCAAAATACAATCAAGAAATTTCAACTCCCTCCTCCAAGAGTATGTTTGGGAGGACCGTTACCAATCTGGATTTGCTGAACCTTGTTTAAATATTTCTTAAGTCATTGAAAAGTGAGAGAAACATTGACTGGAGCAGGATTCGAACCAGCAACCCCCGGAATACCGTACCGGCGCTCTACCAACTGAGCGACCCAGTCCTATGTTGGTGGTGTCTCTAATACTAGTCAATTATCTTTGTTCGTTTGGCAGTCAGAAGCCATGAAACCACTCACATACACTGTGCTGCTATATCCAAAGAATCATTTAAGATACATGCAGATATGGCAATGCTTCAACTTGAGAAACAGTACATGGGATCATTCAAAGAGGATGCGGCTTTTCAGTCAATATAACCATCAAATAACCACAAGTGAAACTGACTGGATGTCATTGAATTTTAAGTCATTGAACAGTGAACAACTTTCGTCAATCTTGCAGTTGCCACCGGTCCCCTGCTTATAATTCTGTCACGATTAAGAATAAGACACTGCTATTGACTACCAGGGAAACCATTCCTATTATTTGTTGCAGATCTTCAAGACCTTGTCACAATCAGGTTCAAATGCACTACTCACCAAACACCTCACACATTAAGCTTCCTATCTTATCAACATTCTGACTCCAGCTTTTCATATCAGCAATAGAAGCTGTTAGGACTTTAAGGGAACGATCATCCACTGAATATGCTGCCTGCTGTTTGTCAGCACCTCTAGACATCTGAAGTTTGAGAGAAGGGGAAATCAGACATTAAGCTTGAGCTTTAATCTTTAACAAACAGTTTAACAAAATATTTTTCCTTAAAAAATTGAAGCTTTGAATTTCTGATGATTTAAGAAAATTTATTTTGAGACAAAGTATAATGAAAAACAACAACAATTGTAATTGTTCATCAATTTTTTGGGGGGCATCATGTGTCCCTAAGCCAGGGTTTGATTTTGAAGGGAAAAACAACAACACTGAGTCCAATGGTTTGCATCTCATCAACTTAATACAGTAATCATTGTCTTAATATTTGAGGTTTCTCTCTCTGTAGACATACTTGGAAGGGTTGAGGATTAGACCATGTCTTCTTGGAGGGTTGCATGCTTGGCTGTGGTCTGCTGTTCTGTTGCCAGTTAGGATTCCAGTGTTGAGATGGAGAGGGTTGGATAGATGAAGGCTGGCCCATCCATCTTGTACCCTGCGGAGCTCTCATGGGGTCAGGGGCCCTGTAAAGGTTCATCATTTGTCTATTATTGCAATCAACAAAATGCAGGCATGTGAGTTAGACTTTCCAATGGAAATTCCAATCTGTACCATACTTTGTATATCAATTATTTTTTTTCAATGGCATAAGAGTGAAGTGAAAAAAAAAGAGGAAATCAGCTGATCCAAGGAAAAGTTGGGGGCCTGAAAATGAAAGGTAAATCTGATTTGTAAGCAAGGAAAGGCAATCCCATGAACTTGTTGAAAATTAAAGGATGTTTTACATTTAATTTCATATTTTGGAAAATATCTGATAAAGGAGCAGTGAACCTGTGGAATGCTTTCATAAAATGAGTGGAAAGTCACCAGGTGTCATCAGCCTGTCCACCTATTCACAGGAAACATTATGTTGACTTATCCCATTCAAATTTCCTGAATTGTCTCATTAATTGTTTAACCAAAATATAGGAAGGGGAAGATTATAGCAGCCAAAATGTTATTCACAGTTTAAGAGCTATTTTCCAGCTCATTCCAATGGTAATATTATCTCACTTGTTGTTTTTCTATAACTTTCTGCTCATGTTATGGCACCTGGGGTTGATTTCACAAAACAAAAATATAAATCTTAAATGTGAATCAATCTTAAGCAAAGTGTGATGTCACAAAACAAATCACTATGGCAATATACTGCCAAGACAAAGTTAAGATTGATCTTACTGTTTGGTGAAATCGGCCCCAGATTACAGTCATAATTCTCCCCTATAAGCTTAAATTGAACACCACCATGTGCAGAGTTTGTTCAAGATGGCGCTGGACAATGAGAGTACCTGTATGGAGGGCCTGAGGTCTTCACCCCTGCCCATGTCTGCCAGCTGTTGTTGATGCTACTAGACCCTGCTGCTGCAGCTGCTGCTGCTGGTGTTGCTGTAGCTGCTGCTGCAGAGGGGTACGCTCCTCCAAAACCCTGCCTTGGTGATGGCACTGATGATGGAGAATTATTCCATGGATTCTGATAGGGAGTGGATGCTGTGTTACCATGGAAACTTGACTGGAAGAATGCTAAATGAGGGATACAAAATAAAAAAGAAAAGGAAAATGTGTATAAGAATAGGTTCATCAAAATTGGAAATATGTTTCTTAGTTCTGAAAAAGGGAGTTTTCACTTAATATTTACTATAACATCCTAGTATTTGTTATTTTTCCTGCAATATAATTTTTCTTTTACCTGAAATGTTAATTATTGATAAGAACTGTGGACCACTGACACTTTTAAACCATCTATGTTAGTTTGTGCATGTGCTGTTTTATTTGCTTCTCTGTGATTTGTTGGGTACCAGAAGGCCTAAAAATGGTTGAATATCCTAAATATGAAAAAAAGAACACGTGCAGTAACTTTAGAAAATATCAAAATCTCAACTACTTGTCTAAAAGGTATAATACATGATTGGTAAAGGTCACCGTCACAGAACAGCACTCGCACTTTGATCAATGAGATCAACATTTTTGGTCCTTGTTTTATTACTTTCTGGCTAAATACACAATTTCAGGCAGAAATATTTTAACGGTATGGTTCTCATGCAGCACAATCTTCATACCATGAAAGTGTACTGTACCTTTAAATTCTCATAATGTGGCCCAATCTCATGAATTTTTTAGCATTATGGCAGACACTGGGTGTGTGCAAATACTATATAAAGAGTTTTGGCCTTGCATACTGTATGTAGGCATGCATAAATCCGCCATTGTGAATTTCAGATGTCACCGAAGCATTAAATAATACGGGATCCAAACACAAACAGTCAGTACATGGAGCTATGCTTGGCCTACCAAGCTAATAAAAGTGAACTTTTCATACTCATACTATACAGGCACCTGCACTAAGCAGTCAAGTTCAGGTGTAAGTGGGTGGCTATAGGGTCTTTTGATGTTTCTTGTTTTTCACACATGATCACTTTGAAATTTATATTTCTTTGGGTTTGTACGTGCATGATTGATTCCGAGTTGTGGTTGACTGAATTCAGAGTGATGTCAGTCAAGCAATGACATGAATAATAACTATGATTGGAAACCAGAAAGAAGTAAGTTTCAATTTCACCAAGCTGCTGTTACTATGATTAAACTGAGTGCTGCAGTCTTGCTTAGCAAACATTGGTTACCAACCAAGCTTTTGTATGAGGCTTGTATTGCTCCTAACTGGTACCCATGTGATTTTAAAGCTTATTTTTGATCTAGGCTTAATGGAAATGGACAGATGATGTGCATTCAGCATTGTGAATCATTTCATTTTACTTGAGCAGTTTAGGTGTTACATTACCTGTATTATTGTTGTTGGGGTTCCCCTTCCACGGCTGGCCCCTATTGTTGTTGTTATTGTTGTTGCTCATTGGTTGTACCTTGCCAGGCTTTGAGCTGTGTTGTGAAGTGCGGGGGCGCTTGTTAAAGGCTGGAGTGGATGTTGAAGGTGCACCCTCTAAAAAGAAATCATGTAAATTATTCATATTTATTTAGGAATAAAATCATTTTTTGGCATTTGACTAAATTCAACCACAGCTATCAAATTCAAAGGACTGGAATGAAAAAATTGTGAGGTGGAACATTTTGTATGAATCCTGTAGAAATAATAATTTTCTACTAAATTTGTGAATTATGAAAATATGATAACTGAGACAAAAATCAGTCTCTGCATTAGCCTACTGTATGTAAAACTGCATGATACATTTCAATCTTTTTCTTTCTTAATGAACTAAAATTACGGAAAAATTCAATAAATATTTGAGAATGTTTCTTACTCTGAAATGATGCATTTCTGCTATTCTCATTGTTGGGATGTGGAAAAAGCGCTTGACGCGTCCGTTTGTTTTTGTTAAAACTCGGCGTTATTTTCTCTGGTGAAAAAAATATTGAAATTATTATAAAGAAAAGAACAGATGCAAATCAGTATTAACAAAATAAAATAATTGAGAAAACATTTTGTTCCTGAAAAACTGAAGTTAAAAATATTCTGACTGGTCAAAAGTTTTGACTGACTCATATTGACACATGAGGGCGCCCTTCAATTGGTTGCTATCTGAATTGAAAAAGTGAACAATTATTTTGAGCTACAAAACTTACACAGTTAAACAGTTTTTCTTCAATTTACAAAGTTCATTTTAAGCACTACAAATAGGCCATGTAATTGACATTAATTTATTAATAAATCTTTGCTCAAAATTAAAATAGAAATCGTTTTTGTCTTACTTGGATTTTGCATCACTCCAGCAATATCAAACTTTCCACTGTTGACTGTAGGTTCAATTTCAAAACACTTCAGCTGACTTGTATTTTAAACCTGGATTTTCGTTTTCCAGCGCTAGAATCGAAAACAAAGGAACAAAATATGTAAAACCATTAACTGAAGTACACATTAATTCATTTACACAGGAATCTTGTCCTTTTTAATGCTGGAAAAATTTGGTCCAATTCTGAGGCTACATACTGTCCGATCGTCTGAGCTGAAAGTAAAATATCGTCTGCATACACAATCGCCACCAACTTCATTCAATCAATCCATTCGACACCAGTAACTTTGTTTGAAATGATTAAAACAAAACTTCTTCAGAGACAAAAAAGAATCTTACCAAGGTCTATGCGATAAAAGGAACCAAGAAGCTCGTCGTGTGAAGTAAAATGTGAAACTAAAACTAGTTAAAGTCTTTATACAACAAGAAAAATCAGCTCAGTGCTGATGTTGCAGACAAATAAAAATACGCGCCCTCGTTCTGTTAAATTAAAAGTAGGCGTGTTGCCAATAGAGGGCGCTAACACATTACCTCATAATCTGATTGCTGTTCGTGATGCTGCCTTCGTGGTGAGAATTTTCTAGTAAGAACCACATTTTGCTCATTTGCTACAGCTGTGACTGCTTCAGTATCCTCCAACATTTTCCTGCAAAAGGTGGTAAGTGTCTGGATAACATCTTGTTGTTAAATTATACATAGCATGACCTGTTTGTGTCTGAATTCTTCGTTACAAAATTGACAAGACACGTCACTCGCCAAGGCCCAAGCCTGAGGTTGGCAGCCATATCGACGTGCAGTCTGCTGATCAATGCACACGGCATCGGTCATAAACCACATCACCTAATTAATCTTACCATCTAGGATTTGTCGATCTGTCGATTTGTCATTTTACGAGGTAACCAGTCGTTAAATGTTATTCTTGCTGAGGCTTCCATTTTTGTTCCAACAACAGTTTAAACTAGGTTTTTGCTATTTCTCGCATTCAACTGTTCAACATGTTCAATTGAATTTGAATAGGCCTGTTACTAGGCCTAGATTTTGATTTCCTATGGCTATGCTAAGTGCATTCTAATGGAAGTTGCAATTTACGTGGCAGCCATAATGTGCACGATAGGTGTTGGCACATAAATCATCAACTGCAAATGCAGTTATCGCTGTCACAGTAATGACTAATGTGCATGATGTCCGCTTTGGTGGTCGTTTATAGATTAGTTCAGACATTTGGGTAGCGGGATGAAAACAAATGAATGTCATCAACCCATACTGCTTGGCAAATAAGAAGTGTTTAATAAAGACCAGTAACACAGACTCTTAAGTCTTATGGCGTCAGTGGCATCACCAGATGAGCTTCTGAATGTAGGCAAAATACACTGCGTATTAACGGCTGAATAAACAGTGAAAAATGAGACTTGGGTTACAGTTTTATTTTAAGAGAGTACAGTTATCTTGCCACTTGTTTTAATCACTCTATAGCAAGCACTGTCATTTCTAACAAATAAAAGTGATGTCACCATCTTATCTACTGCCTGATGTACATGTACAATGTAAGGTAGGCTGACATGCCTACATGTATAATACGTCATCAGCAAACATTCTCAGGAAATCGTGCATCTCTAAAAGAACTATTTAGACAATTTAATTCTGTGCTAATGTGTACAGTTCTGCTGAGAAAAAGGTGGATTTTGTATCATGTTTTTCTGTGCGACACAACGAAAACACTTCGTTGGGAAATTATTCATTGACTATTTATAATGCATTCTTTCTATTCATTGCTCAAGCAAATACAGTTTGTCAGAGTATTTTTTTTAAAGTATTTATAATGACCAGACAGGAAGATGGAATACCGCGATTACTGTTGGTCTACATTGTGAAGAATGTGGAAGTGGAAACTAATTCCCTTTGTATTAATTGTGTGTCTGCTATATTGTGGTCATTGCATTACACAAATTGGTAAGTGTACCAATTTGTTATCGTAAATTTGGCTCACTTTTGCAAAAAAAAGGAATGTCATTTGAAATCAGTATCCGTGACCATGTGAGTCATAAACTGCCATACAAATACAGATACAGTACAGGTATGTGTATAACCATAGACACCGAGCTGAATTATTAAAAACCTTGTGGGAGGGCCCTATAGACCTTGGTAGGGGGTGTAACATTCTGATACTGGCTGCCCTGGAAAGTCCCTTATTTCAATCATGTATGTAGCTTCAAAGTCCAAAGCACATGATATACTGTAACAACATGTGTATATGACAAGGTATATGAACTCTATTATTTCAAGGTAAACTTGTTTTAGAAAGAGTCTTTTTGAGTTGTTTTTCAACTCATTCCCTTGGGGTAAAAAACATTTGCGATCAACTCGTAAAATGTCATGGTCCATGGCTCTACAGACCTCTGACAGTTGTTTGTACTCACCAGCATTTGCTTAGCATTCATTCTAATTTATTAGACACTTCTAGAGCTTTTTAAGGACACCGAGCGAGGCAGTCACTTAACTTTAAGCCTGGGACCAATTTCATGGAGCTGCTTTTAAGCACAAAATTTGCTTTTAAAGCATGAAAATTCTTCCTTTTTACCAACCAAATGTTCATGTGATGTCTAGTTGTCTACTGCTTTTTACTTGTATCGTATCCAACTATCCAACCATTGTTTGCTAAGCATAACATGCACAAGGAGTTTTGGCTGGCATACTGATTTTATTTACCATGGTTTTTGGTGCATAAAAACAAATTTTGGTGCTTCAGCAGCTCTATAAATTGGCCCCTGTTGTTGTGTATGGTTTATGAGAAAAAATAAAACTTAGCCTGTAGTGTATAAAGCGTGCAGTGATTACATACACATGTACACGTATTTATAGTACAGTTAGCAGTTGACTTGTCTATTTCATAGATTGTTGGGTTGGTATCTAGAGCTCATATTGAACCTGAAGCCATACTCCATTAAGGCATGTATGGTATGCTTGACCCAAGTACCAACCACAGTGCAGTAGCAAAGGAAACAAATGATGGCCACAGGCTATTGTCTTAGGAACACAATAATTACTGCCCAGGGGTCAACTCAGGTCAAGTCATTTGTTATATTGACTGCAGAAAGTACAGGTATTCAGGGGCGTGATTTGTCAGGAAAAATCCTGATTTCAGGGTTTTTTTGGTCACTTTCCCAGTACAGAAATGTAGGAGATATGTGATTTTCAGGAATTTGTTATCATGTTTTCAGGAAAGTGAAGTATACATTGCACATCAAGTGTGGTCCTAGAAAAAATAAGAACTCTACGTATAGTAGGCCTACGTGTAGAATCTTCTCTGGTCACAAAAGAGAAATTTCATTTTAATTATGATAATGTCCGATCATTGCGAAGAAATAATAATAATTGAACCAAGCAAATCATCATTTTAATCAAAGTACATGTATATGAATCAAATGATCTACCATGTAGTGTGTACAATGTCCAACAATGTACATGTAGGTTTTCCTACAGAAGAAACAGTACTTAATGTAGAATCCCACTGAAAATCAAGACCACCGGCTTCTAGGGTAGATTGATATTGCCTGAAGTGCATGAGAAGGTTGGAATTATTACAAAGATAAACTAGACATTGTGGTTGTGGGAACAACCACTAGGTGTTCGGGGTCTCATTTCGTACTGGAACTGTTGTTATGAGAATGTTTGATGGAACGCATGTATGGCATATTGAAATACACTTAAATTGTGTGACTGAGCAAATACTGATCAGGCTGATTGCACAGTGTATTCGTACAAGTACACTGACTGATAGCGTATAGAAAATCGTGTCACCTTTAAAAATGTAAAATTGCCCGGACGATAACTTCCGTTTAGTTAATCACAAACAACTGAAAATTTGCAGAAATTATCGAATGCGTACAGTGTAAACAATTTGCAATTTGCACTGATGTACGTCATGTAATTACTGAATAAACAGTATTTGAATAATTACATAATGTTTCCTTTAAAAACGCATAACTTCCGGTTGAATGACGTCAAAGATTTCAAACTTCACACATATGTCAAGGTGCAATAGTGCTTTAAACTCACTAAATTTGGCGGAAATCCGTTGTTTACTTTTAGATTACGTAATCACTGTATATCTTTAATCCACCGTAGAGGGCGCTATACAGCCCGTATGACGTCACCGTTTATATTTTCTGAAAGCTTAAGACCTGCTCTATCTTTTACCCCGCGAGGTTTTATGTGCCCAAATCCTTCCGTTTTCGAGTTATTTTGAGTCAAACGTCAACTTCCGGTAACACCGGAAGTGAAGGTCATTTGTACACAACATTGACTATATTAATTGTTGAGATTCATGTGTTGAGTAACATATGTCAATATCAAAATCGTAGGTCATGTGGTTCTCAAGTTATAAAGCACCAAAGTTTTTCCTAAAAACGCGCGTAATTTGATACCTGATGACGTCATCATGACGTCAATCTTCTAGGCACAACTTGGCATCACTACCGAAGTTCCCACCAAGTTTTAGGTCAATATATTGTACCTGTCACCAAGAAGTCCTGCTGACAAGTTTGAGCGGAAGGAGAAAAAAAAACAAAAAAAAACTAGACATTGTGGTTGTGGGAACAACCACTAGGTGTTCGGGGTCTCATTTCGTACTGGAACTATAATGAGAATGTTTGATGGAACGCATGACTTTGTATGGCATAATGTAATACACTTAAACTGTGACTGAGCAAATAATACTGATCATGCTGATTGCACAGTGTATTCGTACATGTACACTGACTGATAGCGTATAGAAAATCGTGTCACCTTTAAACAATGTCAAATTGCCCGGGCGATAACTTCCGTTTAGTTCATCACAAACAACTGAAATCATCGAATGCGTACGATGTAAACAATTTTCAATTTACAATGATGTACGTCATGTAATTACCAAATAAACAGTATTTGAATACATGTAATTACATCAGGTTTCCTTTAAAAACGCATAACTTCCGGTAGGATGACGTCACAGATTTCAAACTTCACACATATGTCAAGGTGCATTAGTGCTTCACACTCACTAAATTTGGCGGAAATCCATTGTTTACTTTTGGATTACGTAATCACTGTATATCTTTAATCCACCGTAGAGGGCGATATACAGCCCGCATGACATCATCATATATATTTTCTGAAAGCTTAAGACCTACTCTATCTTTTACCCCGCGGGGTTTTATGTGCCCAAATCCTTCCGTTTTCGAATTTTTTTTAGTCAAACTTCAACTTCCGGTAACACCGGAAGTGAAGGTCATTTGTACACAACACTAAATATGTTAATTGTTGAGATTTACGTGTTGAGTAACATATGTCAATATCAATATCATAGGTCATGTGGTTCTCAAGTTACAGAGCACGGAAGTTTTTCCTAAAAACGCGCGTAATTTGATACCCGATGACGTCATCATGACGTCAATCTTCTAGGCCCAACTTGGCATCACTACCTAAGTTCCCACCAAGTTTCAAGTCAATATCTTGTAAACTTCAGCAAGAAGTCCTGCTGACAAGTTTGGGAAGAAGGAAAATAACAAAAAAAAAAACTCGAACAATAACAATAGGTGTTCGGCTTGAACCCGAACACCTAAAAAAAAAAACTAGACATTGTGGTTGTGGGAACAACCACTAGGTGTTCGGGGTCTCATTTCGTACTGGAACTGTTATGAGAATGTTTGATGGAACGCGTGTATGGCATAATTATTGAAATACACTTAAACTGTGTGACTGAGCAAGTACTGATCATGCTGATTGCACAGTGTATTCGTACATGTACACTGACTGATAGCGTATAGAAAATGGTGTCACCTTTAAATAATGTAAAATTGCCCGGACGATAACTTCCGTTTAGTTAATCACAAACAACTGAAAATTTGCAGAAATCATCCAATGCGTACAATGTACACAATTTGCAATTTGCACTGATGTACGTCATGTAATTACTGAATAAACTGTATTTGAATAATTACATCATGTTTCCTTTAAAAACGCATAACTTCCGGTTGAATGACGTCACATATTTCAAACTTCACACATATGTCAAGGTGCAATAGTGCTTCAAACTCACCAAATTTGGCGGAAATCCGTTGTTTACTTTTGGATTACGTAATCACTGTATATCTTTAATCCACCATAGAGGGCGCTATACAGCCCGTATGACGTCATCGTTTATATTTTCTGAAAGCCTAAGACCTACTCTATCTTTTACCCAACGAAATTTTATGTGCCCAAATCCTTCCGTTTTCGAGTTATTTTGAGTCAAACTTCAACTTCCGGTAACACCGGAAGTGAAGGTCATTTGTACACAACATTGAATATATTAATTGTTGAGATTCATGTGGTGAGTAACATATGTCAATATCAAAAGCGTAGGTCATGTGGTTCTCAAGTTATAAAGCACCAAAGTTTTTCCTAAAAACGCGCGTAATTTGATACCTGATGACGTCATCATGACGTCAATCTTCTAGGCACAACTTGGCATCACTACCGAAGTTCCCACCAAGTTTCAGGTCAATATCTTGTACCTGTTACCAAGAAGTCCTGCTGACAAGTTTGAGCGGAAGGAGAAAAAAAAAAAAAAAAAAAAAAACTCGAACAATAACAATAGGTGTTCGGCTTGAACCCGAACACCTAAAAAACTCGAACAATAACAATAGGTATTCGGATTGAACCCGAACACCTAATCAGTACTATATGACATGGCCTACAGTCAGTATGTATATCAGATGGCAGTATTCAACCCTGCAAGCATGTACATGTAATATCATCTGGTTTAATTATAAAAATGTCTGCAAGCTGAGATACTCCAAGAATTATTACATGTACTGTACGAGTAGGATTCTATTCAATACAAACTCCATTTCGCACTACCATCATGTTGGCCTACAGTATAGAGATAAAATATCATGCATTCACCTGCACAAGCTGCAATTCTACCCTCAGTTAGGCTTGAAATTTTATCCTGGAAATTGTAGTCATTTGGACTCAAGCGGGTCATTTCCAAGGGATTTATTTCTTCATTAAAATTTAATTTGAAAGTGTTGTAAAATGTTACCAGTAAATTCTACTCATTTCAAACCATGTTATTGGTGAAGTACAGGTGTACATGTATGTAGGTACAGTATGAAGAACTCTTTCAGCTTGTCTGTTCTTACTACTTAAGAAAACAGTGACCATGAGCAGTTACATGTATATCTTCCTTCTCATGGGCAAGACAATTTTCCATTGATACATAGCACCAATATGACAAAAACAAAAAATGCTACAATTTTTCATTTTAGGCCTACCTTTTTCCACCTTTAAATTAAGATTTTACAACTTGCACAAAGTGTATTGTTATTTAATTAATGTTTCAAATTTTTCGAGGGTAATTTTGTTTTTTGGTTCATAAACAACATCAGGTGCTTGGTACAATGGGATATGAAGAGTACATCTTCCTTTATCTCTGCTCTATTACTGTATGACTCCTCAATCTTATATTGTGTGATATGATACAGTTTTAGGAATTCTTTGGATTATCTCCCTCAACATTGTGTAGTAAGTATGTATTTATATGTACATTTGTCTGCACAATGCACATCTGTATACGTACTTGTACCAGCCCATTGACTAATCACCAAACTACAAAAAGTAAGACATTCCAACTTGTTGTTGACTTGTTCACATGGATTATACAGCAGCTGATTTACAAGTTGAGTAGATTAAAGTAAACCAATCTACATATAGAGCTGTGAGAGTGTGAGGGATTATGGAGTGATTCAATCCGTTGGTGTATACAGTATAATGTCCCATAGGTATTAACTGACCTTGTTTGTAGATCTTTGCATAGCTTAATTCCCAGGTCAGGTCGACTTAGCAGCTCATTCACAGTTTGAACTTGGCGTGGCAATTACTCCATACACGTACAGGTGTACATAGGCCTACTGTACAACATTATGTACTGGTACTGGTATCTTTGGCATTTGTTTATAGGCGGAAGCATGACAGCCATTTTATGGTAATGAATATGGTCTTCATAATATGGATGATCGTGAGCTGCAACTCAAAAGTCATGTACTCTCTTGACATGCACACATATGGAGGCGTCCATCTCGACACGATGTAGGCCTACACGTGTATAATTATGTACCGGTACTTGTTATCCTTCTATTTAAAATGCTAAATTTGTATTAGGGAAACTTTGGGGGATATGTCATTGCTGCCAGATTAATTTTAACATTCATGAACAGGTCTCAAATGGAATTTACTCAGATTTGAGATATGTAGGCCTATAAATTTATGTTAAGTTTCTCACCGTAAACCAACACGTCAGATATGGAAAATGGAAATTCAGTTGACATTTGATGTACTGTGTTGGCCCAATATCGTAGGGCCTACACTTTGAATCCATGTGCAATTATTGCACACGTGCAGTAATAATTCTACATGTTCAGTAGTCTATACTCTGTACAGATGTGTGTAAATTAATTTCAATGATGGATTTAAAAATTTACATGAACATAATCACTCAATTCCAAGGTTGACTCGTGTACTACAATTGAATTTAGAAAGCTCCTACAATACACAGTTTTGTACTGAATATGCTGATGATGTGCCTGCATAGCTTGCACTTGTGCAATGAACAGAATCGTTCTTTTTCCCAAGGAAATAAATTGAAAGGTTTTTACAATGGACAGGAAGAATATTGTGAATAGCGGTGTACCTCCCTTGCGGTGATAAACAGCAGGATAACAATACAAGAGCCAAGTAGCATAACACCCCCTACATGCCCTGTATGAAGTAGGGCCTACTCCGGCAGTGAAATACTCAGGCTGGTCATACTGTATGTGTGTGATAGACAGGGTGGTGCTCCTAGTGTTCTTCACAATTCTCTTCAGGCCTATAAAATACTACACATGTACTTTAATAGTACATGTACAGTGTAGGTAAAATATAATAAAGCATACACTTACAGTATGTAGTTATTGGGGCATTGCTTATTTTTTATTAAGCCTAATGGTGACTGTGCTATGCACGTGTACATTGTACATGTAATATAATGTACAGTGGAACACCACGAAAATGAACACTACTACTATAGTGTACAACGAACATTTGGCTAGATACTGAACATCATCCTTGGCTCCCATTTTTTGTGTACAATGTACATGTACACTAAAGACCTGCTATACATTGTTCACTATAATGAACAACCACTAAACAATTTGTGAGCATCCTAGCACGTTTGTTATAGTGGTATTCCACTGTATTTACCAGTTTAATACCTCTACATGAAATACACTTCGCAATCTTCATAATGCATACGTGTATTCGTAATTCATTCGCTTGAAATTCAAGTCATTTTTAGCTGTCATGCCTCATGGGAAACATTATTGTGAATGATGTACGTCTACAGGCTTTTAAGTGGCATAAAGTTGCGAGTTGATTTTGTTGCTACCCATAGTTCTGTATCATGCACGCCACGTACAGACTCAGAACGTGTCATGTACGTAGTGTAATTATAGTAATACACCTGTAAATTACAGTTCTTTGTTATTATCCTTTGTTTTTAACTTTAAATATTAAGTCTTGGTTCACATACAGTATGCAAGTCCATAATCTGGTGAATTTCTGAATCATGTGACTGTAAAGAATCCTTGGATATATTTTTGCATTTTGGAAAAAAAAATCTACTGGGAATTTGTAAATCATTGTAACAAGATTGTTAAAGTATGTAGTCCAAAAACAACAATATATACGTGTACAGTACCAGCCCAAATGTGTGATTGCTCATTCTCATACATAGATTTTGTTTGTGTGAATAATAAATATCTGGTGTTCTTCAGCTGTTGTCGTTGTTTTGAGGTAACAGGTGGCTTTGCCACTGGTTTCGGTTCCAGACCTTTGGCAATATGAAGTGATACCATCCACCTCATAAGCTCCTCGTTGATTCAATCATAATTCTGCCTCCCCATACCTTGTGGCTTTTTGTAGTCTTAGGGTCAGGGTTCAACTTGAATAGAATTTGGGTGAGTGAAAACCCATTGCCCTTGCCTTGGGCAATTGGATGAATTACTGATGCAAGGAGTGGGTAGGAAGCAATGAATACTGGCTGTATATCTCCAGGAATTTCACCTCTTAATATTTTTGATTTAAAGGTAATATCATGCTTTTGTTTTTGTCAAAGAAATTCAGATTCATGGGCAAAAATGTCAAGGAAGATACAGTAACAGTCATCTGTGAACATTTCAGTGCCATACGGTGCATACTTTTTTAGAAAACAGTACAAAACGCTAATAGTATTTTTTAATTTGTTCACCGTTGTTTTTGATCTGCAAAAGATCAAAATTGTTTTTGGTACGTGTAATGTGTAATAGGTTTTAGTACTTTTACTCTTTTCTGGATAAATACAGCATTTCAGGCAAACAAATTAATTTAATTTAATTAATGATATGTTTCTACCATCACCCTCTTTATACCCTGTGAGTTATAGGTAAATCTGTGATGATTTCTGTATGATAGTACACTGTACCTTTAAATGCACATGATATTTGGCCTGTAAAATATCAAGCATGAATTATGTTGATGCTTGTTGAGGAGATACATGTACACTACCTGCTGGTACATAAGCATGATAAGGGTCACTTCACTTGGCTTTATTACAAAATCAGAAGATACAGTATTTGGAAATACAAGTGCGACCAAAATCTGGGCAATAAAGGCCACGTTCTTTGCAGCTTGTGGCCTGTGTTTTACGAGATGAATTTAAAGACCTGGTTGAATATTCTGAAGGGACAGTCGTTGTTTTATAGCGATACATGTATCGCCCCTACACGCCCCTCCCCCATTTGTTACTGACCAATCACAGCCTTGGCTTATAATATTATATTTGACACCTGAGGCCAATTTCGAGGCGCTGCTAAGCACAAAAATTTGCTTAGCACAAAAACAGCCAAAGAACAATCAGAAGTGATACACAACACATGGAAATTTGGTTGTTAACCCTGTTTTTATTAGGACTGAAATGTCATGCTTAGCAAATGTTTGTGATTAGCAGCGCTGTGAAATTGGCCCCTGTTCACTAAAGTCCGACAAGTGTACGCGCGTGTATGGAGCGTGCGACAGGAACGCACAGTGTGACATTGGAGAGCGTGTTCATTGCCCACGTTTGCAGTGGGAGGGGCTTACTGGATCGGTATATTGAGTTGCAAGGGACAATTGTACCAAACTTTCAAGCTAAGGCTGCAAGCACATACTTTGTACAACACTCCCAGTACTGATCATTTGCAGTAATACTGCACGTAAAATGGAATTCTCATCATGATCAAATCTAAACTGATGCTCAACTACATGTACATGTAATCTTTGCATATACAGTATTTGACACAGATTTAACACGTGACCTGTGCTCGAGCGACCAGAGTGAGGATAAAAATAAAACAGATTCCTTAGACTTGACTCACTTCCACTCAGACATCTAAAGCATTCAATCAGAAAGCTTTAAACACTCTGCATACCTGTTTCACAGCTACAGGTCCATTGGGGCAATACACATTGCTATAAATCAAGCCAGTTAGAAGCCCCTCTTGTTATTAAGAAACTTAAAGCCTGGCTATTTGGGGTTGTTGAAACCACCTGATACCATGGGATCGAGAACACCCAGGGGCTTCCTGTTTGTTTGGATATTAGCACCAAACCTCAGGAGGTAAACCACTAGATTCAACCTCAAGCCATCATGTGGGCTACCATGGAGGATAACTGGACACTTTTATTGGAGTTTAACACGAAGTATTGTCTTTTTGGGTGGGCAGTGTGAAATTAATTACTGCATGATGCAAGTGCAGCATGCTTGCTGAAGTTCGAAGTGCGGGAATCAGGGATATTAGGTTTCACTTTGTAAAGATTTTGAGTCAAATCCTGGAACTCTTGTGGAACATACAACTTACAAGTCATAAGTCAATTTCAGTACCCCACACAGCTTTTGTTTGGCGTCTTGTGATGAAAGACGTTCCCCCAAACCTCTGTGCCCTAACCATGAAATTGAAGTAGATATGATCTAATTAGTACACCATACGTGTATTGCCATGTACAGTCTGCTTTGGGTTGGTGGTTTGCCTTTATGAGTCTAGTCACATAACATATATGTAGGTCAGATACAAGTGTATCAGATATTATTCATTGTATTGAACACCTGTTATTATTGATTGATACAGAGACTGACTCTGGGAACCATACCAGTATTATACAGACTAATATTGGGATTATATTATTTACCGTCATCCATAACCTGTCTAATGATACATGAAGGCCAATCGTTCACAAACCACCTGACCCAATCTGAAACAGCTCGGCTTTTTCTACATAACTTTGTAGCATCATCCATCATGTGGTTACCATGACTACCATTGTCCGTTTCACCTCCCAATCGAGGCTGTTTGGGGTTTAAACTTTAGAGAGGTTTTGTTGTCTGCATCAGCAAAAGTTGTGGAATAGTCAATTGTTGCCCTATAAAAAAGATATGCTTCTGTGCAATCTGTGCCAGTTCACTGCTGTCAGTTTTGTACAAGTTTCCTAAAATGCTGTCTTTACCTGAAATGAGTTGAAAATGGTCTCAATACCATTATTTTACTGTAGACACGGTAGACACCTTTCAGTCCTGTATATCAAGTGTACAGTGTATGTACTGTACATGTATGATGTACATCTACACACACATGTACACTGGCCTATTAACACATAGGGAGAGTGGTTTTCGTACATGTACATGTACTGTATGTCATCGAAGGTTACATGTAGGGTGACCATAGTACTTAACTTCCTAGCTACCTTTTAAATCACTTTTACTGTCCAAATGTTTACTAGACAGAGATTGCTCTCAATATGAACATAATGTCACTTTCAAGTTCATTGGTTTGGAGGATGTTTTGAAATCTAGGTTAGTTAAGGTTTTTTGCACAACCCTTTGGAAATGTCACCTTAATTATAACGCAATAAGTTTATAAAATGTACTTTGTCAAATGTCCTATATTCATGGTAGGGTTGTAGATATTTAGCCAGTTGTCAAAAATCAAAGTACCATCGTGCACCAAGTGGACAGGCATTGATATCAGAATATCTCCGTTGGGATTTAGACACTTAACCCTTCTCAGTTACCCTTGAAGTAAAAGAGGGCCAATGCACCAACAGCACAAGGACCTTGTGAACTGTCAAATTCTGGTGCTGACCTACATAAATAACACATGTAACCCTATTCATGGCCTTTGCATACCAGTACTTGCCTTGTATATGTACACCAGTGTATAATAGCACACATATCTACAGTGTGACAGTGTGTGTACACACAGTATACAGTTCAGTGTGCAGGGCAAATATAGACGTGTAAACCATGAAAACATGGTAAACTCTGAAACAACTCTGAAACAGGAATAACAATCGAAGCTTTTATGACATTGACTTGACACTATTGAAGTTTGGTGAGTACAATAAATTGTATGTTGGATAGAAGATATGAAAATGTTATTTTTTTGGTTGTCATGACTACTGTGCAATTATGCGAGAGCGTACGTGTATCAGGTACAATATGCCTTTATGTATCTGACACAGTTTGAAGGGACACGTAGTCTGTGCTCAGTACATTACATTTACAGGACTTCCAGTGAATGTGTACGACTGTACGTACATGTACTTGTACATGTAGGCCTATACATAATGTACATGTACAGGTAATAATTTACTAATTTTACTTACAGAAAAGTACATGTACATGTGGGCCTATAGTGTATAGGGCCTACACTAGAGGCAAATGCATACACTCAGTCACTGTATGTAAATATCAAAAATTAGTTAATTGACTGATGTACAGTACACATATTGATAAACTGATTGGTGGTCAATACTGTACCCAGTATGTGTATATTACAAAGAAAGTACTGTTTAATTATAAATACAGTGTATGCATGTTTATACTCTAAAGCATGTATTACTTGAAATATATGATCTTTTTAAACTGCGGTTGGTAAATTGTAACAATGATGCACTTGTATGATACATACATGTACATGTATGGTATACATGAACAGTACAAGTACATGTATGTGCCCTTTTTGTCTAGGACAGAATGTCCAATTAATATTTTCCTGGTACATGTAGATGTCTCGGTTCAAGTTGAGGTTTAATACAAATGATTTAGACTGTAGTTTTGTGTATATAATTACATTTAAATTTAATAAAGTAATTACATTGCATACGTGTACACATGTACATGTGCATCTACATGTATATAATCATAGCCATCAATATTTAGCCATCAATATCTGATTAATTTAATGAATCGTACATACATACATAATTATATTTGTGTACACATCTAGGCCCTACAATCATGGAGAGAGATATGAACGTCACTTGAATCACCAAGCATTGCAAATATATTAAATTTACGTTTGATATCCCTAGCATTTGACATTGAATCCCATGTGCATCGCTTATAATATCCCCACTGCTCCAAACGTCACACACCTCACTGGAGCAGTCAAATAGATCTTAATTCACTAAGTCTTCAAAACATGCCATGCATTGTCATAAAATATTGTACATGTATGGCATATGGCGCGGCATGTGTGTACTACGTAGTACGTACATGTACATGTGTTGACCATCCCATCCTCTTGTGGTCTGGATATCTTAACAAGAGAGATGGGGATGAATAAGACCTGACTCATGTTTTGATGCCACGTCCTCCTCGTCGTCGTTGCCTCATCTTGCTCTGGCCTCATCTGATGTCATCAAGACCCTAACAACCAGATTCTTGTATTTCCATTATCATGGAATCTCATGCCGTCATGACAACATCTCATCAGGAGGCAGGATGCGGACGTTAGGAGGAGGAGAGGATCTTTGTTTGGCCTCCGTGGAGGAGAATACCGAGCACAGAGATCAAATTCTTGGCTTCCGTGTCTTCATCCCATCAGCTATCTTGATCCAATTGATCTGCGGATAATTGAATCAGATTTGTGGCATCTAGGAGAGCCGGAAGATGCAATCTGATGTTTGTTTGCTTTGGCTAAGATGGTGGAAGATTGTAATAACAAATTAAAACCCATGTTGGACATCTCTTCCTAGCTCCATGGTTGGACTCTTGTTGAACCATGTGTGAATCTGCACATATACAGTGGAACGTTGCTATAACGGACATGGTTGGACTCAAAGTAATTGTCTGTAAATACATGTAGCTTAGTGGTCGTTTGTAGTGATCTTAAGAACCACATGTATTGGGTACATGTATGTATTGTACACAAAAATTGGGAGCCAAGGATGATGTTTGGTAATCGGTATGTAGCCAAATGTTGTGTAGTGCCGTTCCACTTCATATTAATTACATGTACGTTTGTTTTTTCCTATGATGCCCACTGCCCAGTTTAGAACTCTTACAAATACACCCACACGTGTACATGTACATGTAATGTATGATGTACATGTGTACTATACAGTGTACGTAATAGTCATTTCATTGAGATACTGTACATGTATGTGATTGATAATAATTAGAATTGATGATAAATTAGTACACTCACGGAGCATACTAAATTACTGGACAGCTTTTACATGTAAGCGTAGGAACAATTTCATTTAAAACATGTACAGTACATACTGTACATGTACAGTGTGTACATGTATGTAAAGCCTCCCATTATTTATGATAGACACCTACTGTAACTGGTATTTGCTGAATATTTGACCATTCTGTAATTTCTGTTAGTTTGCCTCGATGAGTCATGTGATGTACACGTAGACATCTGAGCTAGAAACAGGAGATTCTCTGTTGTTTGTGGTGGTACAGTATGAGAGACCTCCAATAATTCCCATCGTCCACACATAGAGCTAAGAATCGACTTAGCTCTATAGTCCATGTGATTGTCATTACCTCAAGGCATTCACCTAGCAAAATATCATTTCATCAACCACAAATACCACGACTAGGATAAATGATACAGCTTGTACCAACAACGATCGATCAATGTGTGAAGTCCCTCAAGCTGCTCAGAGCACTCTTGTTTATTGATCGACATTTCAAGATGACAAAATTACACACAAGCATGATCATTGAGAAAATCTTGTTCAGTGTTGTAATGTATTTGTACCGACGTAACTTTTTCACGAAAAATGTACATTATGCTCCCCATAAATACCAGTACTCAGTGTGCTGCCTCCAACGTGCTACATTACTCATGAATATGTAGTGTGTTGCTCATGATATGAATATGCAATTGTTGCTCATGAATATATGCATATATTGAATAGGCATACTGGTCAAGCTTTCATGTGATGTACAGTACACAATGTACATGTACATACTGTACATGTATGTATGATGTAGGCTGAGTTCTTGCCTTTCCTGGAAAAGAATACAAGGCTATCCACTATACTACTAGCAGTGACTGGAGAATGTCACATTTTGATGTGTGCTTTGAACAATAGAGGGGGCTATACCCTGCCTCCTGTAAAAATTAATGATACTGCACATAGACTTACATGTATGCAGTGCATGAGTGTACTACTGTCTGTACATGTATGTTGACCTAACTATGTAGTGTGTACAGGAGATTCACGTGTATAAGTTTACGTACATGTACACGTATGTGTGGTACAGTATGTTTGTGCTTAAGAATGTACACACATTATGCATACTGTATGTTGTACGTGGGATCAATTCATGCATTGTACATGTATGTTATGAGTTATTCATTGCACATTGTATTCAGTATGATTTCATGTTGAACTTTCAATTGAGTAGCATGTTACATGTACATTTTGTTTGCTTTCAAATCCTACAGCTACATGTAACTGCTTTTCATCCCGATGAAGTGATGAGCTAGCAACGACTAAGATTCATTCTCTTCATCTGATCCATCCTGCCTAAGACTGGACAGTGTACTATCATCACCATGGCAACGCCTCGCTCTGGACTCAAGCCTCCATCTCGGATCAGTAAAGTTGGGGGAATTCCCCGGCCTGGAACTTTGAACTCTCAGACTGTTAAGGTAGAAGGTGAGGCTTCAGAGACTGAAATCGGTTTTGACTTCTTTTTCTCATTTGTAATTTCTCCTTGACTTTCATATTCCTGATTTTGGTCACGCATTGTGGCACATTACTAAATTGTAAATTCTCAGCTTGACTCTGTTGCCAGTTGCCTTTTATTCATTTGCAGAAAGACTTGCCTTTTCTCATGAAGATGAAAAATCCAAATTTTCTCATAATTCACCTGTATTTACTCGCTGTACTTTAAATGGCTTTTCCTCAGCAAAATTAAATTAATTACAAGTTTTCTTGTACATTTGTACCTATAATTTCTTCCTTTTATAATACGCTTTGCTTCAGAATATTTGCTTTTTGCTTGAAATTTGTCTGAAAGAAATTTATGTACGGTATAAATGTATCATTCTTTTGTATCAATTGGTAGTTGGCACTCCATATTCAATTATTTTTGCTTCCACAATGTACAAGTCTGCATACGTACATACAGTGTACATGTAGATCTAGATCTTCATAATTTGTTTCTCATTCATTCCTCATGAATATTCATTCATAATATTGCATATTCATTCATAATATGAATATTTTCCTGGATCATTCCTTGTTTGTTTGTTTACTACTGTACAGCTTATTGTTGTTGTGATTATCAAACCCGTCTTTGCCAAGAGACTCCTCACCCAACCTGCTTGATACTCCCCCGCAGCACCTGTACATTCTGGTCCCTCAACCTACCTACACCCCTTGTTCTGATTTTTGATTTATTTGTCCGAAGAACAACAATTTCTTCTTTTTTTCTAGGAATTTTCTTATGCCTTGATAGTCTTTATTTTGAAAACTCCTTTCAAATAACCCTCAAATGCATAATTTTTTCTTTTAATTTTGAAATTATAAATTGCCCGTCTTCAGAATTATAAATATATTTTTTAGCCTTCACATTTATCACACATTTAATTGAAATGAAATTGGCATTGAATTGGCAAGGTCAGGTTTGTGTGCTGACTATGTCTGGTATCCTGTGTTCTTCTTCTCTTCATGTCCATACAGCATCCTTGTTACACGCCACACGTATCAAAGGTAGGATGGTTTGCAAGTGGCAGCACGTAGTTGATGCTATAGGAAATCACCACTAGAGCGCATGCTGTATATTGTGCACAGCTGTATTTTTGTGCATGTAGTTTATGTCAAACTGAGTAGACTTTGTTTTTTATGTGTACACATGTGAGTGTTTCAAATGGCTTTTTTTCATTTCCTGTGGATACATGTATCATGTTTTCTGTATTGTGATTTTTTTAATGAAATTTGTTGATTTTGAAGCAAAGCATTAAGCAATGTGTCAAGAATCCCATAGTACACATAATGTAATTATATCTGAGTTAATTGGGATATTATATTTTTTGGAGATTGGTCATGAGCCTCAACCCATCCCCCTGGGCCCTCTTAGCGGAAATTAATCTCATGAGCTAGATGTGCACAGTATTTGGGTATAAATGGACAGCTAACATCTAAGCATACATGTATCATACATGACCTAATCTGTAGGAGGAATAAATTATGTAAATAAGACTATGGTTTGGTGATGCACTAATTCTCTAAGCCAACCCAGCCAATGCTGCTCCAGAGTTTAAACCTAACCAACATGCCTTCTAGGTTAAGAGCCTTCCTCAATCCCCAAAGTCCAACACCCTTGCCTTGGACTTGGGCAAACTGGTTGGGCTAGGAAGCTGAAAAGGTTCAGGATTCTAGTGGTACATTAACAAAATGTTTACTCCATAGCTGTAAAATTGCTAATGGTGCCTTGCATCATAGTATACATGTGCGAGTATGTTTCCTTACATGTATATTAAGATGCTGAGTTATAATTTGGTCTGGGATCTAGACTTCTCTGTGCTGTATTATTACCCAGCTCTATTCTGAGTCAGTTCTTTGTGAGATTGTTGTATTATATTCCTGTATGCCTTTCCTGAGTTTCCTCTATGGTGTGTGTGCCCTATGTGTGTTTTCTTTGCTTGTGGATTTTCTTTCTGTAACAGTAATTTGCTGCAGTTTGGCATAATTTGGGTCTTGTTTCAAGATCCAGCAAGTGTTGCAAATAAAGCGAATAAAGTCTTACATGTATAAATTTATTCCTATATTGAATTGTAGACTAATTAAACCCTTTAAATACTATTTAAAGGTTTCCAAAGTTGTCAAAGTTTCCAAATTATTGATTAGATTTATATATTTTTAAGACTGTTGTAGAATTATACAAACTAGGCCTGTCCTTCATATCAATTATATACTTTTGGAGATGTACAGTGTATGCACTAAATAGCACTTTCCAAATGCAAATTGTTAGGTTTTTAACTCTGATCAGTAAATGAAGCAGAAAACTTTCCCAAATGAGTTACAATGTAGCAATCAAAGCTCATTCAAATTATATGGAATTGGGCTGGACTGGATGCCTTTTAATCACATCGTTTTACAGTGCGGCACTTCATCCAGTATACAGGGTTGATATAAAACATGTATGTATACTGTACATGTACACAACATGTACAAATGGGTTGACCTGCCCTGACACGACATGACATCCGAGAGCTAGAAAGTATTGTAGATTATATTGCATTACAATACACTAGGTATTTGAACCAGGTACCCAGTGCCTGCAGGGATTCTTATTGTTATTTAAATCCAGTGAAAGTTGCCCACTACAAAACGCCTACTCATGTCAATCATAGGAGAACAATGTCACAAGATTTGACATCACGTACAAAGTTGACATGTCAGAAGTTTATATGACAAGTGTAAATGCATACGTGCATCTAGATACCCAACGGTTGATAGAGGATCGTAACAGTGGGATATGATGTAGAACTCCATTTACTATAGTGCATGTGTAAAATCAAATGAGGAATCGTGTATATATACTGTACATGCCTTGCTGTATGTATTGTCCCTGTGAATGCATGTGGTGACTTATGGGGACAAAGCACAATATACATAGGTTTAATATGTCGCCAAAGGAAATTCTATATGTGCATATATAGGCCCTATAGGTATCCACAACGTTTTCACAAAATTGAGATTTTGAATTAACTGAAAAAGAGGAATTTCCAAGCTATATTTACCTGTCGCAAAGAGTATTTTATAAAGAGATGTCCATTAGAAATTTCAACCCAGGAAAGTGATTCTGGTTCAAATGGAATGGGTTCAAATTCTGCTCTTCAGAGAGTGTTCATTTATCTCCACGAGGATACAAATTCCGGTATCTGCACACATGGCTATGATGGCTGGAATGATTCAAATTCTCAGAATTTGAACACAGAAACTGTCTCAGTGAAAGAGCCTGTGATATATCAATCAATTCTGGGGCCTTTCTCAAAGCTTTGCTCAAGCTCCTTCTTTGATCGTCTCTGTCATCCATGACGAAAATATAGGTTGTGGTTTTTCATTGAAGCTGAAGCGCTGTTTTCTTTTTCAAACCAGAAAATCTACATCCGAACCGCAGACAAAAGTCTCTAAGTTGATACCCGTAATTTAAAAATGGTTTCACGAAATGGAGCCGGAGCCGAGCTTTGAGAAAGGCCACTGATCTTATCCACCAGTTACTGGATGGAAGACTGTTCATTGTATCCTAAGGCATAAAATAATAATCTTAACCACCAAGCTACATTGAAGCCAGAGCCAATGCAGTAAATTCTCAGATCTGTGTAACGTCAGGCACTGGATCTGTGTTAAATATCATATCTGCCCTGCCCCTGGAAAGGGGAAGTACAGTGGAACGCCACTATACCGAACATTTGGCTATACCTTGGCTCCAATTTTTGTGTACAATACATACCCAATGATGTTTCTTTAAATCACTAAGTGTATAATGAATGACCACTATAACAGACAATATCTGCATCCAACCATGTTCGTTATAGTGGCGTTCCACTGTATTGGGTTCGAATCCCACCCAAGTCACATGTGAATTTTGTATTCCTTTGGAAATTGCTAAGCATACAGTATTTCAGCTAAGACGAACAGTTATGTAGGAAAGACTAGACTACATGTTATGTACAGTATGTAGGCCTACATGTTCACTGCATATTATCATAACATGACTTTAATCAATAAAGTACAAATTGCCTTGGATCAATCAGTTTACAGGACTTGCTCTATCAACTTACAAACTAATAACTATATACACACGAATGAATTAAGAAAACGTACCTGAAATCACGTAGCACATAGCCCAATCCTGGATCCCCTGCTATGCTCTATGTTATCATCACACTATTGCTGCTTATATGGAGAGAGTTTTAGCCTCAAGGCTCAACCTTTTACATGACTTCCTGGTGTATATTTTCCAGGGATGGGAAAGATCACTTTTATAGACAGGGGTCAGAACTGGCAAGGTCACCTCTGCATATTAGTCAGTCATTCCAATGAAAAGTGACATTGTTCACCTTAAAGGGCACGTGCACATTTCAAGTCAGAAGTACATTTTGTTGTTGATGAAATTGGTGACTCTTTGCAATGAAACAATGTGCTCTGCGTCGTAAAATAAGAACACGTAGCTCCTTGTTATTGTAGGCAGTCATATTTTGTTTTCACAGTTTGTGCTGGTAGAGGACAAAGTTCAGGCTTTGTGGAAACAATTGTTTTAGTTTCATTGTGTAATAACATTTGATAACCCTATGGCATCGTAGATTGATTTGAGAAATGTAAAATAATTTTGACTTTCTGAGTATTTGGGCATAAAGGCATCCTCACTAAACCTCCCAGGTCTTCCACAATTTGTCAGTTTCTGCATATCAGAGCAGAAATTTTACCAAACAAATTTCCTTAATCGAGTACCACTGCTATGTCGCCATTGCATGAAATTTCAGCTTGGTGGCTTTGTTTGCTGAAAAAGCAGAAAAAAAGTTTGTTAAAATTAAAGTCAACAAATGTTGTATGCTTAGCACTCCTGATGTATGAATATTGCCCTAGGTGTCTAACCCAATGCCATGTACGGTGTTCATGTATTCATGTTTACTTATAACACTATACCAGTACAACTAGGCTGTATGTCACGAGCAAGATTACTGACCCATCAAATTTGGTTTCATATCTCTGTAGGCACAGTACACAAGAATAACATAGCTGGTTTGTTGCACAGCAGCAGTCAGTCAATAGACGGAGCTGTCGGCTCTTTAAGGCTAGACATAATACAATCTGAAAGGACTAGCAATAGGTCCCCACTGACTTTAGCAGGTAGGCAGGGCAGCACCTCTACTTACACACACACTAACACCAGGCATCAAAGGGCTAGTCCAACTCCAACTCCCCTGCACTAGAAATAGTTCAGAACTCACCTTGGCTGCTGTTGTCGTCACAGTCCTAGATCTGATCAACCTCTCAGGAACAGGAAGGTGGTTTGGGAGTCTGATAAAAACCAGCAGAGGGGAAAGAGAAAGCTGCATCAGGAAACATCCAGCCAAAGGCCACAGGTCTGGTTGCCGGTTTATAGCAAGGCCACGGGTTACTGCTGTGATCATAGAAGGTCTATTCACATGCTGGAACTTGGAAGTACTACTAACGTGCCCAGATTGAACTCTCTGGAACTGAAATGCCTGTGTAGTGAGGATTCTACAATGGAGGTGGTGGTTTGTTCTGTACATCTTTGACTGATCTGGACTTTGTGATTTGATCTCTTGGCAATCATGTCGAAAGGAAAGGGAAAGTTTTCCTTCAGTTTCCATCGCAAGTCGGATAATTGTAAGAATCAACATTCTCTTTCAGTTGTTGTACATCTATCAATGGAATATCATAATTCCACAAGGAAGTTAAATGCGTCTATTATATGTGTATAATGTAATATGCTTCATTTACTTTTATGTATTGTTCATCATAAAAAGGTTATTTTAGCATTTAATAAGCGTGGCAGACGAACAGAAAGGAAAAGTTGCAATTTGTTTGATTTATGGGCGTGATTGCAAATACAGTACTTGGTTAGTGCATTCACACATGTATACAAGCTTGACTACATGCTGTACATGTGTACATGTGTAGATTGCAAAATTTAATGAAAATCATCAGACTCTGCTGGGTAAAGTACCATCTAATGATTGTATAGGGCCTAGTACTGTTTTCTTTGCTTTGATTAATATACAGTATTCTTACACATGTACATCATGTATGTATTACAATTGTTTTAACTCACTTAGTAAATGATTTATAAATGTGAGTCTTTGAACTCATGTACAGGTACAGATTCACGTGTGTATTAAGATGGCTATTGAAATTACATGTATTATGTACATGTGTGTATTTTCTTTGCATTCAAAAGTTGTAAGCTGTTGTAATAGGGAATACATTGTTACATTTTGTTGAGCTGCTTGTACATGTACCTTTTGAAGTTGCATTGTACTATGTACATTATTGGTGGTCCCACTCCAAACAAACGTTTGTAACCCCAAATATGACTTGTTATTTGTCTATATGCAGTATCTTTTTGCATGCTTGTGAATTCATGTTCTTCTTACTGTATGTACCTGATGCATGCATGTATTTGTTTGTTTGTTTGTTTTTATTGTTGACATTTGTTGACATTATTATAACCCCTGCAGATGCGGTGGCCCAGTCAGCTCGAGTGGCTGGAATGAAACCATCTGAAGCCAGTCATTATGCCGACAATCTAGTCAAGACCGTCCCTTCATCAAACTCCTCCAACTCTTCCACTCCTAAGGATAATTTCATCATCGGTGAGCGTGTTCTCGTCAGCGGTAACAAGCGTGGTTACATCCAGTATCTAGGGGAGACACAGTTTGCCCCTGGTCAGTGGGCCGGGGTCGTGCTTGACGATGCCGTGGGGAAGAACGATGGCTCCGTCAATGGGGTCCGGTACTTCCAGTGCGAGCCAAAACGAGGGGTCTTCGCACGACCGGATAAACTTTCTCGTGAGTCGGTGATGGGAAGCGCAAGCTTGGCATCGGCTGTTGCCGGGCAGGGGTTGTCAAGGCCTACAGGACTCCCATCTGCACCGAGGATGGGTACCAGGGTAGCATCACCACGGGGATCTGTTGCTAAGATACCACCTCCTGCTGGCAAAGTATCTAACCTGATAGAGGATTCATCAGGGGATAATGCTAATACAGGATTGAAGGTGGGTACAAGTACAACATCTCACTCTAGGGGCCAATTTCATAGAGCTGCTTCAGCACAAAATGTGCTTATGCATGAAAAGTCTTCCTTGATCAAACAGGATTACCAACCAAATGTTCATGTGATGTTTACTGCTTTTGACTTGTATTCAGCCATTGTTTGCTGAGCATAACATTCACAAGGAGTTTTGGCTGGCATACCGATTTTAATTACCAAGGTTTTTTGGTGCTTTTTAAAAGCAAATTATGGTGCTTAAGAAACTCTATGAAACTGGCCCCTGATTGTTATTCTCATTGTTATTTATTGTTCATGTACCATGTACCATTCATGTAGGGGATTGCTTTTGTCTGTCAGCATGGCATTTTATTCACTTCAGACTTGGAGAATTTATTGTCAAAGAGTCAAAGAGGCTTGAGGTGCTTGTAATGCACAAGGGGAATTTGTGAAATCACTGGCTGCATATTAAAGATGTACTTCCTGCGTTTCATCAAATTTTTGTTTGAAAAATGGATTGAATAATGGAATTCTCTTTTAGAATTTGCAAAGGTAAATTGTGATTATAATCGATTTCCTGACGACTTTCAGGTGAAAATGCCTATGGGTGCAGATATTATTACTTATAAGGTTAGAGATGGCTGGATGCGTATCCATGGAAACAAGAGGGTTTCATCAGAAGGGATCAATCTCATTCATTGAGAAAGGATGATACTTTACTTTAATACATTGTACTACTTTGTTTGGTTATATTGTTCAGGTAACTTACACAGTATACACATATTTTTCTATACAAGTAATAAACTGGCAAACTGCTAAATCAGCCAAAATAAGGCCTAAAAAAAAATTGTTGTGTTGCCCTCAGCGACCGACCGTAAAATGCCAAAACTTTGGGTCGGGATTTTTTTTTTCTCTGAGTCCTTAAGTATAAAAACTCACCATTTTTGACAGAAAATGTAAGATTTAGCAGTAAAAAAGCGTGTCTCCTCAAAACGACACAAGACCGTTGATTTATAAGCCCTGGCGACCATACATCCTGTATTTATTCTTAAATGTTTGAAGTCTGCCAAAAAAAAAAAAAAAAAAAAAATCGACCGACCAACCCAAAATTTTAATTTTTCAAGTTGAGGGCAACACAACAATTTTTTTTTTAGGCCTAATGACCTGAAATTTATGAAATAGGCCTATGCTTGGAGTTAAGGGGGCCTGCTAAAGACCCTGCAGTAGGATTGAAATGCATCAGGCATTTTATATTTTTCTGTTACTTTCTTGTTTCAGTGTATATTGAACATGATATTTCATAAATCTAGGAACCCTTACAAACATTTAACACCCCATCATTATACATGTAGTGGTTGGATAGATGTAATGTGCAGTGTACATCATGTTCAATCGTACATGTATATGTACATCCACTTTAAGTACACATATTCCATTGGTGTGAGAATCCAAGTGGCATTCAGGAACTTATTGTTTATTCTGTGAAAAGGAAGTTCAGAGGTCGGTCTAGGTACATATAAATCATAATAAATATATCAACAGATTGTGAAATCATGACATACAGTATGTCATGATAACCATATAACACAATGCATTATGGTGGACCCTCAGTAGGTTATTCACAGTGCACAGTATCTGCTGAAATCTCTTATATTCCTTGCAGATTACGTAGGACCTACTTACAAATAAACTGAGTGTATTCACCATGAATTGTTTCTAAATATCACAGATTTAACATGTAGGCCTACATGTACATGTGTGTACCTAGAATTCTTCATAGAGATGGTAGTGTTGAATTTGTTGGTCTTATCTTGGATGTACATGTAAATGGCTGGTGCCTGTACTGTGACTACGTGCCTTTAGTATAAAGCAAAATAAACTATAGCCAAAATTGTATTAAAAAGTGAAATTTACAAATTTATTTATGTCTTTAGTTGGAACAGTTCAGAATTTGGGTCATTCATTTGGTGCTTGTTTCAGGATGTTAATTAAGAATCTACATTTCTGTTATAGGGTGGTGATCGTGTCATGGTGAGTGGTAGTAAACTACATGTAGGTAGTACATTGAGGTACATATGTACATAGGAACTACAGAGTTTGCTAAGGGAGACTGGGCAGGTGTAGAACTTGGGTCATTCATTTGGTGCATGTTTCAGGCTGTTAATCAAGACTCTATATTTCTCTTATAGGGTGGTGATCGTGTCATGGTGAGTGGTACTAAACTGGGTACATTGAGATACATAGGAACTACAGAGTTTGCTACTTAGGGAGATTGGGCAGGTGTAGAACTTGGGTCATTCATTTGGTGCATGTTTCAGGCTGTTAATCAAGACTCTATATTTCTCTTATAGGGTGGTGATCGTGTCATGGTGAGTGGTACTAAACTAGGTACATTGAGATACATAGGAACTACAGAGTTTGCTAAGGGAGACTGGGCGGGCGTAGAGCTAGACGAGGAACTTGGGAAGAATGACGGTGCTGTAGCTGGAACAAGGTGAGTGAGTCCAATGTCAAACAGAATTTTATCAGAAATTTCCAGATTTGTTTTTAAATGATTGATATCATGGCAAACCTTAAGTAAGGTAGGTTTGTGGTGACACTATGTAATCTCTTCTGTGAGAGTGTGTGGTTCTGAGAAGAACTGTTGGTATTATCTCAACGTTCCGAACAGTGTGCTCTGTTTGTCCTCAGGAGAGTGACTGTAGAGGACGATTAGAGCACACTGTTCAGAACGTCGAGACAATACCACCAGTTCTTCTCAGAACCACACACTCTCACAGAAGAGATTACATGGTGCCACCACAAAACTACACTGTATACCTTACTTTAGTACTTCCACCATGCATAATTAACCATGCTTCAAGTCTTATTTACGGCAAACCTTGACTTAAAAGTTTCAGACATCGCTGTTTGTGAGCATCAGGCATCTTTGGAACACCAGTTTGTTTGTTTGTTTTTCTCAGCCTTCAAATCATTTGCTACACCTGCTATAACGCAACCTGTCATTTTCTCATCAGGTATTTCCAATGCAAGCCCAAGCATGGCCTTTTTGCACCCATCCACAAAGTCACCAAAGTGCGGGGTAAGCCCCCTCCCCGGCCCATCGATGGGACAAGAGAGAAGCGAAGTGGTAGCATGAGTTCCATCAGTTCTATGGGATCTACAGCGTCTGGTTTCTCTAGGAATATGGGACATGGATCCATGGATCCTATCTCTCCAAGAACTCAGGATATTGGAAGGAGAACAAGTGCTGGAACGTCTCAGGTAAGTCTCATAATCCACTAACTATTAATCCCTTTAAAACAACTTAATGAATACTAAAAATCATTAAACTTACAAATGTGGAAAAAGGCAGAGACGTTCAAGAGAAATCAAGGAAATTTGGTAGAAAGGAGAAAAAATTGAACCCACAAACTAGTGTCGCAAATAATAAATGTTTTGATAAGGAAATTGTGAAATGTTGAAGATTTATGTAGAATTTAGGAACATCTGAAATCACAGACTGGTAACTGATCTGGTTGAAATGTTCAGTTCTTCAAATTTTTAATTCTTCAAATTTTCGGTTCTTCAAATTTTTGGTTCCTCAAATTTTCAGATCTTTAAAACAGAGGTCAGGGGATTTTGTGTAACATTTTGAATAATCTGACTCACACACTGCTGTGATTGTTGATTTCTTTGTGATTTTATTTTAACCATCTGATTAGCTTGCATGAAACTCACATTAAGTTATTCCACACAGTTGAAAATTTCCGTTTCTGAAATTAAACTTTTTGTTTCCGAAATCCATCGGTTTAGATGACTCGCTCAGTGCACATTTACATGAAAAAGCCTCTGTATTGTGCTGTGTGTTATTTTTAATTAATGAAACAACCTGGGTTTTGTTTTGTAACTTGATTTGTTTTTGTATTCCCAGACGTTTGTTGGCTTGTCAGATAAATATTTCCTTTTAATCTGTCATTTTCCTTTTCCTTTTCTTTTTAAAATCAATTCAACTCTTGCCTGTTGCCTGCTTCCCCCTTTGAACAAAAAAAAATTACCAAAAAAAATACCCAGCTGGAAAAGAGAAATGGTTTTGGTTTCAAATCTGAAAATGTGCACGTGCATGGCAATGGGGATGAATTGCACAACGAATCAGCTGTGGTTGCTATGGCAACACGGCCTCTGCACCAAGAGAGGGACAGTGATTCTGGTCTCAGTAAAGAATCGCTTGAGGTAGGAATCCGATATATGATGCACACCGCCCTATAGACCTGCATCCACCTATCCAAACTCAACCCCTCATTAGACCCCTTCCCAAGCCCCCAACACCTGCACCCAGCGCCCCAACCAACCCCCATTCTGTCATGCAAACATCCTGTATAGTTGTTATGCATGGAAAGAGATCGGGCAATAACCATTTACAGAACCGAATCCTCAATCACAAATATTGATCAGTTTACACACTGTTCAACCCGTATTGAATCAACTCATGGCCAAGCTGAGGACTCTGTCAGCTCACTCTTGTGATGACAGGTCTTTCACTTCTCATCTCCTTCTGTCCGATGGCAAATCTTGATTTCTGTCTTTGTGTACATGTACATGATTGATTCAAGATGCCCTAAGTACTGGCTGGCAGTTGAAGGGTTTTATGAATTGAAAGCACTTGATTAGACCATGTCCCAATTCTCTGGCTGCGACCGCAAATAACACACAAGTCTATGGAAACGGCTACAGTCACTGGCTAGTGGCTGCCATAGGGGTGTGTGTAATATGCAGCCATAGCCAGAGATTTGGGATATGGCCAATAGTATCATCATGCAGATACTATATCAAAGATCATGCAGAGTTGATATCATGGTTACTTGCCCGAACTTCCTCATTGCTTTGGCTGACTGTAACTGTGGGTTAATGGGATTGGCTGTTGCTATGGTTACCTACATACCGCTCTCACTGTGGCTAGATGTGATTGGTCGATTGTCCAGTTTTGTGGCTTGCTGCTATTGTCATTTGTTTTGTTGCATGCTGCTTCTGAAGGGATCGTCTCAAAACTGAAAATAAGGCCGTTTCCCAATTCTCTGGCTGCGGCTGCAAATTAGACATGTACCTATGGCAGCCATTATATAGCAAGTGACTGCATCCGTTTCCATAGACTTGTGTGAACATTATTTGCGGTCGCAGCCAGAGAATTGGGACACAGCCTAATTTGGGAATACAAATGATTCAAATTGGGTGTGTCAATGATGCACATACTTTACTTGGACAATGGGCGGTGTTACATTATGAAATGTCTTTCAATAATGAAACCCTACTGCCAATCTGCCATCTGATTGGTTACCTGCCTCAATTCTACATGTACCAAATTCAACCTTTCCTAATTGGAGGTTCGCCGGTTGGAATCCCGCTCCAGTCAATTTTTTTTTGTTCCCCTTTCAATGACTTTCCTAATTGGAACAGATTGTTTACAATTTGTTTTGAGACAATCTCTCTAAGAGTAATATAATAGTATAGGATTCACCTGTACGTGTGGCCATATTTTTATGCCATTAATAAAAAATAATAAATGAATAAATAAAATGTAAATACCTTTTTTTCAATTTTTGACATTCATCATCATTGTTCATGGTGGGAAAAATTGTCATTTTCTCGGGCATCTTTAAAAAAAATGGAAACCATTTCAGCTTGGGTCAATTATTTCAGTAAATGTACAACTGATGGATGGTTCATCTATGATTAAGTACATGTACATTATGTTTAATAACAAATCGAATGTTTGCTTGGGATGTGAATCTATTAACTGTAGTTGACTGCCTTAGGGCTGGATGTGAGTTTGCTACGCTGGAAACCCATTCAATAAGGGTTTTTATTTCCGCTACCATTGAGGCTCATCCTCAGATCCACACTTTGTGTAACTCTCCACTGATAATTCTAATTTGATTACACTTATGGTGTGAAATTGAAATCGATGGAGCGCAAAATGCAAGAAACAGACAAAAATGTTTGATTTTTCTTCTCTATTGTATACATGTGTAAATTCAATCTGCATTATGTCTGCTACTTTCCTTAAAATAAATGGCTTTTTCTATTATCTGAATTCAAATCCTGTGAAATCCTTACAGGGGAATTCTAATGTTTTATTTATAATTCTCATTATTTACAAAATTGGGCAACAAAATAAAACTGAAATCAATATCAAAATGAATTTCGTTTTTTGGGCACCGAGGACTGCAAGGCTGTTGTGAGGCTAATTGTCCTCTGAATCTTTACATTAAGACCTTTTTGAGAAAACACACGCCAAATCTGAGCACAAAATTGATATAAATTTAACAAGACACAGGTTACAAACCAGTGATCTGCTATCCATGTAGAATTATTGCAATACATAATAGTATGTGAACTACGGGTTACCATCTAGTATTTCATATGGTCCTCACTGCTTGTGGCCGGAAGCTGGTTTCAGGGAATCGCTTAACACAAATGAAATGTGAACAGAAAAACAATGTTTTGCTTCAACAGACACATACATGTAATACCAGCCAAACCTCAATGTTTTTTAATAGTTTGTTTCAAAATGGTCCCAAAATTTGTACGGAGAAATCAAGTTTGAAGGCCTAAAAATCTGCTGTTTTTCCAGTGTAATTTTCATGTACAGTATGTTCTAATATTTGCTGGCTTCAATGATCTTTACCTTTAACCTGTTATGCCTGTGGTAATGATGTACATGTATAGGTAGTATACACTTGTATACAACTGTGTATGTATGTATGTACAGTATACTGAATGTATATACATGTAGGTTGAACCCTACATTGTGTATAGAATGGCCTTGACTGAGAGTGAAACCACTATCCAGACATGTTCTACACCACAGGGTGAATGCTGTACACTCACAATATTAAACCAAGATTAAACATCATTACTTACAGTCTAGTAAATGTAAAATACTCCTCAGTACATAAACATGGCACATTGGACCTTATCTAAAAATCTTGAAATTTGTACTGCTTTGAAATATATGCAGTGTTACACACATGTACATGTACTTGGAAACATAGGCATGTATTTTCATTGATTAAAAAAATAAATAAAATACTAACTTTCAAATGAATCGAAATGTTTTTCTTGCAAGTAAGGTTGAATTGCACCTTTGTACATGTATTAAATATCATCCTGTGTGTTTGCTCAATACTCAGATGATAATGTCCAGACTTAATTTTTGTTTTACTTGACTGGACTGATTCCTGTCAAACTTGATAATGGGTCATATTTTGTATTAATTTCCTCATTGAAATGGTGTGGGGAGTCAGGGAACATGGCCAGGCTTTGCATCAGTGTTCATACATATTCATGAATGTGATTTACATGTAAATAATATAGTATGTTTACTCACCAGTGATACATCTCACAGAGTTGCTAAGCTGATTTCATACCGCTTAGCAACATTTTTCACTTGCTTTTCAGTCAACCTATGAATGTGCACACTTGTGTAGTAGCACACGTGTACGTTTGTCAGTTGCTTTGCCAACTTAGGCCCTCCGGCAATCCCAATGTTTTTTAACCTAAATTGATAACTCAATACAAGTAATAAACTGCTGCCAACTGCCAAAAATGACCTGAAATATACATATGTATAAAAATGCTCGGAGTTACATGTATAAGGGTGTTACGCGTTTTAATACTAGAAGAACGCGTTTTGATCCTAGCAGGATCTTTCTCAAAGCCTTTGAGAAAGATCCTGCTAGGATCAAAATCCGTCAGGCCCCCCTGACTCCAAGTAAATTGACAACTGTTTAAACTCATCTTGATTGAAACAAAAGGCCTAAAACTTAAAAGGTATACAAACGACTGAAATGGGAGACAAAATCTTGGCCTGAAACCAATACAGCATTGTTAAGGATGTTGCTTGGCAACTGTTTGTAACTTAGCAACCCTGTGAGAATTGTTTGTCCTGAGCATGTAGAAATAACAAACTAACCCAATGCATTTGTTTCTCCCCAATTCTCCTATTTCTTCTACTCATCTTCCTCTCTGTCTTATTCTCATCTTGTCTTGTTTTCCTTGCCTTGTGATATGCATATTATGACAACAGTCTTCACATCACGTCGAGCATGAACTTGCTGTAGTCAAGGCTCAACATGAACAGGTACATGCAAAGAGTCTCGTGTCGGGGAAGCAGAATCAAATAAGTCTGATTAATTCTCATAATAATAATAATATAAGTCATTTATATTGCGCAGCTACTATATGAATATACTCTACTGCGCATTACAAAAATATTATCCATAGTCATCGGGTCATAATTTACATTCCTGAAACCATCTCAACTCCCTAGGGAGTATACAGCACCAGCTACCATATTCAGTACACAGAGGCTAATCAAACCACAAAGCCATCTCTACCCTCGCAGGTACCCATTTACACCTGGGTGAAGAGGAGCAATATGTCACAAAGCGTCTTGCCCAAGGACGCAAGCACCATTAACCCATGGCTGGATTCGAACCCACACTCTGTAGATTGACCACAAGACTTTGAGATCAACACGCCAGACCACCATCCCACACTATACAAATCAATGATTGGACATTATATCATTGGTGAAGAAATGAACCAATTTAATTTCATTTTCAAATCATAACTTGAAGCCAAGATCTTTCTAATATTTACCAGTGCCCAGAAACTTCAGATATATCCATTTTTATTGCATCCCGTCAAATATTCAAAGTGATTACGTTTGGCGTCAGTCTGGTGCAATTACCCATAAAACTACTGTGAATTTCACGACCTCTAACCCACGAATACAGAGTGTACAAGTTGTAAACGTAGCCATAATAGCTTGCCCTCTTGACACTATCAATATACAACGTGTCCAACTCTAGATATAAAAGAAATCACACTGAAAAATGATGTTAAGCTGTGTAGTCCAGTAAAGTGAAACATCATCAGTTCATGTCTGTCAGACTGAGAGACTGGTAAATTAATCTAAAACTCACTTCAGGACAACTCTGGCTTCTATTAAGGCAAAACATGTGGGTATAAAAGATTTTTGTATGCGAATGACAGAAAGCCAAATATTTCTATGTTTATACTGTAATTACCCAATGTAAGCTGCAACATTGCAAGGAACATGAATTCCTTTCTCAAAGCAGAATGTCAATGACTAGTCGTCAATTTTTAAGACGGATTTCGACCCTTTTTTTTAGACAATGAAGTCATAATTGTTGTAATATACCCATGATATAATGATGGTTTCTCAATTAAATTTTGGGACAGGGCTATTGAAAATCTCTGTTTTATATAAATTATTTCTTAATATTCATCCGTTTATTAGATTTTTAATCAAATTCCTGAAATTTACGACAAATGGGAGATAGTATGAAACTGAATCTAGGAACCCTTGTTCAATTCTCTTTTCCCATTTCCTTACCCTTGTGACTAACTTGAACCTATATTACTAGAATATGAAACCAACATTGATAATCTTTGACCAAGCATGATGAAGTGCCCTGCTTATAACCCACACGTACATGAATGTACATCCCAAACAGCAACTAATTATATAATGAGCATGTCTACTAATATACAACTGATAAACTGATGGCATGTAACATCAGAGAAGAAGATTATGATTAGGGGAAGTGACGATTCCTATCAAATGGGTTTGTTTCAATCACTGAGTTAAAGGTAATATCATACTTTTGTCAAAGAAATACAGATTCATGGGCAAAACATTTCAAGAAAGATACAGTAACAGTCATCTATGAAATTCCCAGTCCCTTACGGTACCCACTTTTTAAGAAAACAGTGAGAAACGGCCGCAGTATTTTAAGAATCTTTTCACCGTTATTTTTTATCTTTGAAAGATCAAAATTGTTTTTGGTCATTGGTTTTTACTCTTTTCTGGATAAATACAGCATTTCAGGCAGAAACATTGTAATGTTATGTTTCTACCATCACCATCTTTATACCCTGTAAGTTATAGGTATAAAATCTGTGAAGATTTCTGTTTCGGTATGCTACCAAAGTATGATACTACCTTTAATGTCTGCACCATTTCTTGTGTGGATTACTTCCTGTTGGCATTATTACAATGGCTAAGTTATACCAGATCTCATGATGGCTGATTATTAAAGCACATTGTGTGCGGGTCACACTATTGTTTCAGTTCCTAAACTTCCATTCCATTACCGATGATCATAAAACAGACGTAGCAATTGAATTGTAATCATTGCCAATTCATTCAGAAGTTTGACTCGTGATTGACAAATCCTAGGATTTGATGATCAAAATTGAATCTTTACTGCCTTACAGTATAGTTTTTAATCTCAAAGAACATTCTCAATAATGAAACTAGACAATGGAATGGAATTCAAAGTTACTCTTGCTGACGTCAGAACCCCTTGTGGCAGGAAAGTTCATCATTGATGTTTGACGTGATTGTACCTTTGTTTCTATTGTAGTACATGCGTGATAGTGAGGATAACCTGGATTCACTCAGAGCCTTAGTAGAATCTGCCGATAGAGAGAAAGTGGAATTATTACAACAACTAGAAGAGGAAAGAAGGTAAGATCCACCAGCAACTTGACTGAACCAGAGATAATACCAAGGGTTCTTCTCAGAACCACATACTCTCACAGAAGAGATTACATGGTGTCACCGCAAACCTACCTTCTTCTGACTCAACCAGTCCTCAAAGAGCTGGGCCCAATTTCATGCAATCCGTTACGGCCTATTTTGTGCTTATGAGCACTGCTACGCGTGTAATATTTCATGAAATCCGTAATCAAGACTTTTCGGTAATAGCAAAGAATTTCTAGGTTAACCGTGATTATTTTTTGCTTACGCGCTGTCATATATGCATTCTGCAGAAATTCCTTGCTTACTGTTGCCCAAAAGAAAACTCCTGTGAAATATGGTAACCGTTAGCAAAAAAATCTGCTTCCGTAAGCGAAGATTTTTTGCTAACGGTAACAGATTCCATGAAATTGGGCCCTGTTCAGCAGAAACTGATACTTGCACCAATTTTAATATGAAGTGCCCAATATATTTCATGGCATTTTGGCTGGTAACGAACATTTTCTTTGTCTCAGAGAATCTGCCCATCATTGAGGGAACTGGCGCCAATTTCTTAGAGCTGTTAAGCACACAAAAATTGCTTAGCACAAACTGTCTTGCTCAATAAAACAAACCGCCATTTAAAAATTCCATTTGATATTCATGGTCAGCGAACAACAGCCAAAGAACAATCAGAAGAGTTATACACCACTTTTGGTTGTTAATCCTGTTTTTATTAAGACAGAAATGTCATGGTTAGCAGATTTTTGTGCTAAGCAGGGCTGTGAAATTGGTCCCGGGTGAAGTGAAGGCATCAAAAGTCGCTAAAATAAAGTTTACAACCATGATGTGTCTTCCAAAATTCAGAAGTTGACAAATTGACTCGCTATTGACATGGTACAAAATTCTGTGGTAACAAATTCCACAGTAAACAAAAACGGTATTCTACAAACCATAGGCCTACATGGTAATTGAAATCCATGGTAACCAAAACCTGTCAGTAAACAAATTCAATGTTAATAACTGGGCAGATACCATGGTAACAAATGCCATGGGGTCCTCATGGTAACCAACACGTTACAGTCTACAGCGTTTTAAAACAGCTTGATTTGAATGTCTTGATATCCCTAGCAACATATGGTATTTACATCCTCTGCTTTGCTGATTTCTTTATAAATAACTTGTCTCATAAGCGCTCTGGGTTATTAATTTCCTGTCCCTACGGATATAGGACCTTCTATAAATAAAAACAAACCGTCTACAGACAGCGTGTAGTTTAGAAAGATCGTCTGTTTCAGATTTAGGTTTTTTTGTATTTTACTTGACGTAGGCTGTTAAAGCAATTCCCTGTAGGGTTATCAGACCTTGATGTATCGGTGCATGTGCCAGCTCTGGGATTTTATTTTCAAATGATTCCAAATGATTCCAGTGTTAGAAATAACGTGGTGCAATGAGGTGATGCTGGGGGATTGTCTTGTGCCGTTTGGGCCGATGTGAAGCAGGCAGAATCTATGAAGATTGCACCGCAGAAACAAAATGACATCTGCCTGCATTCCTATCCCAGCAGACTCGTGGAATTTGACGTGATGAGGTTTTTAGTTATAATGGCTAAAACAGAAACGGTAGGCCTACATGTCAAATTCCTTTTCGGAGAATGACTCCGGTTTGGAAGATAGATTTTGATAATTGATTTCTGAATGGAATCTTCATTTACTCAAGCTGCTTAACAGGCATGTAACATAGAAACCTGTGATTCAATATCTTAACTTCAAGACTTTTGAGAATGCTTGTACGGAGGCTGACAATTCCTTTGACCAGGAGCTGATTTCATTAACACTTTGCGATCATCGCTAAAGCCCAAATCCATTGCTAAACAGATCTAAAAAATTGCTAAAAAATGATCGCTACTTAGCATAGCAATTTTCCGTTTAGCGATGGATTTGGGCTTCAGCGATGATCACAAAGCGTTAGTGAAATCGGCCCCAGAAATTTATAACTGATACAAACTACATGCAGGTTATATATAGCCGTTGCCATGGTATTTCTAACCAACATATTATTTTACCTCTGTCAAACAGGAAGCTGGAAGATCTTCAGTTTAGATTAGAGGAAGCGAACATTAACTCCACCGATCTCAAGGTGAGTCTTAGGTTAAATCTGGCCAGTTTAGAAAGATTCATCAACCCAGAAATAGTTCCTAAATACGTCCAAATCCACAGCCAGGTTTGGCAGTATTTGGATGGATACAGGACTCTACAAACCAACCATGTACTGCTGCAGGATTTCAATGGACACTGACAGTGTTGAAGCCATGTATCCTGTTAGCCAATGTAAATCACTTAACTGACTTTGATGTAGTACTGTTATTCACTATGAGCTTTTGAAAACCACATGTGCGTACTTCATTCATAAATTTTACCCGGCAAAGGTTCAATCCTTGTATGCTGAGTACATGTAAATTCCTCATTAGTTTATTACTTTAATGCATGTTCAGGAAATCTCATCCAAATACTCACAGATTAATAAAATTGAGTGCCAACTTCATTTGTCGCCGTCACAGTAACCAATTTGACTTCATTAAAACCTTTAACACAGTGACTCAGTCCGCTTATTCTATTTCAGGAGGTCAAATTAAGATGCACAACGTATCTTTATCTAATTAAGACAGGGAAATATTATGCAAAATCATGAAAACAGCCGTAGTTACCTTGTCATGTGACCTTGGTGCAGATGGTCAGTGGAGGGGGAGGGGCCAATGATTAAAGGAGGATGCATGGTTGATAATCAGATTCAAGAGGATTGTGACTGATCCTAGAAACTAGGCTGTGAATTATCCTAGATAATTAGATGATGTAAATGTAGAAGGTTGTGGGAGACTATTAAACTGGAAGTATACCCTCTAGGCATGATTAACTCTACGTACCTCCCTATCTTAGAGGCAATGACTGAGCAAGCATTGTGTAGCTGCAGAACTTTACACACACTATCCAAAATCTTGGGGTTGACAGCGGACCGAACCCCTTTTTCAACGCCTTTCACCCCGAGCCAACCTGGGTAGGATGGCCTAGGCGAATTAAAATCAACCCTTGTAGGGGCCAATCTCAACCTGGTTGCAAACTACATTTTTCACTGTGATCTGTGTCATATGAGCCGGTTCACCATAAACATTCAAAATCTTGCCGGATCCGGGTTGATTTCAACATGGATCAAAAATGAGATCTCTCGTGTATTAGATGATGCAGATATGTACACAAAGAGCATTTACCCGATACTTATTCATGTTTGACTGGTAATTGGTAAGCTGGGTTCAATGTTAGCATGTCCACAGAGGCAGTGGGGACAATTGTTATGTCCCTGGTCATTGCCTTTGTGTCCTGGTTAATCATAGCCTTGGTGCCCCTGGTCAATGCCAAGGTGCCCCTTGCCACTGCCTTGGTACCCCTTAAATTACTCCAATAGTGGCGCATTATGTTAGACATGCCCTTTTCATATGGTGAATTGTCTTGTTCTGAAACTGTGCTTATACATTTGGTGCATTGGTGTACTGTCAAGAAAGAGAATGTTACCAATGAATTTGCCAGATATTTTGTCTTCTTGGAAAGTCATCAATATTCATGAAATTATTGAAATATTTCTCAATTATATTTGCGTTATAATTGGGGACAAAATATTGCATTGACCCCTTTGGCATTCCTTGACCATCTGGCATGAGATAGAGGGGGCAGGGTGGACCGGGAGGAGTGACTAGACCCTAAGATACTCTCAGATTATCTTACTGAGGTTACTGTGAAACAAACATGCATTGTTATGATAGGACTCACAGCTGTTTATGTTATCTACATGGATTGCTTTGCTTTCAAGATGAACTATGTGTGGTTTTTACAAAATATTTCATGGGTAGAAATGAATATTAAATATGTTGCTACAATTCTAAGATATGATGAGCTTAATAATCCATCATGAGATGGGCTTAAACTTACCGGTACTCAATTTCGAATGATTTTTGAAAAGTTGTCATAGATCTGATAATTATACATGTATTTCAGTTGTTTCTTTTAAATGTCCATGTGTTTATTACTCTTTCTTGTTTTGACAATGGTTCTGTAAAAATGAGCGAGGATTTAAATTTTGGAAGTGAGTAAAGACATGTTTCCATTAGGCCGGAAAAAAACCAATTGTGTTGCCCTCAGCGACCGACCGTAAAATGGCAAAACTTTGGGTTGGGATTTAAAAAAAAAAATTCCGAGTCCTAAAGTATAAAAACTCACCATTTTTGACAGAAAATGTAAGATTTAGCAGTAAAAAAGCGTGTCTCCTCAAAATGACCCAAGACCGTTGATTTATAAGCCCTGGTGACTATACATCCTGCTTGGTATTCGCGATAAAATCATGTTTGAATGTCGGCCGACCGACCCCAAATGTTTATTTTTCCAATTGAGGGCAACACAACAATTTTTTTTTCCCGCCTTATCCGGGCTTGTTCAATGTGGCACCAAGGCCAAGACTAGGACTCTGACCTCTGTAGGCTATCCATACTGAAAAATTCCCTCAGTCATTGAGCTTGGAGCCCTCTTGAATTCTGTCTGATATTTGAGTCTCTGTTTTGTTGTTTCGTCATCAGGCTGAGCAGAAGGAGGAATCAGCTCGAGTGAAAACCTTGAAGGAGAGACTAGTAGAGGAGAATCACAGAGCGTCTAAACTACAGCAAGAGGTGGACACTTTACAGGTCAGTCTGAGCTAATAACTGACCGGTCAGTCTGAGCTCTAACTGACCAGTCAGTCTGAGCTAATAACTGACCAGTCAGTCTGAGCTCTAACTGACCAGTCAATCTGAGCTAATAGCTGACCAGTCAGTCTGAGCTAATAACTGACCGGTCAGTCTGAGCTAATAACTGACCGGTCAGTCTGAGCTAATAACTGACCGGTCAGTCTGAGCTAATAACTGACCGGTCAGTCTGAGCTAATAACTGACCGGTCAGTCTGAGCTAATAACTGACCGGTCAGTCTGAGCTAATAACTGACCGGTCAGTCTGAGCTAATAACTGACCGGTCAGTCTGAGCTAATAACTGACCAGTCAGTCTGAGCTAATAACTGACCAGTCAGTCTGAGCTAATAACTGACCAGTCAGTCTGAGCTAATAACTGACCAGTCAGTCTGAGCTAATAACTGACCAGTCAGTCTGAGCTAATAACTGACCAGTCAGTCTGAGCTACTAACTGACTGGTCAGTTTGGCATTACTGACCAGCCAATATTACAGCACCATTGCAAATGAAATCAGCTAGAAAAAGCTGCTCAACAGCACAGGACAACTTATGTACATATGGTCATCCTTAATATATATTGAATCTTTTTCAATACGTGCGTCTCATAACTGAAGATTTTTTGTTCACAAAGCAAGTGCAGAGCCTGAAAACAGATTATGTACATGGAGATTCTTATCAAAAACATAAATTGTTAAACTAAGGTTATGTCTTTAATTTCTGGCTGTGGCCAAAAATTACACACACCTATGGCAGCCACTAGCCAGTGACTGCAGCCATTTCCATAGACTTATGCATTACTTGTGGCCGCAGCCAGAGATTTGGGACCCAGCCACATTTTCGTGATAATCTAAAATCATCAAATAACCTCAAGGGAAACTGACTGAATTTTGAAGTCATAATTTATAAGTCATAATCAACTTATCCCAATCAATATAGGTTTGGCTTGGAGGTATTTCTGTTAACTTGACTTTGCTGTTTAGTGAATATTGCTCTGTGCAATACTTACAAACTCCACCAAACTGGCTATTTTGTTATATTGATTCTAAGTGCATTATTCCGTGGTTACCAGAGCTAGGTAATTGCTCTCACATTAAACATACACCCTGCAATTTGACCTTGTAGGGCCACTTTGAGGAGAAGGACTTCAAGATAGCGGAGCTAGAAGCAGAAGGAGCAACCTACCAGGAACAGATTGAGTTTCTACAGAAGGAGAACCAGAATGCCTTAGAGCTAGTCGCCAAACAGGAATACAACAAACTGGTACAGAAACAGAAAGAGCAGATGCTGACACAGAGAGACCTGGATATTGCTTCTATGCAGGAGAAGATGACAGCTATGAACAAGGAGAAGAAGAGCCAGGAAGAGGGCTTAGCTCAGCTGGTAGGTGACTGGGCCTGTCTGAAGGGAAGGGGATGTAGGATCTGAGCTTGTTGGTCTATGTGCGCTAGAGGTAGTAGGTAGGAATAAGAAGATGACAGCTATGAACAAGGAGAAGAAGAGCCAGGAAGAGGGGTTAGCTCAGCTGGTAGGTGGCTGGTCCTGTCTGAAGGGAAGGGGATGTAGGATCTGAGCTTGTTGGTCTATGTGCGCTAGAGGTAGTAGGTAGGAATAAGAAGATGACAGCTATGAACAAGGAGAAAAAGAGTCAGGAAGAGGGCTTAGCTCAGCTGGTAGGTGGCTGGTACTTTCTAAGGGGATGGGGGAAGGAATTGACATAGGATCCGGACCTTTTGGAAAGCGGGAGGAAATAGCTTAGAATAGAATCTGAGCTTGTTTATCTCTGTTTAACTCAGCTGGTAGGTGGCTGGTCCTCTCTGAATGGAAGGGGTAGGAGGTGGTATATGGTCTGAGCCTGTTGGACTATGTGGTGCTGGAGATAGTAGATAAGAATAAGAAGAAGATGTGACTTCGCTCAGCTGGTAGGTGGCTGGTCCTCTCTAAATAGATTGGGAGGAGATAGCATAGGATCTGAGCCTATTGGCCTCTTTGGTGCTGGAGATAATAGATAGGAATAAGATGATGTGACTTATCTCAGCTGGTAGGTGACTGGTCCTGTCTAAGGGAAGGTGGAAGAAGTTGGTAAAGGATCCGGACCTTTTGGGAAGGGTGAGGAAATAGCTTAGCATAGAATCTGAGCCTGTTGGTCTCTGTGGTGCTGGAGGTAGTTGATAAGAATAAGAAGATGTGACTTGGCTCAGCTGGGAGGTGACTATGTCTGCCTGTTGGGAATGGGCAGGAGATAGCATAGAATCTGAGCTTGTTGGTTTCTGAATAACCTCAACTGTCTTTCAATCTTGTTTCATTGACAGAAAGAGCAAATACAGGAAGGAATTTCAAAACAACAGCAGTCGTCCAAAACAATAGAAGGTAAGGAATTATGCTGCATCTTACATCTTACATTCCCTGTCAATACATCTGGTATTCCTGACATCCTGATTCCTGGTCTCCTGATGATGACTAGAGCAAGCTAGTCGAAACGTTGAGACCTTACGAGAAGTACGAATGATATAGAAGTGCGAAAGTACAAACGATTCTTACATGGTGTTTCTGCAAACTGATCAACGTACCAATTGTCACAATGCAAAGCCTCAAATCTTTCTAGAAATACATCTTTTTTTCATTTACCAGCCCAATGTCAACAAATTTCTTCCAAGGAGACCATGTTCCGTGAAATAATGTGACTTTTTTCCATTTCAGAATTATACAGTCAACTTACAGATAAAGAGTCTTCCTTGAAAGAGTTAACATCTTCTGTCCAAGAATTAAGAAACACGTGTGCAGGTCAGTCGAATTTTAAGAATGTCTAATGCCCTGATTCAGTTCAGTTACAAGTGTATCAAATCATTGAAAGGAGAACAAAGAAAATTGACTGAAGTGGGATTCAAACCAGCAACTTCCTGAATATCGTAGAGGCGCTCTACCAACTGAGCCATTCAGCCCTATGTTGGTGGTGTCCCTAATAGTCAATTATCTTTGTTCGTTTGGCAGTCCCAAGGATCCCAAGGATCATTTTATCAATACTCGCAGCAATGCTGCAACCTGAGAAACAGTATGAAGAAACTTGATGAAGTGTTTAAAATGTTTGATTTTACCTGACTACGTAGACATCCAGCTTTCATAAACCGTGTGGTTTGGATGGCACAGAGAAACCACAAGTGAAATGTCAGAGGTTCGAATCCAGCCCTGGCAGCCTGATTTTTTTTTCACTACCTCAAAATAGATGGTTCTCAATATATATGGTTCTATTCAGATAACCAAATGTTTAGTCTTTGCTATTTAATCGATTAGGGGAAACTAAAAGCCAAGAACTTGACATGTTTTGGCAAATGCTTGGCTATCTATTATTCTAGCAGTGTAGATGTAATTGGAACTTGCTTATATTTGCTTCATTTCAGATTTAGAAAGAAAGTGTGTAGCAAGTGTAGATAGATGTAGCCAGCTGGTGGAAGATAAACAAAAACTGGTGAGTCAGGTCACAAGCTTGTTAACTTACCTTTCAACAATAGCGCCCCGCACTAATGACGTCACAAAATCCCCGGATGTCAGACAAACATTGATCACACACATAGTGTACATGTACGCGCACACCCCCACACGTGTGCATGATTGCAATGTTTGTCTGAGGTCCGGTACTATTTTTAGCGCAAGTGCGGAGCGCTATTGGAGACTTTTGGAGAGTCGGTCTTGAGTCAACAGCGCACGCGCAAACCATGCTTGCGCGATTGTGAGCATGCGTGCGTTGTATTGCGCGTGCATGCGCTGTTGACTTGAAGACCGGTTCTCCAAAGTCTCCCATTGACCCTTGTCCTGTTTCTTTCTAATTTGGCTTTTCCAAGAGAAAAGGAAGTGAAAGACTCATTTAAACATATACCTAACCAAGTACTGGGTAGAATAAGCTAAAAAGAAACAGTCATCTTTTGAGAAATGATGCTGTACTTGGTGCTCAACCATCATGGTAGTGTTACTTTTTGGGCTTATAACTCCTTTCGGTTTTTCTTTTTCAAGGAAAATGATTCCATAAATGCTAGAAATTAGAGTAAATCTTTTGAGAAAAAATTGCTAGTTTACCTTATTAACAATTGTTTACATTATAAATAACCATAACTAATGTTGGAGTAGTCTAGTCAACTCCATAATTCTTTAATCAACCCATATGGTTTGGTCTGACTGGTTACCAATAGCCATTCAAAATGTGTGGCAGTACGTTGCAGGGAACCAGTGGCAACTACAGGATTGACTTGAGTTTGTTGTTGAATATTAGATAATGTGTCAAGGTTAGAGGACATCCAAACATACGTTTATGAATAGTTGCTTAAAAAGCTGTTCTTGACTCAAGTCATAAATGATTTACAATTGTGTCTTCTAGGAGGCGGATATTGATCAGATGATGAAGAGTTCTGGAGATAGCTCAGAGCAGCTGGTTAATCTCAATGAACAGCTTAGAACCAAGGAAAGGTAAGAAAAGATCTCATCTTATTATCAACTCGTATCTCAGTGCAATGTCATGACATGGCATGGCAAGTTACAGCCTGTAGAGGGCAGCAGACACATAGGTCCTTGTGATTCTTGAGACATTCAAGTTAATGCCCAGAATTAGGAGAATGTTTGATACAACCTAGAATCTATGATGTTAACACTGTAAATAGGAGTTGATTCACCCCGCTGACCGCAGTTAGCTCGGTGGCCTAGCAGTATGGCATCTTCGCTAGTAAGCAGGAGGTCGTGTGGGTTCGAATCCCACCTGAGCCAGCATGTGATTTCTTCATGTGCATTCAACAAGCACTGAGTATACAGTGCTCATCTATGTCGATGAAGGGCAAGCCTAATTTGCATATTTCGATCTCCCTGATGAAAAATAATTAATATCAATGACTGTAAATAGTGTTTTGAAATATTTGAAACCCCTTACTTGTTGTAACCTGACTAGGCCTGTCATACTGCCCACACACCACACTGGTCTATGATTATAAAACCATTCAAAGACACGCCTAACTGCCCCGCCCATCCCCCTCCTTTCCAGGCGTGTCGAGGAGCTTATGGCCGAGCTATCTGAAGCCAACCAATCAGTGGCCAAGCTGAAGGAGACCATGAGCCAGGCTTCAGATTCATCCAATCAGGATTCCAAGATGGCCGCTGAGAGGCACCGACAGGAAGTAGAAAGATGCCGGATGGAGATCCACGCGCTGGTAAGTATTCCTTGCATGGACTATAGAGGGCGCTTTGTGTATGCGTTGTTTGAGAGTGTTTGTGAAGTCAGAGCACCGTGCCTTTGTGGGGATTTGAAGAGCCACTCCTGAATTATATTATGTGAAAATGTTCCTACGAGGGTCGAACGAGCATCGGATGACCTATAGAGGGCGCTTTGTTATGGACCAAAAATGAGTTGGTTGAGAGATAATGTGCTGTTGGCACATCATTACTCCACTGATGCCCCAGTACTTGTACATGAATGGGTTTATTATGGCCCTTTACGAAACGATGGATTAGGCTTGAGCTTGGGCTTAGGCTCTGTTATCTAAAAGCTGAAAATACAGGTTGTGAATTTTCCCTGAGGTTGAAGTTCCGTTTTCTTGTTGGAAACAGAGTATGTTCTTCGAAACCGTACCCAAAACCTCTGTTTTTATACCTGTTACTTTTAAATGCATGTAAAAATGGAGCCTGAGCCTCTGTTTCGTAAATGTCCAACGTTATTCAATCCACCACACGTTGCCATAGCAATGGCTTGATCTGAAAGTTCTCTCAGTCCGTCAAGTCTCCATCAAGCTATCCATCTAGGAAAGTGGCTCTTCGTGTTCCCAGTGCATGTGCATGAGAAACCGTTGAACAATGCAGATGATAGTACGTAACAAATTCAACATTCAAACAAAACAGAACATGTTTGGAACATTTTGTGGAAAAAGTCATAAAAAGTTGTGTGAAGAACTAACCCAAACTAAAACTGGATATTCGTTAAAAGTATTATTGTGTGAGGTGTGCTGATAACCCAGTGATTTATTGCACGACAATTATCAGTGCATCTTCTTGCTTGTTGACATCTGCAATACAGTTACCATGGCAATTGACTTTACCAAAGTCATCATTATTTTATAGAAAATGTGAGAATGATTTAGTTCAAGTTTGATAGAGTGAAATAGTGTGTCGTTAAAACGTATCCTGGAGCTACGTGGAATTACATACCTGGCTGTATTTCCATTATACCTACATGTACTCTATATCTTTCCTTCTTGTTTAAACTAGAGACAAAAAACTGTGTGAATTTCTAAAAGAGGAAGCTCCTACATGTACTTCTTGGCCTTTTACTTGGAAAGCCAAATCTCTGAAGTTGAAATGATTGAGATAATTTTACTGTGTTCCAAGCTTCAGTCTATTCTTAACCTCCTTCTATCATACACACTGTACACTGTGTCTGTGCTTGCTAATTAACACTCATTACCCAGCATGTTATCACTAGCATACACATACTAGCATGATTCATCATTCTAGATATACTTGTGTCATGACTCTAACCCCATTAAGTGTCTCGGTATGATAAAGTAGCCTAGCTCCTGAATGCATCATTTGCATAGTAGTCCCAGTTTCACACAGCTGCTTAGCATATTTTAAGGCTCTGCTAAAGTTCACCTCAGAACCAGAGGGCTTATTTCATACAGTGCTGCCCTGCTAAGTACACAGCTTTACTTAGCACCAAATTATCAGCTTATGAAATGGGGTACCAACGCAAATTCCATGTAATATACATGTACATTGCTGTAATAGGCTCTTATACCTCATTTTTGCTAAGCGTTGAAATTTTCTAAGTATTTTTTCCTGTTGAGCACCTGAATGGAACTAGGAAATGGAATGGAATGGAACTACGGTGTAGGCTACAAGCAAAATAAATTCCTTTGAACTGTGTTTGCTGTGCTAAACTTGCCATGATCAATATGCTAAATAGTAAATTTGCATGCTTTGCAGCGTGATCACATCTGGCAAACGCAAATAGAGGGCGCTTTGCATCTTCTCTACGAATGCCTAGAGCATCTTGCTTTGAAGTAGCAAAAAAACCAAAATGTGGCTTTGACAGCACTAAGCTAATATAACCTTGAGATGTCCAGTCACCCAGGTCCCGAGTCCCCTCCTCCATTTTACTTCATCACGTCGCTTCCTTTACCTTGAGCTGAGGAGGATGCAGGAGATTTGAGAAGATCAGAAAGGATTAATGACAAGATCCACTCTCTCAAGCAGGTTCTTAGTCTCTGTTTGTAGAGTGATCCTGTCAGATTATCTGCTAATCCTCTTCATTTCCTCATGACAGTTCATTGTCTCTATCTCCTGTGAAATATTCATCGGAATCTAAGCATTTTGATGGGTTTCTTGCTCATAATAACTTGCAATTGGGTTCACTTGTCTACTTATTCCCAGGAAATATCTCATCCAAAATTAGTGGGAGTTTTGCTTTGCATTCCTGATAAGGCTGTGAACCTTTTGCCATTATTACATTAAAAAAAACCAGGGGCCAATTTCATAGAGCTGCTTAAGCACCAAAAACCTTGGTAAATAAAATCAGTATGCCAGCCCAAACTCCTTGTGAATGTTATACTCAGCAAACAATGGCCGAATACAAGTCAAAAGCAGTAAACATCACATGAACATTTGGTTGGCAATCCTGTTTGGTCAAGGAAGACATTCATTCTTAAGCAAATGTTGTGCTTAAGCAGCTCCATGAAATGGGCCCCTGATCATGGATCATACAGAAACCTACATTACACGTCTTTATAAGCATACCCACCAATCAGGGATCAAGAGAACAGCGCCCTCTACAGACTCACTCCAACCATTGAACAAGCATGTGTCACATATTATTATTAGACTATGTCCCAAATCTCTGGCTGCGGCTGCGTATAACACACGTACATATGGCAGCCACTAGCCAGTGACTGCAGCCGTTTCCATTGACTTGTGTGTTATTTGCTGCCCCAACCAAAGATTTGGGACACGGCTGAAAACTGCATCTTGTCCCTGGTCCCCATAATCTAGCCTGCATGCATGTATCTTGTGTAGCACTGGTTCCCTGTCCATTGTCATGTTTTGTTCTGATTTACCCAAAGCACAATTCTGTGAAAGTTGTAGCAAGCATATCCATGTAGTACACGATTATATGTTTATATGTTTATATGTTCACAATGGTGCATATGTGTGTTTGAGTATGCATTTGATTTGCCAACCTGCCCAAATCTGCTTCGTTGTTTTCACTGTTTATCCATCAAATTTGATTTTACTAGAAAAGAAAAGACGAACATGAAAGAAAGGGACGGGATTGGAACTGTCAAAGTGTAAAATTTGATAGAATATTCATAATAAATGTGATTTTGTATGGAAAACAAATTTCTGAATGATGTTCATCTACATTTATAGTTTCATACCTGGAAGATTTACATGTGAACAATCATTTTTGTTCTTAGTCTTTTTCCACTGATTACTCTCTGTGCACATTCCCTGATGAAGTATGAGCTGTTTTGTATTCTAAAACAGTTTTTCAAAAGTTTTAATTTTTGCGTTCACACTGAAGATATTTCTTCAAAGTTTAAGGTTGGCAAGTCAAAGCTATCATTTCTGTTAGACCACAAATTCATGAAAATTACCCCAAAAGTTGCAGTTTTGCACTCATTTTCTGACACTCTGACCCCCTTCCTTTCTTCTCCCTAGGTGATGCAGTAACCCATCGACCCAACTGCCCCCCTATCCACCCCCACCCCACCCCCCTGCCTAGATTTCAGTTTTTGTTTTTATCCCATTTTGAGCATTATTTTAGTTTGCCATCATTTTTAATTTGAAGCCAAGCTGCTTTCTAAATGTTCCCCTGCCCTCGATATAATAAGAACTGTGTACATTCCTAGCAAGTGTGTTTGTTTGTGTGTTTGTTTGTTTGTTTGTTTGTCTGCTGGTTGATTGTTTGTATAATTTGTCTGAAGTTGTTGTTGTGTTTGTGTGTTGCTACGCCAATTCCTAGAGAAAGTGCAATAATAACTAAGTATTCCACAGCTGTCTTCCAAAACAAAATAAGATTGATAAAGACAAACATACTCTCTTACATATACAGCATTTTATCATATTTCTCTATAAATATTAGACTAGAAATGTAAAGAAATAGTATTTTGGCCTTTGAAGGCCTTCATATATATACTTAAAATAGAAATCTTGTTTTAATTATCATTCAAGTAGTTTTAATAAAAAAAATCTTTGTGTGTATGTGTGTGTGTGTGGGATGTTGAATTGAACTTAATTTGCAAGTTCTTGATGTGTACCAACAATTTGCATCCTGTTTCTGTGTGGACCAAAGTGTGTTATAAATGAGATTTAATTAAACAATTCCGCTTGATTGTAGTAATTTTCGTGGAAATAATTTTGTATAAAGTTTTGGGGGACCAAAATTCAAATAACATTTGGTTTTTTTTTTTAATTGTCTTATTTTCTGTGTAGCAAGTTCAGTGCTGGCTGCATGGCTTAAAAACTGATAAATGCAGAATGAAATGTTCAGACAAATGAAGAATAATCTAATTCAAAACAAATCTCTGTAAAGGCCAATTCAAAAAAGCAAAATATCTTTACAAAAAAAGAATAGTCAGTTTGTTTTGTTCATTTGTCAATTGCTGTCTTTTGACATTTCGAGTGACAAATTTTTCTGAATGTCTTTTATTCTCTAAAGTGACAAGGTTTAATTCTTCACTATTTTTCATGTACTTCAAAGCCGCCTATCTGTATAAAAAGAATCCACTTCTTTCAATAATTGATTCTTATCTTAACTGATTCCCTCTACACTCCACATCTCTTCATCTTTGTATTTTCTTATACATACAAAGGAATAGATACAAGTTGAATCAAATATTTCTTGCTTCATTTTTGATATTAGCTCATTGTTTCCAGCTTTTAAATTCCAATCAATGTAATAAATATCTATATATCATATTCAATGACATTTCATAAGAAATAAAGTCAAACATTCCATGAAAAGAATCTCGGTGCTATTTCTATGTTGTGTGCTATCAAAGAGCTATCATCTGTTTTGTCTCGAATTCTCAGTTACCTTGTTTCTTCCTATCCATCATGTTAACACTCTTCCCATTACCGTTAACACTCTACCACCTCATAAACACTCTTCCATCGCCACATTAACACCCTACTCTCCTCATGCTTTTATTAATTTTGCCTGCAACACCTGTCTTTCCTTTTTGTGTTGGTTTAGTTGCACTCTACTTGTTAGACCCATTCCATCTCTATTTCTCTATTCTTTCTTTCTCCCCCCTCCTCATGGATTTTTTTTGCCCTATCACAACAACCAGCAAGCCAGCGTAGAGGCGGCTCAAACCAAGGCAGCCCAGCTGCAGGAGAGTCACAATGCCGAGGTGCAGACGCTAACAGCGACCCACGAAGGCCAGCTGGCTGAGATCAAAGCAACGGCCAGGAAACAGAAGGAAGAGATGGAGAAACTAGGATCATCAGAGGAAGGACTGAAGAGCTCACTGAAGGAGACCCAGCACAAGCTGGAGAAATTAACGGTATAACTGTGAAGAGATTATCTAGAATTAGCCATTAGTATTCCGATTTCACAAAGCCCTACTATCGATTGTAACTTGAGTTATGAAGGATAACCCATCGTATCCTACGTAGGGCTGTAATGCATCATAAGTCCTACGATTGATAGTGCCTGTTTGTTTAACGCACAGGATTCCAGATTTGTGGATCCACGTCCTATGCAGGGTACGCTAAAATGGGATCCGGATCAGTAGAATCCGTGATCCTGTACGTTAAACAAACAGGCCCATTTTAAGGTGATTTGGGTGAAATCGTCCCCAGGTCTTCACTTCTTCTTATCCTTATGTTCTTTCGTAGGCGGAAAAAGCTCAAGTGGACTCTAGTTTAGAAGTGACGTCGAAGGACAGGGATCGACTGAAGGAGGAACTGGACCAGAGTCTGTCTGAGAAGCAGCAGCTTCTTCTAGCCAAGGCTGAGCTGAGTCTAAGACATGATGAATCCTCAGGAAAACAGAAGCAGCTTCAAGATCAGCTGGAGAAAGAAGCACAGACTACAGCTGAGGTAAAAACTCTCGAAAGGGTTCATGTGAAGAAACTTTATAAATCTGTATCTTGTAATCCAGATGAACAAGATGTCAAAACATTTGGCTGAGTCAAATTTGAACCTTAGGCTTTCGAATAACTTATTGGTGCTCTGCCATTTGAGTTAAATCCAAGTAGTAATATGATCCACCGCATTGTCAGATACATTTATCTTTGGTTGTGAAAGTGGTCACATTTTGAGCAAATGTTTATAAACGTTTGGCAAGTAATTTGAAAACTAATGACAAGTGCTTCAAGACACCAAAATACAATACAGTGTCCCAGTAAAATGTACTTGCAAACATTAAGAATCAGTACCAATATGCCTTCTACCAAAACCACTGTAAAAGAAGTAAAGATAAATTCTGAAGAAATTTGAAATTCTTTGTCAAAAATGTCCATGACTAATTGCAAGTTCCCACTGCCTTCCGTCCTCTTCAGCTTCAGCAAGCCATCGAAGACGGCAAAGCCTCCATGGAGAGACTGACGCAAGAACGTGACACGGCCCTCAGGGAACGGACAGAAGCCCTCGCTCAAGCTCAGCAGATTAGCATCAGACTAGAGAGCAAAGAATCCGAGACTGCCGAGGTGATGAAGAAAGAAGGTTCTCAGTACCAAGAGCTTCTAGAGAAATTGGAGGCAGAGACTAAGGCAGCAGAGGAGAGGAGTAATCAGCTCAGGTTGCAACTGTGAGTAGGGATGCTGATCAGTCACAGGTCTAACACTTCTAAAGAAAACACTTCCTAAAAATTTGCAAGGGCCTTTTACTTCCTTGAAAGGTCAACAAAGAAAAATTGACTGGAGCAGGATTCGAACCAGGGATCTCCGGAATACCGTATAAGCGCCTTTCACTTCCATGTGTAACTGTTTGTTCTTTTTGCCATCCAGAGAGACGACACAGCGCACCTTAGAAGAAATCCAATCGCAGAAGTCACATCTAGAATCAGAGAAGTCAGACCTGCAGAAACAGCTGGAGGAATCGCAGGTGGATAGCAATAATCAGAACCAACAGGTAGGTTTTGGGTCATTCATGCTCATGGGTCTTCTTTGTGGAGGCTAGGCTGTTTCCTAGTAATGTGGGTACAATGATATGAAAACAATATGCCATCATGAACTCATGTCTGTTGGCAGAAGGAAGCTCAGTCATTGTTTCATTCTTTGGTTTCTTTGCTCTGATGTTATGCTTAAATTTATTGCACTGTTGCATTCCTTAGCAAAGAGGCTCTGTCTTAGAAGCATTTTAATTGATCATCTTACAGTCAAGTGAAGAGTTGGAGAGTATGAGAACGAATTTGGAAGTCGTCATCAAAGAAAAAGAAGTCTTATCTCAGGAGAAACAGGTTGCTCTTCAAGACAAAGAAGCCCTTCAACAGGAGAAAGAAGCCCTGCAACAAGAACGAGAAGCCCTTCATCAAGACAAGGAAACCCTTCTAGGAGATAAAGAAGCCCTTCAACGAGATATGGCAGCCATTCAACAAGATAAGGAAGCTCTTCAAGGTAGTATGGATGCACTCCAACGAGACAAAGAAGCTCTTCAACAAGACAAAGAAGCCCTGCAACAAGACAAAGAAGCCCTGCAACAAGACAAAGAAGCCCTGCAACAAGACAAAGAAGCCCTGCAACAAGACAAAGAAGCCCTGTTACGAGACAAGGAAGCCCTTCAACAAGAACAGGAAACCATCAGGGGAGACAAAGAAGCTGCCATCCAAGAGAAAGAATCTGTCCTGAAGGAGAAAGAGGCTGTCTTGGCAGAGAAGAACTCAGCCCTTCTTGAGAAGGAGACCGTCCTCCAGGTGAAAGCATCGGCAGAGAGTCAGGCAAAGGAGGCTGATGAACAGAGGGTGACATTACAAGGAGAAGTAGAGGGACTGAGACGGCAGGTTGACACGTACAAGCAACAACTGGATTCCATGAAGCAGGCTACTGAGGAAGGACAGGGCACTGTGGGATCACTCCAGGCTCAATTGTAAGTAGAACTTAAGAAGTTATCAATACTTAAGACAAGTCTCTGTTTTCCCACAATTGCAATAATTCATTAACTGAAGATATCATTAAATTTGAGTTTTTAGTTCATGAAGAACATAACTTGTACACATAATACATGTAGAATGCTTTGAACAATTTTACGACTTCCTTCCATAGAGCTGAGGCCAGATGTGAGGCAGATACCAGACAGCATCAAGCAGATCAGTTGCAAGCGGAAGCAACCAGACTAAAGGAACAAGTGGAGACTCTGGAGAAGGAGAGAGCAGCTAAACAACAGGTGCATTTCACCTCACCCTTACCACGCCAAATCAGCCTTAAATCTGTATTACAGTTACTGCTGAAAATAGAAAGACACAAGTCCTGAAATTTAGTAAAGCTAGCTGGACCATCATTGCCAAACTCTTTGGCTCTGCTCAATGTCAGGTATTGTCAGGTTGAGGAAAACTGGTAAAAACTTACAGGGGCTGGTAATGAATACCGGTACATGGTTTGAGGTGTGTCAGATTTTGACAATATTTTTCCCGTTCTTTTATCGGCAGTTGGAAGCAGAGCATACAAAGACCCTCCAAGAAGTTGCAGAGCTTAAAGAGAGGTACGTGAAAACAAATCAGATGCGATGCATGGAAGAGGCTTATGAGAATATAAATTGCTTAGAGGGCCTGACGTTTTTATTCTTGTAAGATCTTTTTGAGAGGCTTTGAGAAAGGCTAGTGATCTAAACGTAAGGCCTTTCTACCTCTAAGCATTCTATATATTCCAGGTCATTATTTTGGTTGATAGTTTTTTACTTTTAAGAATTTAAATTATGGTAGTAGAAAGAAGCATCTTGGAATTTCTTTTGAAGTAAATCCATCAATATCTTAGAATGTTTAACACAAATTGGATTATGTAAATTGATTAAAAAGCCTCCTTTTTGAGTGATCCCCCATGTACTGTTTCTCAGGTTGCAGCATTGCTAATGCTTGCGCGTATCTTAAATGATCCTTGGGATATAGCAGCATATGCGTGGTTTCATGGCTTCTGACTGCCAAACAAAGATAATTGACTATCAGGGACACTGCCAACATAGAGCTGGATAGCTCAGTTGGTAAGAGCGCCGGTACGCTCCGGGGGACGGATCCAGTCAAATTTTCTTTGTTCACTTTTCAATGTGTTATATTGATTGCAGAATTGAGTCAGAAGTCATGGGTTATGAGGCTGAGAGAGACTCAGTGCAGAACATGCTGGATGTCTCCAACTCATTGCTGTCTGAGAAGGAACGAGAGATCAACCAGCAAAACCTAGAGGTAACTGTCTTTATTTACACTTGGAGTTAGGAGGGCCTGATGGATTTCCATCTTAGCAGGATCTTTCTCAAAGGCTGAATGACAAGGGGACAAGAACATGCAAGTGAAAGAAACACACATGAATGGATGAGAGGATTGGGACAAAGGGGATGGGTTGGAGGGTGGGGTAGGTATGATTGGTCAGACAAAGAGGGGTCAGATACTCAAGATCAAAGGTACAAGTTATTTACAGTAACTCACTGGGCACCTTGGCGTAAAACTTTCTTGAATCTACAACAACTCAACTCAAGTTGCATACAACTTAAGGGACAGTACCGAGTCTACTTCCATTGCCAGATGAAGTATTTGCAGTCTGCATATAAAAAATCACGGATATTATTCGTTGACCGCATCGTGAGACCACAGAAGCAATTATCTCTACCCTAGTTCGCACCATGATGACAAACTTGCTTTGTTTGCTTTTATCATGTCTTGAATTATTCCCGAACATTACCTCCCAGATCACCAGTCTAAAGGGAGAGATCAGTCTTCTTGGCAGCTACAAGACTTCAGTAGAGAGACTTGAAGATGAGAAGGAGAGTCTAGAAGCTCAGGTCAAGGATTTACACATTGCACTCCAGGACGCACAGCAACAGGCTTCACTTTCTGCTCAACAGACTAACAGGGATGTAGATGTGGATGGTGAGTGAGAAGGTTTAGATGAGATATGAGAGATTGGAGGAGAGGACGTTAGGATTCCACACTCCTGACAATATCCCAAGGCCTTTGTGGGGGGATACAATTTTTAAATGCAATTTAAAAACAATCAGCATCTTATAAAAATTTGCTTGGTAATCCAATTTTTTTTTTCACCAATTAAGACTTTTCATTTTTCATGTTACGTTTTTGTGCTTGAGCAGCTTTACGAAATTGACCCCTGTAAAAAACTGCTACAAATCACTTATTAACAAGACCAACAACCTGCAGTGCACGGTAGGCTTGTGAAGGCGATAACGTTTTGATCCAGGCAGACTCTTTCTAAAGACTAAATTATTTTGTTCATTTTCCTGTGTTTGTAGGAGATCCAATCCTTGCCAAGCTGCAGGAGGAGAGAGAGATGGCAGAGGGTCAGGTATGTTCCATTCATTCATCAGAATGTTAATCCTTTATACACCCATCAATGCATCAATGCACCTTTCCGGCCTGTCAATCAAACTATGAGCATTGACAATGGGAGACTTTGGAGAACCGATCTTCAAGTCAACAGCGCACGCAACTGTGAGCATGCGCGCATTGTTTTGCGCCTGTGTTGTTGTGTGTGCGCGTGCGCTGTTGACTTGAAGACCGTTTCTCCAAAGTCTCCCATTGGAGGGCACGTCGTCCATTACCTGGGTCAAACTCAGTGACATGCTGTATGTGAAACACTTGGTGTTGCTAATTAGGTGGGCAGGGCTTAAGAGCAAAGCCGTAACGGTCCATACTTCTACGTCAAGGGCTTTGACAAAGTCTTAGGCATTGAGAGCCAGGAAATTGCATCTGGGATGGATTTCTTTTTTTTTCTGTGCAACAAAACTAATCTAAGATGCTGTTGATATTTGAATCAAGTGTTCATTCATTTTTTTCTCTTTCGGTACATTAGGTGACTTTCCTGAACTCAGTCATCGTAGATCTTCAGAGGAAGAATGATGAGCTCCGAGCAAGACTAGAGATCATGGAAGATGGAGGAATGAATGGAGCTCACAATGATCTATCATTAGATGATATGGAGTAAGTAGGGAGGTGTTCATAGGAAGGGGTTGGTTAGCAAGGGGAGGTGGGCAAGATTGGTCAACGAGGGTAGGGGGCAAGACTAGAGATTATGGAAGATGGAGGAATGAATGGAGCTCACAATGATCTATCATTAGATGATATGGAGTAAGTATTCATAGGAGGGGGTTGGTTAGCAAGGGGAGGGGGGCAAGATTGGTCAACGAGGGTAGGAGCAAGACTAGAGATTATGGAAGATGGAGGAATGAATGGAGCTCACAATGATCTATCATTAGATGATATGGAGTAAGTATTCATAGGAGGGGGTTGGTTAGCAAGGGGAGGGGGGCAAGATTGGTCAACGAGGGTAGGGGGCCAGACTAGAGATCATGGAAGATGGAGGAATGAATGGAGCTCACAATAATCTATCATTAGTTGATATGGAGTAAGTAGGGAGGTGTTCATAGGAAGGGGTTGGTTAGCAAGGGGAGGTGGGCAAGATTGGTCAACGAGGGTAGGGGGCAAGATTGTGATGGGTTGTATTGGCATTGAAACCTTGGACTAATAGCAAAAGGGACAATAAGGTCCACAATTAGAAATCATGTATAAAACCAATGGAGCTGCTGCCCAAAATGTTGTCCAAACAAAAGAGGAACTATAGGGGGCCCTCTATTGCAGGTGTTTACACACAGGTGTGGGTGGGGTCAGGGTGGGGTAGGATCTGGATGGAGTGGGGCACAAGGGTAGGGTTAGTGTATTAGGAAGAGTAGGGAGGAGTCGTGATTGTTATACTAGGATTGGGGTGGGGTCTGAAGAAGAGGGCGGGGTTGTGTCATCTACCTTGTCTCACTGACCATAAAATTTGCTTTGTTTTGATGCAGCCTTGAATTAGCCAATCGCATGCCACCGCCCCGCCTGTTCTGCGATATCTGCGATGTATTTGACCTTCATGACACCGAAGACTGCCCTCTACAGTCCAACTCGGACAGTCCCCCACCGACTCAGTACCACAGCGCCAGGCATGAAGATAGAGCATATTGTGATATATGCGAAGGTAAGATTGTCGTTTCTTATTGTCTCAATGCTGGGGAAAGGGGAGAGAGGTTTATTAAAGGTAGTATCATACTTTGGTGCAGTTGATAGAACAGCTTCGGCCCGTTCATAATTTGATTTGTCATGGAATAAAAACAAACCTGTGAAATTTTCAGCTCAATTGCTCATTGGAAACAGCAGAAAAATAGTGAAGAACCGTTGCAATTGTTACGCGAAATTGTGAGGTAATTGTAATTGCTAGGTTTCGATCTTAGAGATCAAAACTGTTTTCGGTATTTTGTTTTACTCACTTCTGGAAAAAAACAGCATTTCTGGCAGAAAGATTTTAACAGTATGTTTGTACCAGGTCTATCTTTATACCCTGTAAGTTATAGGTAAATCTGTGAAGATTTCTGTTTCGGTATCATGTATGCTACCAAAGTTTGATATTACCTTTTAGATGAAGGTGAATTTGATGAAATAATTAATTAATAAAGATATTCATAATGCGCAACATATCCACCCAGAGGGTGCTCAAGGCGCTTACCATTATTATCATTGGTCATCGGGCCACACTTACATTCCTGGAACCATCTCAACTCCCTGGGGAGTATACAGCCCCGGCTGCTGTAAAGCACACAGAGCCTAATCAAACCACAAAGCCATCTTTACCCTCACAGGTACTCATTTACACCTGAGTGAAGAGAAGTAACATGAGACAAAGCGTCTTGCCCAAGGAAGCAAGTACCACTAGCCCATGGCTGGATTTGAACCCACAATCTGTAGATTGGCCACAAAACCTTGAGTCCGACACGCCAGACCACTAGGCCACATCACCCCATGTCATCATTTGATTGAATTCTTTGTATTTGATTCCTTAGTGTTTGGACATTGGACTGAGAACTGTGATGATGAACAAACCTACTGAGCCCAGGTGAAGAGTCAAAAGGAAAGAGGCTTCCATCCAGTACCCCATCAATCAAGACGTTAATCTAACAATCCGCTCATCCTCATTCTGTAACAAGCCGGGTTTCCTTATTCTGAATTTGTAGACCCTAATTCCTGTCAGTTTCATACATTTTTGTAATAAAAAAACAAGAAAGTTTGATACAACCTTCCCAAAATTGACTTCACAAATATGGAAACCCAGCTTGTACAAGAAACTAAGAATCTAAGTCTAAATTTAATCAAAGTCTAATAAAAACTGTAATGAAATCAAGTAAGTGGTAAGCTGGAAATATTGCGCTAAGCAGGTTTGAATAGTTGCCATGTGTATTGGATATGTGAATTCCGCTAAGCAGTTTGGCTACACTTTATCTTCCATATAGTGTTGATGAATCGCTATAAAACAAATCGTCTACAAGACTGGAAGCACACTCAGTTTGATCCTAATGGGAGACTTTGGACAACCGGTCTTCAAGTCAGCAGCGCATGCGTACGCACAACAGCGCAGGTGCAAAACAACGCGCGCATGATCACAATTGCGTGCGCATGCGCTGTTGACTTGAAGACCGGTTCTCCAAAGTCTCCCATTCAACATTCGATCTTTGCTCTTTATTGTCTTCATATCAGTGTTGTTACCATGGCAATGTGGGGTATATTAGTGTAACAATGGATGTTTGACGGCCATCTTTGAATGTATGTGTGAATGCAAGAAAAGGCATCTTTTTTTAATCTAAAATTTCAATGGTCACAACTGGACAGTACTGATGTATCTAGGCAATTGAGGTTAAATACTTGGTTGTAAATAGTGTCATTTTTTTATGTTTGGACTTCAAATGGGATGCGCATTTAAAAGTAAAAACAAAAATTGATATGTATACAAAATAATTTAAGAATGTTTATTTGTACAGATGAGAAAAAGCCGTGTACAGTTATCTAAGCTGAGAATGTGAAGTTAATTTAAGTGGAGAGTTTGGCTTTTAATTGATTCTGGTTGTTATTCCTTGTTAGCCTGACCCCTAGGCAGTGTTGTATTACAGTACTGTGGAATGATAATCAAGGGACTCGGTTAAGAGCATAAGTGAGTTTTCTGTGAGTAACCGTTCTGGATTTTGTGATGATGAGTTTTTTGCACAGGCACAAATTCCAGGAGCATCTCTTTTTCTTTTCATTTTCATTTTTTGTTTCTTCTTTTTTTCAAATTCCATAAACTTGTTCAATGAAATACTGATGAGATTGGAAAAAATTACAAACATTTTGATATATGGTCACAACAAACTTACAAATATTTGTTATCAATATAACAGCATTCATGGGATATAATATGGTGATTTTATTGATTGATTGGGTGTGGTCTTCGTATTATAGAGTTTGCAAGTTCTTGTTTAGAGATACAAGTTAAGTACAAAGTGCTGCACCACTGCCTTCTGGCTCAGTGATAAGATAACAAGGGCGATCGAAAGTAGCGATCGATTTGATCTCTACTTTGTGTAGCAATTTTCTGTTTAGCGATGGATTTGGGCTTTAGCGATGATCACAAAGCGTTAGTGAAATCAGCCCCAGGGGTCAATTTCACCAAACTCATCGTAACTTACTATCAATCGTACGACTTATGATGCATTGCACCCCTACATAGGATACGATGGGTTATCCTTCGTAACTTGAGTTACGATAAATCGTAGGGCTTCGTGAAATCGACCCCATGCATCAGATATTAGGAAGAATTATACACATCCTGAAAATATTGTTCTAGAGCATATTGACGGGGAATTTGTCAGTCGTGCTATTGTAAGAGTGAAGACAGAAAAACGTGAAGCTTACAGCTATAAATGTTCCGGGTAAAATGAGGTCTTGAAGATGGAATTCTAGCTAGCATCTGAGTGATGTCTGAAGGTTTTTTTTGGACAAGAATTTCTTAAATTGGATATCACATATCCCTTCCGAAAGAGAAAGGTTTTGTTGAAGAAGATGAATGATGAATATTAAGGTGTTATTTTTGATTCATCATTTATTTTTTTGAATTTCCTGGAAATTGTTTGGTGTTGTTTTTGAGAGTTGATAAGATAATGTTCATCTACATACCTCACGTTTCAACTTTTTTTGCCAAGAAAAAAAAATTGTCTCTTAATTTGTGTTTTGTGGAGTGGAGAATGAGTGTTCCAACAGACATAGAAATTAAATTTTTATGTCAGTTTTAGTTGTTATAAATGCTGATTTCCCCCCAAATTAAAATATTTTATTTTTCAATAAGCAGGTAGGTTATATAAAGCCCACCCTTTTGTGATTTTTGTTTGCGTTCATACACATTGTTGACAAAATAAAAACTGGTATTGCATTGGTGGATTCTTAACACGTCATTGGTGCTGCAGAATGTTGAATTCTACTGTTGTCATGGAAACAACGAAAATGTTTTCCACAGTATTTGTGAAATCAGGATAATGAATTTGCCATGGAACCTTCTGTATGTAACAAGCAAGCAATGTACAAATGCTGAATAGCTACTCAACCCTTTTATTACTTGCTTTATTTTGCCAGATTTAGTTATTTATTATCATTTTCTCTTGGCTTTATGCTTTGCTGCTTATTCACATGTTTATGATTGAGGTGCGACTCTGTAAAACGTTTGTTAATGAGGTTGAATTATTAATAAATTAATTCACAGAATTTTGGTGAATGAATTCCGACAACCCTTTCTATGTAAATATAACTATTGATTGAATGGGTTTCTTTATGTATTTAGTTTCTTCCTTTTGTTTCAAATCAAAGTATTATCACATTTTGAGTTCAACAAAAACAAATGTTTATAAATTATAAAGATGAATTAGCGCAAAAAAGGGTATATATGAATAATTAAATGCAGTTTTTGTATTTCTTTTCCTTTTGCAAAGTTTTTAAATTAAAACATTTGCAGAGTATTGTTTTCACTGTAATGCTATTGTCTATCTTCTTTTGTGTTGAGTCATCTTTCCTCTTTGAAGTACAACTAAATGACCATCGGCCAAAATCAGAGAGCTGCTTAACCACCAAAATGTTCTTAAGCACCAAAAACCTTGGTAAATAAAATCAGTATGCCAGCCAAAACTCCTTGTGAATGTTATGCTCAGCAAACAATGGCCAAATACAAGTCAAAAGCAGTAAACATCACATGAAAATTTGGTTGGTAATCCTGTTTGATCAAGGATGACATTTTAAAGCAAATTGTGTGCTTAAGCAGCTCTATGAAATTGGCCCCAACAAGGATGCAGACATTTTGTTGGGAAATAGGCTGATAATTATTGTACGTCCCTAATTCCATTTTTATTTATCAAATAACTGATGCTGTGTTAATGTGCACTTTTCCAGAAAGACTGAGGTTTATTACTAGGGTACCTAAGTCAACTTGAATTGGGGGAAAATCTGCCAAGAAATATTTCAAAAGAACCAATCCCCTCCCCTCCTAGTTGCCCCTTCCCCAGCCCCCTCTCCATCCTTAGCCCCCTCCTATATTCTGTATCCCTGGTCCCCTCCCCTTCACTGACCCACTACTTGTCCCCCTTCCCTGGACCCCCTCCATCCCCGCCCCCTCCTAGTCCTAGGCCCCTAAAAATCTACCATCCCCCTCCAGGCTCCTCCCCTCTCAACTTCCAAATCCCATTCTTCACGATGGATTTTTTTGTGGCTACGGCTGAGGTGCACGCACTGTGCCCAATGTGATAGCTGTGGTTGAAGCCACAGCCACAATCACGTATTACATAATGTGATGGCTCGACTCAAATGTGGTTAAATAATTGCAAAATGGCTGCTGCTAGAACGATAGGAAGACGGCTGGCGTCTGCTGGACGGAGGTTGTCACTGATGAGACAACCAAAAACAGGTAAAACTGATGTGAAATTCATCATGTCTGCGTCGGTGCGTTTTAAGCATGACTAGTTCTTCAACGAGTTGAAGGAATCGTTGTAACTATTGCTTCAGAAAGCCGGTTTCTCATGATGACGATTGAGTGGCATCTAGTCATTGCAGCTTATTCGTGATAAACTTGCATGATTTTAATTTGGGCAGAAACATTATTATTTAGGTTCTATGAATAAGAAGCGTAAAATGGCAGAGGCAGAACTGTCCAACATCTCTGTGATCTTATAATTTAGTGTCTCCAGTCTATGAAACCTTAATAATCTCAGCTCCGTATTTTAACGTTCCTAACTAGCCCCTAACTGACGTTAGGGCTATTTCACTTCAGTAAGAATTTCAAGTCTTTGAAAAATTAAGAGAGCACCAGGAAAGAATTCCACTGATGGCCATGACGGAAACAGGGTTATTTCCTCCAAGAGTTAACTTATTTGATGCAAGTCATGATAAACTTCAATCTCAGGAGTGAAAACTGGTGTAGCTTATCTAAAAAGTGAGATTTTCAGGGTTTTTTAGGTACAATTAATTATACACTTCGAATGCAGCGGTAGCCATTTTTATCAAAACGCCCTCCGTTGGTTCCATAGGTTTGTGCACAAGTGATGGCTGTCAGTGGAATTCTTTCCAAGCACCATTTATTTCTATTGTCCTTTCATTTTTTCAGCTACTTTTGTCACCAGACATGCTCGATGCATGTCTATCTTGGCTGAGTTACCAGAAACCCACGCTATGCTCAGGAAAACCTGTCGTGATTTTGCCGACAAAGAACTGGTGGATATCGCAGGGGATTTAGATAAAGAACATAGATACCCACAGGAACAAGTAAGTAGAATATCTTCCAGCTTACAATGTGCAATTCAATAATTCAGTTGATTAAAGATGCTCACAATTTGTAGCCTAGCTTCAGAACTTTTAAATAAAATATGTTATTTATAAGGAAATTAGAATACGTATTAAAGTCAAAAGAAGTGGACATTTTACTTGAGATTTGGATATTATCGAAACCTTGCAGTGTCACGATATATGCCTTACTACCTGACAACCTGAGAAGTTTTCTTCAGAGGTCAAACTGTGTTGATGTCATTTTAACGCTGTGTTTCATTGGCAAAGAGTTAAATAAAGTTTTATTTGGATGTTGATTGGTTTGCGGAAACACCATGTAAAAATTGTTTATACTTAAGCGCTTATATTTCGTTTCAACAAGGTTTCAACGTTTCGACTAGCCTGCTCTAGTCATCATCAGTAGACCTGATAATTACATAATGTTTCCACAAACAGATCCACATACCAATTGTCACCATGCAAAACCTCAAATCTTTCTTGAATTTATCTGGTCATTGATGGCTTTAGTTTTATCTTTCATAAATTCTTTGTTTTGTTATCCTGTTACTTTCATGCATTTTGAAAACTAATCACGATGATTTTGACCTTGGTTTGTCATGGCAACCCGGACGTAAGGGTTTTAATCATGGCAACTATTTCAAATCCCATTTAACACAACCTTAAGAAGGCCCTTCTTTATCATCAAACTTTCTTCCTGTTGTAGGTCAAGAAGCTTGGTGAGCTAGGTTTACTAGCAGTCACTGTACCTGAGGTATATGGAGGAACTGGCTTGGATTACCTGGCATATGCTATAGCAATGGAAGAGATCAGCAGAGGGTGTGCCTCTGTAGGTGTCATCATGACTGTCAACAATGTAAGTGAAATATGGTTGTTCATTGTCTTTGCCTTGCGAATCATAAATTGGGGTTAGCATCGGTGCTGGTTTCACTGTGATGTGTACATTAATCTGGTCATTGGTGGATTTAGTTTTCTTTCTATTGCTATCTGCTGAAAGAAAAAGTCTGGAATTAGGAGGGCCTGATCCTAGCAGGATCTTTCCTGCTGAAGACTAACAGCTAAAAAAGTTATGAATGTTCGAAACCAGTAGTGGAATGGTTCCTTTGAACCCTTCCCAACTGCTGTTGGATGAAATCAATAAATAGAAATAGAAAATAGAAATTTCTTCAAGTCTTCCTAATTCCAAAATCTGATTCGAAGTGTCTCTGTTTTGATTACAAATGTGCTCTGTAAGTTCCCAGTGTGTTCAATAATTGATAATTTCTATGACTCTGTTTTTTCGCATGTTTGTTACTGTGACTGCATTTTTCTTGTTTCCATTCCAGTCATTATATCTTGGTCCAGTCATGCAGTATGGTACTGACGAACAGATTGAGAGGTTTGCCAAACCATTCCTAGATGGAGATAGAGTAGGCTGCTTTGGACTCAGTGAACCAGGTAAGAAGGCTGGGCAGATTACTGCCATCGCAAGCTAGCTGGCTGTTCAGGCTTCTGTGGTCTCTGACTGGTGCTATAAGGATGTGACTGTAGGGAGGACCTCATCATTGGGTCCTATCACTCAGGTGGTAGAGAGCTGATACAGCAGTTACTTGGATGTTTGATACCATAAGTAGGGAGCTTGACCAGGGCCTCTAAGTTCAAAGGGATAGATAGCTCAGATGATATGTGTGACTTGTGTGATAGGTTATGGGATGTATTGTGTCTCATTGTTTGATAAACTGACTGGCAACCAGGGGCCAATTTCACGGCGCTGCTTAGCACAAAAATTTGCTAAGCATGACATTTCTGTCTTAATAAAAACAGGGTTAACAACCAAATTTCCATGTGTTGTGAATCGCTTGTGATTGTTCTTTGACTGTTGTTCACTGACCATGAACATCAAATGAAATTTTTAACGGTGGTTTGTTTTATTGGGCAAGACATTTTTGTGCTAAGCAAATTTTTGTGCTAAGCAGCGCCGTGAAATTGGCCCCTGATCAAACATCAGACAACAATGATGCATTCTCTTACCATGCTTACAGGGCTGGATAGCTCATATGGTATGAGAGTACAAGAAGTCTTTGGTTTAAGTTAAGTTCAAGCAAATTATTTTACACAACCCAAAACCATTCAGATAATTGCACCATTGCATTCAGATAATAATAATGATAATATCAGAGCATTTATAATGCAGATACTGTGCCGTCAAAGGCACAGATTATCCTCTGGTCATTGGGCTACATTTTTAAACATTCCTGAAACCATCTCAACTCCCTGGGGAGTAGGCCTATACAACCTTGGCTGCTATAAGCGCACAAAGGCTAATCAAGCACAAAGCCATCTTTTCCCTTGCAGGTACCCATTTACACCTGGATGAAGAGAAGCGATATTTGACAAAGCATCTTGCCCAAGGATGCAAGCATTCGAACCCACAATCTGTAGATTGACCACAAGATCTTGAGTACGACACACCAGACCACTAGGCCACGGCACACCACCTGACATTCTGGCACCTGGCACCACAATGGTATTCTGCCATTGCAGAACATGAGTAATTCTTTCATCTGATCCTCATTTTCTTCCCCTTGTCTCTAAGGAAATGGCAGTGATGCTGGTGCAGCATCTACTACAGCCAGACGGAGTGGTGACCAATGGGTGCTTAATGGAAGGAAAGCATGGATTACCAATGGCTATGAATCAGACGCCAGTGTAGTCTTTGCTACTACTGATAAATCACTCAAACATAAGGTGAGAATTACGTCTCAGATTGGCTGCTGATGAGCACCCTTAGGAGCAGAGATAATGGACAAAAGGGAGATCCCATCATAGCTAGACTGCCATGTTCTGCTCCTATTTTACAGTGAAACATCTTGGGGGTTAACATTTTGATTAAGTTAGTTTAAATACAAGTAATAAACTGCTGCAAACTGCTCATCAACCAAAATGATGAGCTGAAATATATAAAATGATTGGACTTGGAGAAGGCTAAAATAGCCCTCGATAAAGCATCAGGCCCTCCCAACTCTGAGCAATTTAGTTTTAAATTTGATTTATAATTTAATTCAAATTTGATGGTTTCATGGCTTCTGACTGCCAAACTAACAAAGACTATTGGGGACATAGCCAACATAGGGTTAGATAGCTCAGGTGGTAGAGCGCTGGTATAGTACTCCATTGGTCACAGGTTAATAATCAGTTTCCCTTGTGGTTACTTGATGAGAACTTAAACAAGTTATTAATGAAACATCTTATTTGATGAGTTAAAATCTTGATTATTTTGTTTGTTTGTTTGTTTATTTGTTCAGGGTATCAGTGCATTCCTGGTTCCCAAGCCAACAGAGGGTCTATCACTTGGTAAGAAAGAGGACAAGCTAGGCATCAGAGCATCATCAACCACTGAACTCATCTTTGAAGATTGTGTCATCCCTAAGGAGAATCTACTGGGCCAAGAAGGAATGGGATTCAAGATTGCCATGGTAACTAGTAACTTATTTATTTTGCAGTCACACACCTTAGACTTTAGGAATGATTTTATAGAGCTGTTCAGCAGAAAATATTACAGTTGTTCGAATAAACATCTGCTAATGACCATCTCGTGAATCCGCTTTATCTTTCTGTCAATCTGTAAATCATCCGAAATCATGTTGACATCTCTAAGCTTGGAAATTGTGATAACCTGCTTGATGTTTGCACAAGCCAGAACATTGGCTATGTACTTGTAATAAGCCTAGACTTTCCTACTCTTACAATCTGTTATTCTTAGCTGACTGTAAGATCCATAAAATCAGGCCCAGAGTCTGTGTTTACTTGCTTGCATCAATTTAAAGCATGCTGATATTTTCCAAACTTGAAACTGGGAGCTGTAAATATTCATTGATGAGCCGTTATTCATATTAACCCATGTTGATACTTGTCTGTTTGTAGATGACACTCGATGCTGGTAGAATAGGAGTTGCTGGACAAGCATTGGGTATTGCACAGGTGAGTTCAGATCAATTACAGAGCAATTAACATGATCTTTCTCAAAACCTTTGAGAAAGAACCTGCTAGGATCGAAACGTGTCAGGCCCTCCCACCTCCAAGCTTTTGATATATTTCAGGTCGTTTTTGGCTGATGAGCAGTTTGCAGCAGTTTATTACTTGTATTTATCCAGTAAATGTGAATAAGATCATGCCTTCTGGATAGTCGTATGACAACTACACACCTTCCTCTCATTTGGTAACATTGAGTCATGGAGCAGCAGTCATGATTCATGAACATAACAATATTTACTCAACTGCCGCAAACTGTTCATCAACCAAAATAATGACCTGAAATTCATAAAATGCTTAGAGTTAGGAGGAACTAATGCGTTTCAATCTTAGCAGGATCTTTATCAAAGGCTTATCCTGCTAGGATCAAAACGCTAAGCCTTCAATAAAGATCCTGCTAGGATTAAAATGCATCAGGCCCTCCTAACTCCAAGCAATATTTACTAATCTCAAATTGATTTGATTTTCTATTCTCAGGCATCGTTAGAATGTGCCATCAAATATGCAACGGAACGTAAGGCCTTTGATAAACCCATCGCTGGTATGCAGATGATTCAGAGTAAACTAGCTGATATGGAGGTCAGGATCGAGAGTGCGAGACTACTAACATGGAAGGCAGCGTGTATGAAAGACAGCGGGAAGAACTATACCAAGGTAGTCATTGATAGGCAAGGGGTATGGGGTTTGTAGGGAAGATGGCCGCTTGGTATCAGTAGAGGGCGCTAGACTCCTAACATGGAAGGCAGCGTGTATGAAAGACAGTGGGAAGAACTATACCAAGGTAGGTAGTCATTGATAGGCAAGAGGTTTAGGGTTTATAGTCCTAGGCTCTGGTACATAATTGGCCTTATCGTTTCCAACCTATATTGTTACATCATAACTCTTGCTAATACTGCCTTATCCCTCCCCGTCCTTTTGAGAGGCAGCAAAAAAATTTACTCTCCGCCGCACTCTATACCGCAGGGTGTATGTCCCCTGATACACCGTGGGGCCAATTGCATGAATCGCAAGTCGGATTCGTGTATAAGCTATTTAAAAGAAGGATCCTGTTAGGATAGGAGGTCCTCTGAGCAAGTTTTGTGGTATTAATCGCCAGTCATTTGATTTCATTTATTTCCTCAGGAGGCTGCAATGGGCAAGTTGGCAGCATCAGAGGCAGCAACATTTGCTGCTCATCAGGTGAGTTGAACCTGTCATCCCTGTCCATTACTGGGAGGGGACTAGTCATTAACCCTTCATGATGTCTTTATACAATATCCATATTACTCTAGGAACACCTGTTGACAGGTGACCATGTCAATTAGCCTATCCCCCTAAAAGTGAGTAGGGCTGGATTTCACAAAACACTTAGATTAATATTAAGATGAGTTATGAGGATTACCATTGCGATTTGCATTGTGACATCCTAGCTTAGCAATCATGAGCTAAGGTCAATCTTAGGGGCCTGTTTGTTTCGGCACCCAATCAGTGATCCTACAGATCCACATCCCATGCAGGATACGCTCAAATGGGATCCAGATCAGCATGATCACTGATCTCATGTCTGAAACAAACAAGCCCATGATGCTTTTTTAAGTTAAAATTGACCCAGATTATGCAATCAGTAAGTGCTTTTGTTCATACTTTGATTGTTTTAGACACACCTCATCCTCCCCCGTTCTCCTCAGATCTTCCATGTACTCTAACCCTGACACCTCCATTATGTTACTTTATAGGCAATCCAGATACTAGGAGGTATGGGCTACGTAACAGACATGCCTGCTGAGAGGCATTATAGAGACGCTCGCATCACCGAGATATACGAAGGCACGAGTGAAATCCAGAGACTGGTCATCGCTGGACGTTTGCTGAAGGAATTTGCAGAGAAGGCTTATTAAGATGTTGACCTAGGCCATTTGTGTGAGGATTCATGGGGATTTGTGGGGATTTTTGTTGGGAGCACAAACACTTCAAGTGGTTTAAGGTAATATCATACTTTGGTTTCTGTCAAAGAAATGCAGATTCATGGGCACAAATATCAAGGAAGATACAGTAACAGTCATCTGTGAAATTTTCAGTCCCATACGGGGCCCACTTTTTGAGAAAACAGTGAAAAACATCATCTCAAAATCTTTTCACCGATATTTTTTATCTTTAAAAGATCAAAATTGTTTTTGGTCATTAGCTTTTCCGCATAGTTGCGGAAAAGCTATACTGTTTGTTAAGATTTTTTTTCTTTCTTCTTCTTCTTCTTCTTCTTCTTCTTCTTTTTTTTCCCACGGCCCATAGACTTTGCACACGTTTTATTCTCTGCGCCACTTTTGTCATTTAACTTTGTTAGACATAGTTCAAAGTTTGTATAGGCATAGTACATACAGCATTGATGTGCCCGCGTGAATTGCGTCATGATGACGTCATCAGGTGTCATGTGACAACATATTTGAATTTAATAATAACAATCTTTAAAAATCAACAAAAAATCAACCGTTTGAGATATTAAGTTCATTCTTTCACCAAATATCAATGTTAGGCTAGGTCTTTCTTTGTGACACATTGCTTGACCTCTATGACCCCTACTTCCGGTCAAACAGGAAGTAGCTTCTCATTTAAAAGTGGTAAGAGCTAAGATCATGATTCTTTCACCAAATATCAATGTTAGGCTAGGTCTTTCTTTGTGAAACATTGTTTGACCTCTGTGACCTCTACTTCCGGTCAAACAGGAAGTAGCTCCTCATTTAAAATTGGTAAGAGCTAGGATCATGATTCTTTCACCAAATATCTATGTTAGGCAAGGTCTTTCTTTAGGACACATTGCTTGACCTCTGTTACCTCTACTTCCGGTCAAACAGGAAGTAGCTCCTCATTTAAAAGTGGTAAGAGCTAGGATCATGATTCTTTCACCAAATATCAATGTTAGGCAAGGTCTTATCTTTGTGATATATTGTTTGACCTCTGTGACCTCTACTTCCGGTCAAACAGGAAGTAGCTCCTCATTTAAAAGTCGTAAGAGCTAGGATCATGATTCTTTCACCAAATATCAATGTTAGGCAAGGTCTTTCTTTGTGACACATACATATATGTAGATCTAATGTTGCATGGATTCATAAATTGATTTTTAAAACATGGAGCGGAAAAGCTCTATGCTCTGTTGCAGACAGACATAGAATCTCTAGTTGGTTTTACTCTTTTTGGGATAAATGCAACATTTCAAGCAGAAACAATTTTAACAACGGTATGTTTCTACCATCACCATCTTTAATACCCTGTAAGTTATAGGTAAATCTGTGAAAAATTATGTTTCGGTATGCTACCAAAGTATAATAGTACCTTTAAGATGAAACTGAAGAACTAAAGATGTGAAGTTAGTTGATTCACCTCCAAGCTACCTTTTCAGGTGATTGCTCGATCTCTTCTGATTCTCCCAACTTCACTAGTCTCATTTTATCTTTGCTTGGCTGAGTCTTAAGGGAGCTACAGGGTTTCTTTGATTGTTGGAAGATTCTGAGCGACATTTCTTCCACCACATTGTCATGAGACCAATAAGATTTTTTAATTTAATGATAAATTGTATAATTAATAAATAAATAACTAAAGTGTTGGTATCCACCATTCTGTATTGTTGTTATTCATACAGACTCAAATACTCATTGAAATTCTCAGGACATTTCCCGTACTTTGTCAGTGAATGTTTGGTGAATTTTACTCTTAAACCTCAGATTTGTACCAGATTGGAAGAGAAACTTGAATTTCAATACAAACCACTGCATTTTTGTCAACAAAGTACATGTAATCATACATTTATATTATTGACTTATTCATCTTTATATATCTTATTCATCTAATTGTTTGGCTACATTTTAAAGGTTTGTAATTTATAATCTGAAATGTAATAAAATGAAAGTTTATTGGTCGGGTTCAGGCAGTCCATAAAACAAAAGCAGGCAAGTTAATTGAACATGCAAATTTCTATTGCGATTAAAACGAGGTTTAGTCTTTCAGATGTGGTTAATAGCCATATACATGTACACTGACAGCAAATACTCTCATGTCTACTCAGGTAGGAGTAGAACCCGAAACCAGCCTACCGGTCTGAACTTCCATGATGTCGGGGACCATTGATGATTTCAAATGATGTATGATTGCAGGAATTTTGTAATAGTCAATTTGATGTTTTATAACGGGAAAATATTAAGACTTGTCTCAGCCAACAATCAAATTTCAGTTGATTGGGTTTCATTTCAACTTTTAAGTTACGGATAGTATTCACTAGAGCAGACATCTTGTTAGTTAGATCATCAAATTCGCTGGAGTCAACTGAGAATTAAATTAAAGAGTGAAGATACTGAATTTATACAATGAAAAGATTGTCTTAATCCAACCAATATGTATGCAGAAATCAATGCAATATCTTAGTTATGTGATTGTAATTGATTATGAATATTTTGTCCTAATCAACAACTTATTTTCAAGCCTTCTCCTATTAAAAACAGAATTTCAATATTAGTTTTGATGGAATTAATTTGATACAATTGTCTCAAATATTCTTTGAAAATATATAAAAATTTAAAATATGAATCTTCCAAATGTACAGTGTTAAGAATTTATTGCTTTGAGAGGTAATGGGAATATTATTCTAATTATTTTATTTTTCTCTTGAGAGTTTTGTTTTGGCCTGGTGAAGCAAAACACAATTTGCTTCCTTTTCAGTGATGTATGATAATCATTTTGTGAAAATAATGCACAATTTTGGTGTTTTGATAATCTCTCAATGGGTCATAGAATATTATCAGAGAGGATTTAAAACCTGATTTATATTCTAGTTGGAATGGAACCACATCTGCACTTTCAATAGTTGGTTAACAATGTTTAATTAATAAGCAGTGTTTACTGCTTAGATGGTATTATGTTCCTTGTATGTAACAGAACCTGGAGACTCACTGTCACTTACAATCTTGATTCTATCCTGTTGAAATCAACTAAATCAACTGACATGAATAAAAGTTACACAAATTTAAATTAAATGCAGAATTTTTGTTTGTTCATTCTTTATGAATCAGTCGTTAATTTAAAAGGATATTTGACATAACGAACAGTAGCGGGGGTTAGGTTTTTAAAATTATTATCCACAATTTAGCTACAACTACGTATGAGACTTGTATATCCCATTTTAATTATTTTGTCCACAGAATATTGACTGTCCTAGAAATTGTCGCCTAATATACTTCCTGCCAATTTTTATTCTTAGGAAAACAACGAGAAACCATATCACAAAAGATTTTTTGCATTGGGAGGCCCAGGCTGTTTCTGGCATTTGTTCACTTTTCCAATCCCTTCTCCTAAAGCTGATGGTAGACTTAAGAAAAACCCCCAAAAATTTCAGAAAATGCTAATTTTTCTGTGTGAAGTAGCTTTTTAGATTTTTCTTTGCACAACTCAAACTTCCAAAGAATCTACCACACTGAAAAACATGTGAAAAGTACTGGTACTAACTATTGGTGGCGCTCTTCAAAACGGTCCATTTAATTATCGTTAAAAAGAACTTGCTCATTTTATTTTAGAAAAATAAAAAAATATTTCTTTTAAAATGCTTATATATCTTAATTAAAAAAAAAACCGACATTTATTTAAGCTTTTTGCTTACTTTTTTGTTGTCAAACATTTCTTTGGCAATATTATTTAAACATTAAGGTTTAGTATTACTTGAACGAGGCAGCTTATCTCCCCCTCAAATTTAAAACCCACTTGTCGTCTGTTATTTGTAAACTAACCGTGAACTGAAAGAAGATAGCCTACCGTCTCTCTTGTTCTTGGCTCTCAGCTTTTCATTCTACCGAAAACAAGTGAAATTCACGGGACCGTCGCGAAAATGGGCAAAAGTAAGTGCAGTTCATTCATAAAACTGTGAAATTTGGGTTTATTTTTCACAGTGAAGCTGAACATCTTGGGTTTTCAGCGTGTCCAGTTTCCGGACAGCATTGGATTTCGCAAACACACCGCACTGGTGTTCCTTCAAATATTTTTGAAATGTACGATAGGACTAGTATAAAAGGAAATAAAACAACTTTTTGCAAAGTTACTTACCTAAACATGCTAAATACGTTTGTGATGTCCTCTTCAATATTATCAGACAAAATTAGCAAAAAATTGTTAGGCCTAATTTGTTGAAACTGAAAAAAGTGAAAGGGCAGGCTGCAGGCCTGGGGCCCAGGGGCTTTGAATTTGATTTTTTAGGGAAATTTCACTATGAATCTCAACACCTTGAATTTGCATTGAATAGGCCTATATAATATAATTTGCCATGAAATCACTGAATTTTTGTTCATGTCGTTTTCACAGTAAGTAGGCCTAATTTAATTACGTTAGGCCTATGTTAGTTTAATTAGGCCTAGGGCCTACTTGTGAGGTAGGCCCCCCCCAAAAAAAAAAACATGCCAACCCCCCACTCTAATTTAAACACATAGAGTGATGACCTTTTCAGGCATGCAACTTTTCCTCAGATCGGCTGATTTCCTCGTTTTTCACTTCAATTTTATGCCATTGATTGAAAATAGAAAAACACTGCACAAAATCTTGTAAAGATTGGAATTTCCTTCTTTTTTTTTTTAAATCTGAGTTGCATGCCTGCCTTTACTGTCTGACTTTATATTGAGTTAAAAAAACATGGACGTCACCATTCACCAATCCTGCGAAACCTTTTATTTCTGGAATTTTAAAATGTTGACTTTGTCTGTTTTTGTCTGAAAGGAAATCGCAGACAGAAGAAAGAGACAATGACATCTGAAGTGAATGCAAATCCTGTACCTGATAAATCACCCAAGATCACACAAGAAAGTCCTCACTTCTTCCCGCCCCCCGTCAATGAGGCAAGTATAGTCAGGGATGCCAGACTTCCGGCAATTGCCGGATATCCGGCTTTTTCATATTTTCGGAAAAAGCCTCCGGCCGTCGGCATTTGTGGTTCGGAGCGACAATAAACACTTGCAAAATTATCAAAACTACCATTCACACAGCGCTTTCCTACTTGCCTGCTGTGCAATACAGATGTGTACATGACACTCATAACATCGCAGTATGTACCGCTTGCTGCCGACCCCGATCGTAGTCCACGGTCCGTCCGAGCGCTACTTCACTGTGCATGCCACATTATCCCACATACATGTACATACATCGTACGCACGTTGTGTACTGTATACATGATGTACATGATGTGTAAATGTACGGAAAGCTTCCTACCGACGCACGTGGTTGAGACTTTCGCTGCGCTGGTGCACTTTGCGCGGAGTACCAGTATCATGCATGGGAAATTCAATGGCATGGCGTGCGCAATGATTGTTTACGTCTTACCATGGGGGAAGAAATTCTCACGCTAGTCACAGTGCGACCGTTGATTTCTGAGGGATTTCACAATGTTTCTACTTAGCCAATAGGACAAAAATTACTGATTGTAATTCAAATAAGATTTAGCTGCTCAGGAAAACGTGATTTTTGATACTTCGGAATTTCGGAAGGAATATTTTACAGGGGTCTCGCAACTAAATTACAAGCGTACATCGGCGTAACACTCGGTACTCCACTCCAGCCGTGTTTTTTGCACGTGTTCGATGTCAGAATTCTTTATGTTTTTCTTTATTTTGGAGGTCACCAAAGTACGTAATTTTTTCATGAATTAATTTATCGGAACACCGGATCCCGACCGAAAAAACTTGGTCGGGTTCCGGAACAAAAAAATCCCGAGATGACTCAGCATTGCAGGATACATTAGGTGAGTGTTTTTAGCATGACATGTGTGTATACATGCTTTTTTACGTCTGGTGCGCGCGCGTACGTGCGTGCGTGCATATATTCGCCTACTTTATCCATTCCCCCCAAAATTCCGGCCCTGGACTGATAACCCACTGGCAACCCTGTATAGTACAAAAACAAAATTAACTGCTCTTATGTGGCTGCCAGATTTCTGTTTACTAGGTAGTCCACCATCTCTGACTTCTTCAGTTATGGTCCTTTTACTTTATAGTTCTACTTTTAGCATTTCGGAATTGTGGCGTGTTTAAAGTTAATGGAACAAAACTGACAGCTATTGAAATGAGTACAGTGCAGGTTTAGCCTAAATAATGAGATAATGTACATTTTGCACAACTTTAAAACAAACTGAATAAGAAGAGATGTATGCATGTGCCACCACATGCCATGTGGTGAAAAAAATTAAATTAGATTTAAGAAATCAAGGCGCATTAGTACTATTTCATTAGTATTGCTTTAATTATAACATAATTAGAAACAGTCATAATCTAATATGTTATGGGAGTTACTGTTAATAATCTTGTAAATTATTTCCTAAACATATTATGTTTCTCAATCCCAGCAGAAATCAGTGAAATCACCAGTGACGGATGGTAGTAAGTCCAGTAAGATCACCACGTATTTCCCAAAGAGTCCAGAGGGGAGATCTCATCCAGTTAAACCTCCTTCACCATCAGGCATTGGCATACAGCAGAAGGATGCACTAGAACAATGCACGGGTACATACTACATAGTCTCTGGATTGATCTCTGTATAAACCAATTTTTTTAAATAAATTTTATGAATTGTTCCCTGATTGATTCAAAATTCATATAAATTCTAGTGAAATAGTAATTATTGACCGTTTTCTCAATTTACTTGTGCCCATATAGCAAGTTAGCAACACCTGTGAGGCTGTGACTTTTTTCTTTTAATACCTCAGGGCCGAGCAGTCTCTGTTGCTGGGGTGCTCTGTGTTTAACTGTAGTATTCCTTTATTATTGACAAGTTCCCCTTGAAAAAATGAAAGCTCTTGATATATGAAAATACCTGTCCTAATGTACTTTGTTCTTTTGTTGATTCTATGACGAAAGAACTTAAGAATATGACTACACGTATTGTTCAATAATAATATCAATTGACATTTGGTCTCCTCTTCCGACAGCTTCCAATGTATTCCTTCCACCTCTCGGTCTACTTACACCAGACACGACACCAACCAAGGACACCACCCACCCTCCTACCAAACCACTTCATCATCCTCAGCCAGCATCATCCCTTCACCAACAACCTCCCTCAGATACAGTCAGCAACAAGCCAGATATAACGGAGGTTGGATCTAGAGCGGTTCAGAGACTGGAGTATACTGGTACTGCGTCAGGGTGTGCTGAGGATCAAGGCAAGGTAGAGGAGGTGGTTACCGCTCAGACTGATGACGTCAAGACCAAGAAAGAAGCTGGGAAATCAAAGAGAAGAAGCAGAGGAAGATCAAGGAAATCCAAGTAAGATATCAACTCTGACAGGCTTGGGCTTCTCCTAAATGGCTTGGAGCTCCTAGATATCCAAGAATGTTTCAAAGCAGGCTTTTGCCAAAGATATCTGATTTTCTTTACTCCTATTTACTTCATATGATTCTGCTTGCACAAAATTTTCATTTTTTTTATCGGAATGTCATCCCTGAAAATGATGCAATTGTAATTCCATACATAGTGCATTAATTATTCAGTATTCAAACTAACCCATAAAAAGATTCAGGTGTATTCCAGTTTGGCGGTCTCAGCTGTCTCCAGGTCTCAGCTGTCCCATCTGATGTAGCCAGACATAGCACGTCACTTAAACGGACGACTTTCCCAGTGTGTTCGGAGATGGAATGACGTATTTTACCATATTTGGTAAGGCGAACAGCTGAGATCGGGAGACAGCTGAGACTGCCACACCGGAAGCACTTGTTATTTAAGTTTTTAAATAACTATGACCCAGCATTTGTCTCTTTATGTTTCAAGACAAGCCAATGAAGTGCAGTCACCCAGTATGACATTGAAGGACTACTTCCCAGTCAGAAGGAGCAATCGTAGATGTAAATCAGATATAGAGGTAATTAAGACATTCATTATCATATCAACTCATACATATTCATTGATAACTTGAAAATGTGACCGGCTCCACAAAAATGGGTATTATGTGCCAAAATTTACAAATTTAGTTATATACATAGCTGAATTGGTTACATTATAATTGGGTGTAGGTTTGAACCCCATAGCATTTTGCATTCTGGAGAAATACCGAAATTTGCATATTCATATTGTATTATTTTGTATTCACCCTCTCCACATGGAACAGCCCTTTACTCGTTATAGCATAGCGCCCCATAATACCCTTTTTCGCATAGAGGGTCACAAATTCACTAATACAATAAATATTCATGAAATTAAAGGATGACTTCAAATCCTCAGGAAATCTTGTCAAATTAGTGTAGCATGACTTTATACCCTTTTGGGGGTGTACAAATTTGGTTGCGTTATTCAGATTCTGTTGATGCAACAAAGTTTGATTGTACTTTTAAGTTCCTGGATGTATTACAGGTGATCCCCTTCCATGGACATTGTGAACATTTACTAGATACATACAGGTGTATTTATAAGATCCCATTGATTTATTCTTCCAGGCTGAGGAGACCAAGAGACTACATGATGCTGTGCTATCAGGTCAAGAGGATGGATATCAGGTCAGAGTCATCCTCCTACTGTACTAACAAAATTTGATGATTATATTAAGCAGCATTGCTGTGTGTATCGTTGAAACAATCCCTGGGATATTGTGGTATGTGCATGGTTTCATGGCTTCTGGCTGCCTAACGAACAAAGATTATTGACTATTAGGGACACCACCAACGTAGGGCTGGATGGCTCAGTTGGTAGATCTGCATATGTATGATATGCATATGTACCACTTTACACTGTATACACTTAATTGAAATTTGCTATCTTCAACAATGTTGGGAAGGATTACGTTCTCAATATCTATTGGTATTAATCGCTGTCTAAAGATCAGAATTCAGGGCCGAATAGCTCAGTTGGTAGAGCACTGGTACGGTATTCTAGGGGTCGCAGGTTCCAATCCAGCTGCTGGTGATGACTTAAATTAATCCAGTTTCCATTATGGTTTATTTGATGATTTAAAGATCAGAAAATTCGAATTTGCCCTTATTGGAATACCATCAATTCCTGCTGGGTTCCATTGAAACCCACACTCTGAATTAGCAATCTCATGGTAAATCTTCATTGAGTGAAACCTCTTACATCTTATCCCTCTGTCTCAGGTTCAAGACATACTAGGCAAAGGAAGAGGAGTGGTCGCTACTAAAGCATTCAAGAAAGGAGATTTTGTTGTGGAGTATCACGGTGATCACATCGATATGAAGACTGCCAAAGATAGAGAACAGAAATATGCAGCCAATCCTAGTATAGGATGTTACATGTACTACTTCCAGTATAAGAACAAGCCGTATTGGTAAGCTTACAGAATCGTTAATATGTTGTCATTGCCTTGGTGCCCCTGGTCATTGCCTTGGTGCCCATGGACATTGCCTTGGACTTGGTGCCCCTGGTCATTACCTTGGTGTCCCTGGTCTTTGCCTTGATGCCCCTGGTCATTGCCTTGGTGCCCATGGACATTACCTTGGTGCCCCTGGTCATTACCTCGGTGCCCCAGGTCATTGCCTTGGTGCCCCTGGTCATTGCCTCGGTGCCCCTGGTCATTGCCTCGGTGCCCCTGGTCATTGCCTCGGTGCCCCTGGTCATTGCCTTGGTACCCCTGGTCATTGCCTTGCTGCCCCTGGTCATTGCCTTGATGCCCCTGGTCATTGCCCTGGTGCCCCTGGTCATTGCCTTGCTGCCCCTGGTCATTGCCTTTGTGCCCTTGGTGGCCCAAGTTACCATGCTTATTATACATGTATTACCCCCATGCCCCTTTAAGGACAAAGTTCAAACCTAAATATTCTTTCTGTGTACACCCTCAAGTGGTGACATAATTATATGTGGGACTCTTCAAGATGTGCCTTCTGTAAAAGCATCAATGAATTTAGCCCCAACAAATATGATTCTATTCCTTACTATAGGCATTTCGTCCCAGGCCAGTGATCTGTTGCAGTTTTGGTCATCATTGATTTTATTTTCTCTCGTCTTTATTTCCCCCATCAGTGTGGATGCAACAGCAGAGTCAGGTCGCATTGGACGACTTCTAAACCATAGCAAGAACGGCAACTGTACCACTAAGCTCATCAGTATTAACGACAAGCCTTATCTCATCCTAGTAGCAGCTAATGCTATCGCCATCGGTGAGGAACTGGTCTATGATTATGGAGATAGAAACAAAGAATCCCTACAATCACATCCATGGTTGGCTCTTTAATCAAACACGGAATAAACGAATTTACACAAGTGATGAAAAGTAACTCGGGTAGGTCAACATTTACCCACTTTATACGTTTGTGTCATGTCCTGTTTATTTAATTGCCTTTTTTTTCGGCACGCGATCAATGATCTTGCAGATCCATGTCCCATGCTGGATACGCTAAGATGGGATCCCAATCAGCAGGATCACTGATCTCGTGCCTGAAACAAACAGGCCCAAACTGGCAATACTTCCCCTTGAAGACATTTCCCGTTTTATTCATATGAGCTGCATTGTTTCAATACCTCTGCTCTAAATCCACATTCAAAATACAGTAGAACCTTGTTTTCGTTATGATTAATAAGAGCACTGTTAATACAACTTTCTGCTTATAACAAGGTCAATTTTACGTCCCAATCCCTTATTCACTATCGTTTTCATTTAATACCGATAATACAAGTTTCCTGTTATAACGAGGTTCCAAAGGACGTCTTATTTATAACGGGGTTCGACTGTATTCGTTCCAAATTCAAGAGCAAAGAACATAAATATGAACAGGTAACTGTTTTGCATCTTGTGGCTGGAGTGAAATTTCAGGATTGTTTTGCACTAGTGAGGTGCATTGGGAATAAATTAAAGCCCTTCAGTAAAAGATTCACAGCCCAAAAATCCATGAAAACTCTTAAGTCAGTAACTTCAGTATTATTAAGCACATGTATATATAGGACTTTGTATGAACATAACAAGTTCCTGCTTTAAAAAAAAGAAAAATTGACTGGAGCGGGATTCGAACCGGCGACCTCCTGAATACCGTACAGGCGCTCTACCAACTGAGCCATCCAGCCCTATGTTGGTGGTGACCCCAATAGTCAACTATCCTTGTTCGTTTTGTTGCGTGTATCATTGAAACGATCCCTGGGGTGTGGCGGTGTGTGCGTGGTTTCATGGCTTCTGACTGCCAAACGAACAAGGATAGTTGACTATTGGGGTCACCACCAACATAGGGCTGGATGGCTCAGTTGGTAGAGCGCCTGTACGGTATTCAGGAGGTCGCCGGTTCGAATCCCGCTCCAGTCAATTTTTCTTTGTTCACTTTTCAATGACTTAAAATAACTCAGTCAGTTTCCCTTGTGGTTATTTCACGAATATTAAAAAAAAGAAGGTAAAATGTCACCTTCTGAATAAATGTCACGAGATGAAAGACGAGAAACATCATGCAAACACGTTTGTTCTTATTACAGCATAATTTTAATTTCAATTCCTTGATTATATCTACACGTCCATCAATTTGTGAACTTAGTGTACAGTTAGTGTAAAATAGTAACCGTAGTGTTGTACAAAATGTAAGGATTAATGTTTTAATAAATGTATGTGGTGTATTTATAGTATCGCACTGATGTTATCTACACTTTGTCATTGTGTGTGTGTGGTTGTTCAATTTCATCCATCCCTAGGTCAAGAATTAATGGAGTACCCTTCTTAAATATGGAAATACATTTTACAAAACTGTAAACATTAATAAACATGCAGTTCTGATGCTGAATATAATTATCTGGACTTTTTTTTTAAATCAAATTTGGCAAACATTGGGGTGAAATCAATCTTGCAACAAGGGCTAACCCTTATTCCATGGAAAAAGAATTTATAAAAATTTTTTTTTTAAAATATGAAACAAATAATTTTATACCCATTTTCTTTTTGTTTCACAATTTTCACAATTTTTAATCAGAGTATTTTGGGTAAAAATGACAAGGGGTTACCCTTGACATTTTTTCTTATCTTCGAAAAATTTATAAAAATTAAAATATGATATTCTGACGTTAAATATAACCGTTTGGACAATTTAATCCAATTAGAAAGAGAAATTTTAGAAAAAATCGGAAGGGGTACCCCTTGTTTTTTAAGCTATTGTTCAGGGAAAAAAACAATATATCGAAAATTATCTTCAAACATCATTAATATGCAATTTTTATATTGTTTTATTAATTGAATAACATTTAAATCACAAGTAAATTTTGGGTAAAAATTTGCAAAACGGTAAGGGGTACCCCTTGTCAATTTTTTACATTTTCAGTGAAATTTTTTTTTTCTCAAAATAAGGCATTGTGCAGTTTTGATGCTGAACATAACAAATTCAGACAATTCTTATCATAATTCCATGTCATTTCAAAATTAAATAAGTCATAGGTGCGGAACCAAATGATTTGAAAATTATTTCATTGAAAAGTGAACAAAGAAAAATTGACAGGAGCGGGATTCGAACCAGTGACCTCCTGAATACCATACAGGCGCTCTAGTTAGTAGGTCACTGGTTCGAATCCCGCTCCTATCACTTTGTTGTTCACCTTTCAATGACTTTTATTCAGTGAGCTTCCCTTGTGGTTATTTGATGATTATGAGAATCATTTAATTAACTGTAGCTATAATATGCTCACTGTTTCTCTCGAGCTTTACTAAACAATCATTTATAATTTCACATCAAATTAATGACATTGTCTTTTACATAGATACAAATTTTATACAAAATTTAATGATGACAAAATTATAATAAAGTAGAGAATATTCTTGACAAAATGTCAAGCAATCTGCAGCAGGTTAAGACTTAAGTTACACACAATTTACATGGGCTCCATATCACACAAAACCATGTACGCTTATATTATAATAATAATCAACACAATCAAATTAAACAAAAAACAATTCAAGCCATTGTTCTCATGATAACAGCTGAACAGCAATACTTATACAAGTGCTCCTCATCCACTGCTAACAGCGCTAGCTCAGAAATTCTGAGGTGAACTCGAAAATTCAGAATTCTCAGCTTATGGGAAGTACATGTATGCATGCATACACCAGAGCCAACATTTTCTTGAAACAAATGTAACATATGCTTGTAATACGCTCAAATAAACCATCATACAGAGATGTTCCTTGCTCATGGAAAATGGTGTGAACCAGCTGGAATTTGATACATAAATATATTGCAGACTACAGTGTATATTCAGCTTTACTTTGTACACATCAAATTCACTTTGCACTGAACAAAGACCACACACATCATAGCTTTTACGTTTAAACAAAAATCATTTTGCCAAATCAATTGTCTAATAATCTGATTACCAGCTGACAGTTCATACTTAAAAGCAGGCCACAAATCGGTCATTCATATGATTCCTTCTTTCATTGTACTCATTTCTATTCCCTCTAATGGAACCATTATGGTCGTTACACTTCAGCAGAAAGACACATTGCATTATGGTTGGAGAGCTATTATTCCTGAGGCTTCTGTATGAATGAAGTGCATCACAGAAGGAAAAAGAGAGGATGTCTTAAAATCACTTGGAGGCTGAAAGTGTAGAATGAGCTGAAGAACCTCGATCATACCAAGGGATCCATCCAACGACTATCCCAAGACAGACGGTAATGGAAGTCTTTGTTACTACCCTATAGGCCTTTTCACCCGGATCCGCCCCGATTCAGCCTGGCAAGTTTTTTAACCGGATCAAAGAGATGCAACGTTCAAAATGCAGTTTGGAACTGGGTTAAGATTTTCAACCCTGGGGCCGATTTCACTAACGCTTTGCGATCATCGTAAAGCCCAAATCCATCGCTAAACGGAGAATCGATCGCTACTTTGCATAGCAATTTTCCGTTTAGCGATGAATTTGGGCTTTACGATGATCGCAAAGCGTTAGTGAAATCGGCCCCTGGTCCCTTACAGGGTTGATTTCGATCTGGTTAGGCCATCCTACCCGGGTTGGCACATGGTTGAAAATTTTCAAGTGTGAAAAAGGTTTTAAAAGAATATCGGGGTCCGATCCGGTTCCAAACCCGAGATTTTGGATAGTGTGAAAGGCATAATGAGCAGTAAGTATGAAGTAAGTTAGCACAGACTTCTGAATAGGCTATATCAAGCTTGACGCTACAATGTACCAAATTGAACACAAACATTGCGCATAACATTAACATCATGTATGTTTAAGGAATCATGAGATAAGAAACCAGAAAGTGAACCACTAATGAGTAATGATCCTTAACACTGCATTTCCTATTCAAACTGTTCACTATGTGGTAGTGTGGTCCAGTGGAACACCGATATAACGAACATGGCAGGATTCACAGACATATTGTACGTTATAGTGGTCGTTCCTTATAGCGATTTAAAGAACCATATTTGGTAGTTGGTACGTATTGTAGACAAAAATTGGTAGTCAAGGATGATGTTCGGTTTGGCCAAATATTTGTTATAGCGGTGTTTCACTGTACTCTGTATACACATCTTCCAGTTACAGACCCTGGTTTGAAAAGCACCATCCAAGTTAACAAATCTCTTCCATAATATACATGGAACTTATCAACATAAACTTAACTTACTGACATGCAATATTTTACATATTTACCCACTTAAAGGTATAATACATGATTGGTAAAGGTCAAAGAACAGCACTCACACTTTGTTTAATCCAACATGTATACATAAAACACAGCCTGTGAAAACTTGAGCTCAATCAAACATCTGAGTCACCAGAAAATAGCGAAAACCAGAGTCAATTTTTCTTATAAAACATAAAGAATTGTTTTGATCTTACCCCAAGATCAAAACTGTTTAAAGTCTTTGTTTTACTAATTTCTGGGTAAATACACCATTTCAGGCAGAAATATTTAAACAGTATGTTTCTACCAGCACCATCTTCATACCCTGAAAGTAAATCTGTGACCATTTCTGTTTGGGTATGTTACCAATCCTGTACTGTACCTTTAAATAGGACATGATACAATCAGCAGCTTAAAACTATTCCAGAATACACTAAGTTAAAACAAATATCACAAATATATCATATAATAGAATAGCATCGATTTGACGCATTCTTCAATTTGTTTTCTTAGAATTTGGATTTAATCAAAGCGCATCACAAATTTCTGTGATTTTGATTTTGTTCCAAACATCCATAGGAAGCTACATGTAAAATAGAATATATAGTTTGTGCAATGTAATCCCATTAGCATCAATATTAATTAATACGTCTGTAAAATCTAGAGCTATGTGCAATTATCCATTAATAAGTCATTCAAACTTTGATTATTTCACAAATGCTGACTTACTGACACAGAAATATTGTGAAAGACAGTGTATCATCATTGCAGGCACAAAGATTCAGTGGTGATATTGCATTAACCAAATAATATCATCTTAATCCGGCCCCATACAATTTCTTGAGTTAAATTCAGCCTAAAATCTATGCCTACAACCCTCCATGATGCCTATGAATTCAGCATATCCTCACCTGTGTGTTCTTTTTTGGCAAGAATTTTTCAAACAATGTAACAAATCTGTTATTGTTTTTGTGCATCTTGAAAAATCAAAATGTACCACTACTTTTAAAATATCTCCCTTTTCATTTTACAATTAAAAGATTTGTTCAGTTAATAAATGACACCTATTAGGACTAAAAAGTTCTGGTTAAAACAATTTCTAATACACTGTACATGTATTTTTAAATAATCACTCTTTCATTTTAAAACTCTTTCATTAAAAGGTGAACAAATAAAAATGTTCGTTAAAAGTCAGTTTCCCTTGTGGTTATTTGATGATTAAAACTCTTTCAATGGAATAATTCAAATAGACAAACAAACAAACAAACAGAGTTGGTCTGAATCAATTTTTTATGGTAAATGATAAGAAACCATGACAACAAGGACTTCTAGCTCTGAGGTATTCTACCGGTAAGTGCTAAATCTCTACAGGAATTGGACCTTAAAGTTTCTGTGTATAAAATGATGCAGAGTAGGTGAGGACTAGTCATTGTTTAATGTGTTGGTGCATTATAATACTAGGTCAAGGCACTTCTATCTAGACTACTGATGGTCAATTGATACATGTCGGTCATTTACATGTGCAAAATAGTGAACGGTCAGATTACTATCCAACAGCTGGACATTTAGTGGACAGCACAAGATGTATACAGTACAACTGGAACATGGTCTATGGTTCACATCCAGCCGTTCTCTGTGTATAACAACTTGGCTCACACCAACCCAATGGTTGCTTTGGGCAGATTTCAAATTACTTTTTAAGATAACTATGGGCCTTTTCAAAACGGAGGTACAGGCTCCGGCTCCATTTCATGAATCCATTCTAAAATAACTGGTATCAAAATAAAGAGACTTTTGGCTGCGGTTTGAAGTAGATTCTGTGGTTTGAAAAGGAAACCAAAGCTTCAGCTTCAATGAAAAACCACTATATTTTTAGCGTATGGATGACGAAGCCGGAGCCTGAGTTTCCATCGAAAAGGCCTTATGAAAGAGGTAGAATGGAACATCAAACAGGCTTCTCTACAAATACTGCATACAACTCCCTGATGTGAATGACTTCTTTGTTTACGATTGATCGTCAAGGCAACGGTGTACTTACATGCTAGTCTGGTTCCCCGTGTATTGAATACAGTAATTGGTAGACATTGCTGAATGAGGACCAGACTTGATCTGGTTGTATGCTTTGCTTGGGTTGAATGCTTTGGTTCTGCACGTAGCAACGAGCGATTTTCCTGTTGAATTCTGAGGAGTCTGGGTTGGCCAAATATTCCTCCAGCTGTGTAAAATAGAAGGTTCAAGTCAATGGTAAGTCTAATATCAAATATCAAAGGCGTAAGAGATGCGACTCGCCCAAATTCTAAGGTTATTTATCACAGTGCTTGGAGATGCGTTTTGATCCTAGCAGGATCTTTCTCAAAGATCCTGCTAGGATCAAAACATTTGAGAAAGATCCTACTAGGATACAAATGCATCAGGCCCTCCTACATGTAACTCCAAAAATTTGATTTATTTCAGGTCATTATTTTGGCTGATGAGCAGTTTGCAGCAGTTTATTACTTGTTATTAATCTCAGTGTCTTTTATAAAACTATAACAGGGAACATAGGAAATTTATTAACTCCATTTACAACGACATTTCTGGAAGTATCCAGTCAATTTCCCTTGTGGTTATAAAAAAAAGCTGTATCCTCTTTGAGTGATCCCCATGTACCGTTCCCAGGTTGCAGCATTGCTTATGCTGTGCGTATCTTAAATGATCCTTGGGATATAGCGGTATGTGAGTGGCTTCATGGTTTCTGACTGCCAAACAAACAAGGATAAATGACTATTAGGGACACTGCCAACATAGGGCTGGATAGCTCAGTTGGTAAGAGGGTTATTAATTAGTACGTTATTCAGGAGGTTGCTGGTTCGAATCCCACAGTCAATTTTCTTTAATCAATTTTGAATCAGTTTCCCTTGTGGTCATTTGATGATGATAGAGTTTTGAACTTTATGACACCATTTACACCGACAATCACATTGGAACGCCACTACAACGAACATGGCAGGATGCAAAGATATTGTCCGTTATAGTGGTAATTAATTATAGTGATTTACAGAACCATATTCGGTATGTATTGTACACAAAAATTGGGAGCCAAGAACGATGTTCGGTATAGCCAAATGATCGGTATGGCCATGGAAGATCTTTTCCTACCTCCATGGTAATAATAATGGTATTCGTTATAGCGCCATTCTACTCAGTGTAGTTATTAAGACAGCAACAACAACGACTTGACTAATGGTTCTTGCTTGAGATTTCTTCTCATTAGGAATAACAGACTGTCTACATATACTCACATCCATCCATCGGCATTCTTCAATCTCCTGAGGACAAGCCTTAATCTCATTGGTCAATGCTCTCATGTGACACACAAAGTAGATATCTGATTGGCTGAATTTGTATTTATGCTGATGTCTGAAGCAGAGGACAGAGACAAACTCAGCGTTGATTCCTGTCTCCTCCAGGACCTCTCTCTTGGCTGTCACTGCTAAATCCTCACCTGGAAAGAGAACGAGGAGGAGGAAGAAGGTATGTCAGTAGGATCAAGTCCTTCAGACTGTTGCAGTGGACTTGCAGTCAAGCCATCAAACTCACAGGTTTATTTAAATGTACTATCATACTTTGGTGGCATACTGAAACAGAAATAATCTTCAAAGATTTACCTATAACTTACAGGGTATAAAAATGGTAAAGGTAGAAACATACCGTTAAAATGTTTCCGCCTGAAATGCTATATTTATCCAGAAAAGAGTCAAACCAATGACCACTAAAACAATTTTGATCTTTAAAAGATCAAAAACAATGGTGAAAAGAAAAAAAAAAAAAATACTGTGGCTGTTTTTCACTATTTTCTCAAAAAGTGGGTACTCAAGACTGAAAATTTCACAGATGACTGTTACTGTATCTGTCTTGATATTTTTGCTCATGAATCTGCATTTCTTTGCCAAAAACCAAAGTTTGATATTACCTTTAACATCATCTGAAAGAGTTGAAAGAAGCTCAGATAAAAGTTCATGGTTTGACATGATGACCAGTGCTTTGGTCTGGGTCAAATTCAATATCTTTATCTATATCTATTTTTGTTTGGGAGGGCATAGCTAGGTAGAGGAGTAGTTGTACCATGGACTGTTAAAGCCACTAGACCTGACTCCATTCCTTGACTGACCTATATCTGAGTGACCTCCAGGTAGTTTCCACATAGCCTTCTTGCCATGGTTGTATTTCTCCTTGATAACCAGAAGCTGGTTCTTATTATTGGTCACAAAACCACCTACGCCTGAAAGGAAGACAAGGAACAAGATCAGGAATAATGTGGCAGACAGGTAAAGGACATAACTCAAGATGCATTACCTATAATACATGTACATGTACCACACATGGGAGGTTTAATAATACAGATTTTTAAATACAATTAGTCATTTGTGAGTTCAATCTGAATTTAGTATCTGGTACACAGACTTCTTTCATTGCATATTAACACCCTAATTTGAATTTCCCAGACTAATGACTTTGTCGCTATGTCATGTGATTCAGGGAAAGCTTTTGCATAGTGATACTCATTTGTTTGTGCCATTCTTATCCATTATATGGACAGTGCATTGATGCAATATGTCTATTGTGTAACTAAGCAAAAGCTTGCCCCGAATCATGTGATATAGCAACAGAGTCTTTAGTCTGGAAAATTCAAGTTTTGATGTTTACGTAGTATACGTACAGTGAAATAATTCAGTGTACCAGATATTGTTCAGATTTTACTCACGAAAAGCTCATTTATATTTTACTACCTTGAGCATATAAAATTCATCAAACTCATCTTGGAAAGTTGTGATGCTTTGGTTGCTAAGCGCTCCTTACCTACGTAATTGGAAGCATAACCTGGAAGATTATTGGGTTCGTTGCTAGGCAACCATCTTATCATCATGACGTAGGATGTTTGTGCATGGTGGAATACAAACTGATGCTATACAATAAACCACATCAAAATAAACAGATTACAACAAATCAGTTTGAAATAGGAAATGCTGCCCAATGATCGAAACTGACGATGATCAACAGCAACTCTACAGAATAATAATAAAAATAAAACAAATAGCACATATCACAATAAAGGTGTGACGGATGTCTCTATGCCAGAAATGTAATGGTTTTCTCTCTCAGTCAGGGATGTGATTGGCAAACAAATCTGAAAACATCACAGAAAAAAACTGAAATTTGAAAGTTCCTCTACTTTTGGACAAAGCAGACGTGTTTACAAAAATGCTGAAATTTTAAGTTAAAATTCCCCACCCCCAACGAAGTACGGCATGAAGTCTTGCTATGTGAAAGTGACATTGTGAATATTTTGACTGTCTATATTTCCCCCACATCAGTAAATAAATGCAATTGTAGGTAAAACAAATTGAGCAAAAACAATTTTCTTGGTTAATAATGAATATAATTGTCATGTGTACATACCTTGACTGCATGGGGTATGAGCTCAGATTCTTGTAATGAGATCTTCAACCATATTCCTCTCTTGTGCATAGACTTCCAGTGATCAATGGAAGCTATATAGACAATAAAAACAAGACAGAAATACACATTTACCCACAATTAGACTGGCTGATATATTGTAACTAGTATTGGATTTAACAATAGACACAATTGGAGTCTATATATTTTTGTATTTATTATGAAAATACCCCCCCCCCCCCAATTAAAATGTTTCTAAATTGTGTAATCATTGCACGTGACGTACATTCTAATTATCCTAGGTACCACCCAACAACTATATATGCTATGTATGTGACAGGTTACGTGGGACATAATACATGATTGAGATAAATAAGGAAAGACCTACAGACGAAATTTTCTTCCTTGAAAAAATCATTTTGAACTTGGCAGGAAAGTTTATAAGATTATAAAAATGGAAATTAAATTACAAGTATTATGTACATGCAACACTATTTTATAAAACAGTTATTTCACACAAGCTGGCCATTGTCATTATATTTTTAAAGCTGTAAAATTAATGAAGGTGTCAGTGCATAAATAATTAATAAATATCAAGACAACAGAATCTAAATTTTCTAAAATCAAATAAGTTGTCCATTATGACTTCCATGTGTTTTGCATATCATGCATATTCATGAAGCAATGCATAGTACAGCTTTTCAATCAAAGTGGACACACATGCCTATTGTATGCTAATTATAGCACAAGCTGCACAACCGCCTCCCTACTGTAGTACAGTATGGTAGTACACACAGTCCAGGTCATGGGTGGCCATGTGTGTGCATGGTGTGTGTGGTTTATAATACAACTGTGATAACAAACCTGTCAAGCTTGTTATCACATAATACTGCCCCTGGCCCTCTACTGTGTCAATGAATGAAGTGTATGTATATGCATGGAGGAAGGTGGGTGTGTACCAGTGTGCAACATAATTGCATAATGACATTACAGTATAATGATTTCCATTCATTCATTGTTCTAGCTTTCATGAATTAAACTTTAAACTCATTTCCTGTTTTCACCGGATTATGCAAATTCAACCAAACTGTGTTCATCTGATCATGGAGGCCATTCCTTCCTCTATGATCTGATGAATACCCTCTCTTAATTTACAACAAATTATTAAAATTTATCAAAAGATTCAAGGTACATGTATACATGTGTATACATGTTGTTAAATGTTATGGTCTAGCTGTTATGTAATTGTTTGGAAATAAATGTTGATAATCAATAAGATAAAATGATTATTAAAGGTAGTATCATACTTTGGTAAGAAACCAAAACAGAAATGAAGATGGTGCTGGTAGAAACATACCGTTAACATTTTTTCTGCCTGAAATGGTGTATTTATCCAGAATTTAGTAAAACAACGACCCAAAATATTTTTGACCTTTAAAAGAAAAAAAACAACTGTGAAAAGATTTGTCAATGTTTTCTCAAAAAGTCGGCACAGTAGGCTTATGCCGGGGACTGGGAATTTCACAGATTACTTTTACTGTATCTTCCTTGATATTTTTGCCCATGGATCTGCATTTCTTTGACAAAAACCAAAGTATGATATTACCTTTAAAACAATAATTTTCATTTAAAGCAAATCATAAGTTTCAATTTATTCAATTCTGTTGGTGCCTTATTTAACTTGAAATGGTACAAATTGAACAAAAAGTTAGACATACACAAATAAAACATTGTAACAAAACATAATGTAGGCCTATGTAGAGAATTCTGCGCATACCTTCTAATCTTTTGCTGAAATCTTCAGCTGAGCTCCATTCCTCAGCAGCTGTTGTGACTTTCACCCCACCAAAACTATCTTCAACTCCTCTCAAAAGATGATTGGAATTCTCAATCAGGCCGCCATTCTCAACTGGTCATCACCATGATCGGAGAAAGAACGGGAAAACAAATCCATCAAAATGTCACATGACTAGTTTTTGAGGCTAAATTATTTTTTAAATATTTTTGTTGAACAAGGTCATTGGAGGCAATGTAATGAACATTTAAAATCTTTTGCAATTCTTTAAAAAAGATTTTAAATGAAGAGCAGCATGGAAGGGGGGGGGGGGTTGTAAGGTTAACTGTCCCTAGCTCCCTCAATAGACCATATCGCAAACAGCGAATACAGGGAATTGTGGGATGCACAAGGGTCAAAAGGGTGCCACCATCTCCTTACTTTTGGCCAGTTTTCTTTGTGCACTATGTGTCACATGAATATTGTGGATAGACCAAGATGAATCCAACAATGCTTTGCGGAAGCGCCCTCTCTTGGTAAAAATGCAATTTAGGAAATACAGATTTAATTAAGCTAAGTAATCATACATGGAACGACAAAATGAAAAGCATAAATAATATCCATTTCATGAAGGCCTACAATTACAAAGAGTCTATATTCAACAAGCATGGATGGTCGACCAAGGCAGGTATAAAGTACATTATTATGATGTAGGCCTGCATCATGAGAGCTTGACACATTATTATTTACATCCTAATCCTATATCAGTAATGGTCATGATGGTCAACTCAAAACAATTCATTTATTTATGCAATCAGTTCACATTTTGTAGCGCTCACCTAAACTTTCATCCATTGTGAAGATAGCATAAATTGACCAGTAAATGTCGTTAGGCGTGGAAAGGATTGTTCAGTGTCCCAATGTTCCTCTTTGATGTCTGAAGACTGGATCCCAAAACTGTTCTCCAGATCAGCAGACAGCAATCTTTCAGTTCCACTCAGCTCAGTAAACAACAACGTAGCGCGTAGGACTACACTGTAAATGGCGATCGTCTGTACAGCCACTGCACTGCACAACAAAACTACGTCATTTAGCGTCAAAACCCTTCAATATTCAGACTGTAAACTGACTAGAAATACGAAGAATTGTCAGGCACTTGTCGAATTGGAATTATTTCCACATCAAGAGGTGGTTTAACATTGCGCACTTACAAGAAAACCACCAAAACAAAGCAGAGAGTTGAGTCACATCTCCGGCAGCTGTTTGTGATTTTGCAATGTCAAAAAAACAATGTAAAAAAATAGAGGGCGCTCGTCAATTTATGCAACCCTTGGACAAAATAATTATAACATTAAACTTTAAAGGGGCAATCAATTAGTGGAAAATGTAGGGAGTATTTTTTCTCATAGGACATTGAAATAAATAAATAGAGACAGGTATGAATAAATGAAAAGGAATTATAATATAGAAATATTCTGCTCATAACCTGATAATTCTGTAAAAGAATATTTATGAATATTGCTTATATTTTGTTATAATCATAATATTTGGTCATTTCAATAAAAACTAATTTAAGGGTAGTATCATACTTTGGTAGGAAACCAAAACAGAAATGTCCACAGATTTATGTATAACTTACAGGGTATGAAGATGGTGATGGTAGAAACACATAACTGTTAAAATTTTTCCGCTTGAAATTGTGTGCTTATCCAAAAATTACAATGACCAAAAATCGTTTTGATCTTATAAAAGATCAAAAATAAAAGAGAAAAGAAATACTGTGGCTGTTTTTCACTTTTTTCTCAGAAAGTGGGCACCGTATGGGACTGAAATTTTCACAGATGACTGTTACTGTATCTACCTTGATATTTTTGCCCATTAATCTGTATTTCTTTGACAACAACCAAAGTATAATGTTACCTTTAAGAATAAAGACAAGCAATGGTCAGAGTTTATAAAGACAAACCTCAGATTTTATTCCATAAATAACGCTCTTCTTTTAAACTCTATACATTAATTATTCATAATGAGAAAGTGTAATATCAACTGTGATAGTCGTAGTCTTCAAAGGCAATGTGCAAAAGATGAATAGTATTTTACATATCGAGTTACCATAGTAACACTGGACTAGTTACACCATGTTGCCATAGTAACAGATGAGTGGATGGATCTAGACGTCCATCAATTTGAGTAAATTCTACAGTTTTCCAATTATTTCTGACTCGGTCTTGTACAAAAGAAACATTTGCAAAAATAGTATGATAAAAATTGTGACAAGTTCAAACATGGATCACCATTGCTAACAAACACCGTTATGTGAAACTACTTCTACTGATCACGGAGAAGGTTCTATCAAGACGCTTTCACAAAACAAAAAGCATTTTCTGGGCAGAAATTAAACTTATTGGTTCATCTATGCCCTACCTCATTATACCTTTGTGTAACAAATAATATAATATCGATCAACAACAACAAACTTAACTAACCCTTGTAACTTTCTGGGCGTAAAATAAACATCATATAATTTGGTTCAACAATATTGGTAAAGTCCTCACTTTTCCCTCCAAATAAAATGAGTACCGGTAATCAATGTTCATGGAACACACACAAATATTTGCCAATCAGTGATATTTCCCTCAAATCAACCCAAAGCAAATAATTAACAGAGAATCACTTATTTTGCATTGTTTTTACTTTAAAACAAAGACTAAAAAAAAACACAATTACGCATATAATTTAACTTTTTGGTAGGTTTATAGTACACAAACAAAGAAAACTATTGTTTTATTTGACAAGTGCTGCTTTCAGCAGAATATATCTGTGATTCTTTATCGATAACTATCGACACTCGCATCAATATCTACCAGCAGCATTTGGATGGATTCAGGACTTTAACCCTGAGCTACTACAAGGTTTCAATGGTCAGTGTTATTGTGAGTCCATCAATAAATGACAAGAAGATAATGGATGAAGTCAGAGGTCAATTTCACCAAACTCATCGTAACTTACTATCAATCATAGGACTTATGATGCATTGCGTAGGATACGATTAGTTATCTTTCGTAATTAATGAGTTACGATCAATCGTAGGGCTTCATGAAATTGACCCCAGGACTGCTCCAGTGTTATGCACTTGGGATATTGTGGAGTATTAGCGGCCATGGTGGATTCAGTACTGCGGCATGTTCTTTGTACAAGGTAAGGTGATAATAATTCCAGGCACGCAACATGGAGTTAACAAAAAAAGGAGGAAATTCCAATCTTTACGAGACTTTGTGCAGTGTTTTTCACTTTTCAATGGCATAAGAGTGAAGTGAAAAAAGAGGAGATCGGCTGATCCAAGGAAAAGTTGCACGCCTGTAATTCATATAATTATTCATTTGTGTATCAGGTCACATGCATCGTGAATTAAAGATATTCTAGCATCAATTTAGCTTTTAAGCTCATTTTCCTCCTATAAATTTCAGAGCAGTGAGCAATGGCCACACTGTATCTTTCTACACTGAGAACCCAATAAGCATCTGGGGTCAATTTCACAGCCCTGCTTAGCACAAAAATTAGCTAACCATGACATTTCTGTCTTAATAAAAATAGGATTAACAACCAAATTTCCATGTGTTGTGTATCACTTGCAATTGCTCTTTGTCCGTTGTTCGTTGACCATGAATATCAAGTGGAATTTCTAATGATATGTAGTAGTTTTATTTGGCAAGACATTTTTGTGCTAAGCAATTTTTTGTGCTTAGCAGCTCCATTAAATTGGCCCCAGTTAATAATAGCAGACATGGACAGAAATAATGAACTTTTTGTAAGCTCATACTTGAATGGCAATAAGACAGTTGGCAAGTTGACTGACCTCACGGTCATAAGTGTTCAATGACCATCAGGAAAAAATTATGTTTGTTTCAATTTGTCAAGGCATTGAGCATTCCCCATTTAATTTTCAGAAAATAATCCAGATTTTTCCAGATCTAAGTCATCAATAAGCAATAAATGTCCTAAATTCCACTCGGCTGCTAAGCGGAAAGTACCGAGTGAATTTTCAGAATTAGCAACAAGAACTCAGCCAAGTACCAATTAGAAGCAATATACATCATACAATATTTTGGTTGGTAACCTGCATCAACTCAGCATGAGTATATAAAGTGCTCAGCAAAAATAACATGTTCAGTGGAATGCCGCTAAAACGAGCATGGATGGGATGCACAGATATTGTCCGTTATAGTGATCGCTCGTTATAGTGATTTAAAGAACCATATTCAACATGTATTGTACACAAAAAGTGGGAGCCAAGGATGTTTGGTATAGCCAAATGTTCGGTATAGCGGCGTTCCACTGTATTCTCTAACGTGCATGATGCAATTTCAATTTGGAAAAGGCCTTTTTTTCTTCTCCTATGAAGTGCACTGGCCCAACTGTAGAATAAATTTTTCATGACAGCAAATGAAATATTCATTTGTTTTTTCCAAAAACGATTCATGACAGTTACATTTTGCACATCAAGTAAGTGTGCATAATTTAGTTGGGAGCCATCTGGCAAAATTGTAATCCAAAATGGCATCCAAGATAGTCTTTTAAAGACTTTTTTGATCAGGTCATTAAAAAGGGGGAAAATGACCAATGATATGAGACAATGAAAGTGTCTTGTACCTTACAATGTGAACCTATACATCATTACAAATGGCATTTTGAGATTGAGTGATTCATTTATAACAGTTTTCCGAACTTTTTTTTTCCAATTAAGTACAAGTGTATTTTTTCTCAACAAAACGTCACATGCCTGGTATTCTACGGTTGCCATGGCATTTGTCACTTTGTTGTTTTTATCTAGAAATGCTCCTCACGAAAGGAAATCTAGCCTTTGGTTTTCAGATAGAAATTTCCAAAATAGCTAGTAACAAGGTGAAAATAGAAAATACACATACATATACACGCACACACACCATAGTCAAATAAAATGTAAAATGAAATTTATATATTTATGTATTTGTAGACGTGAAATAACAAAACAAAACAATATTTCAATAAATAATATTACCAATTATACAATTGGTAATGTATTTTTAGTATCTTGCAATTTCTGTTTCAAGGCAAGTTTTTGATATAATACACTAAGGCTGATGGATTGTAATATACAGGGGCCAATTTCATAGAGCTGCTTAGCACAAAAAATCGCTAAGCATGACATTTCTGCCATAATTCAAACAGGATTAACAACCAAATGTCCATGTGTTGTATATCACTTGCAATTGTTCTTTGGCTGTTGTTCGCTGACCATGAATATCAAATCGAATTTTCAATGGTGGTTTGTTTTATTGGGCAAGCTATTTTTGTGCTAAGCAATTTTCTGTGCTAAGCATCTCTATGAAATTGGCCCTTTCTGAACTGTCCATTAAAATTTCACATGAACGAAACAAACTGTAACAGGAAACTGGATCTCGTAACCTTTCCAGGATGGATGATAGAGGGCGCTATACCCATCCTGTAATGATCTCTAGCAACTCATTAACACCCTTAAACCCTTCTTAGCTTGTACAAAATATTTCAACCCCTTAACCCCTATTATGAGTTGACTCCATATTGTAAAATAAACATTCTGAAATGGTATCTAATCAATGTTGTTTGGGAGTGCGACCATGCAGCTTGATGCTGTACTTCTACTGGCACAAGACCGCCATAATTTGAGAGACTGCACCACATTGCATGCAGTAGCTTCAATTGACCTTACCAAGGCCCCTGACCCCATGCACAGCATACATGGTGAGTCAAAGAGAACTTGAGTGTCATTTGTTTCTTTTGAAAAGCATCACCAATCCCGGTCAAGTTCTTTTTGACTCACCCTGTATGTCTCATAATTATAATCCTATGGCATTGGTATCTCACAGTGTTGGATAGATAGTATGCCAATATTGACTGCAACAGTGGAACGGTAAAACTAGCCTTCTCCAGACATTCAATGGTGTGATATTTCCCTTAAATTTGAACACCACATGTGCTGCCTCATGATGCTGGCTCTATTGCATGGTGACTGAATGCAGTCAATAAATGATCTATGATACAACACACATAGGATACCATGTTGTATAGCAGTTGCTATGCGATAGGCAGTTGGTTGCCATTATGTATAGTACTTCTGTAGCCATGCAATAGTCATCCCATGCTTGGTATAACAATAGCACATGCCATACTCTTATGGAGCATGCCTGCTCTTATCCATCAAAAAAGCAGAACATATGCGAGACATGCTATCAATGATGGTAGACAACCAGTCAAACTTCAAGAAGCTTTAAATTCTCTTATGGTATTGGCTCCGCTTCCATTCACATATATGCTTGAAATTACAGGTATCAAAAATGGCTTCTGGGTATGGTTTCAAAGAAGATTCTTCATTCGTAACAAGAAAACAAAGTTTCAACTTCAACAAAATACCATACGTTGTCTTTTGAACTTGAAGGTGATGTAGAGGAAGGCTGATCAGGAGCCTGAGACAAGGTTTATGAACAAGGTGACGGTCTTCCCTCAACCACAGTCTAGAAGGCCATCAGGTAATGACAACATCATCAACGTATCAGCTGCAATCCTACGTTCTCCTAACAGGCCTTTCCAGTCTTTACCGGCAATCTGTGGTCTCTACTTCCTGTCACCTCAATCCAACGTGATGACACCTTCCTCAAAGTTGTCTACGTATGTGGAGGAACCTTGGAGTAAGGATTCCCTGATGGCCTGGATACAGTTACTGGGAATCATTATACCTTCAAGACAAGAGGAAAAGACAAACCAGAAACAAATCAGCAAACATCCACTCATAGATCGGACAAGAGCGATTTCTCCTTGTACAAATAATTTAATACAAGTAATAAACTGCTGCAAACTGCTCATCAGCCCCCAAAATGACCTGAAATATTTCAAAAGCTTGGAGTTACGAAGGCCTTACACATTTTGATCCAAGCAGGATCTCTCTCAAAGGCTAAGATCCTGCTATGATCGAAACGTGTCATGCCCTACAAATAATTTAATTATTTTCTAATCATAAAAAGATGAACCCTAGGGCTATGACAACCGTTAAGGATAAAGCCAAACAAGTTTCACATGAGAGGTTTTAGATGCTACTATCATTTCTCTTTCCTTTTCCTAACAGAAACATGTCAAACAAGTTCCCCACTTTAAGGAAAAAAGGTGATCAAAGTCACGCAACGTTGTGTTGCTGGTAGGGATGTTTCGGCTACTGGAAGTTTCCAGTATATCAATCCAGACATGAGTGAAATGCATCCTGTATGTATTCAATACCAATAACATGAAGCTATCCTGTCTACTTACCAACAATCTTGGAACCGTCATCTGTCTTGAGACGGAGAATCTGCATCTTGGAGACAGGACCAGGTTGAAGAGCCAAGATCTTCTCTACTTTATCCCAGACACTCAGCACTGAACCTGCCAGGATGTAGTAATTGCGACGTCTTAGACCCACTTCACAAGGTAGACCGGCTAGTATCTTCTTACAACTGTCTCTCCTGATTTTGTTATGGAAAGAAAACATCAAGTTATTGTATAGGGCAAACATGTTACCAGCCAAAATGTCACACAAGGGACATGTCTCATGACTGGTACTCGGCAGGTTTTTGCTTATTATATAAAGATTTGCAACATAATATCTTTTGCTATTACAAAATTATATAAGGTGACTTGAGATGAAATATACTGATTGAGTGCTAAGATTTGCCAAAGTTAGACCTTCATTCCCCTGTATCCCTGGACTTGTAGCTTAATTGATCCTTGGGTCAGAGCGACAAGGGCATGGTTTCTTGGCTTCTGACTAGTAATCGAACACGGGTCTTGGACAAACTGAGGGCCTTTTCGAAATGGAGGCTCTGGCTCAGGCTCAGGCTCCTGTTCTGTCATTCGCATGCTGAAAATATAGGCTGTGGTTTTTCATTGAAGCTGAAGCTCTGTTTTCTTTTCAAACCAGAGAATCTACTTCAGAACCACAGCCAAAAGCCTCTATTTTGATACCCGTTATTTTAGAATGGCTTCACGAAATGTTGCTGGAGCCGGAGAAGAGACTCCGTTTGGAAAAGGCCCTAAGACATCAACAGCCCAATGATGAATAACTCGGTTTGTAAGTGCACCGAGGCACTATTTTGGATGCCGTAAGTTCGAATCCCACTTCAGCCAGCTTTCGTTGTTCTCCTTTGAAATGACCACAATAAGCAACAAAATATCACATACAAAATCCATCCATGAATACTTGATTGAAACAAATGCGGATTTGAACATCTTGCGATGATGATAATAACGTCGGATTACATCGATCATGTATCTTACCAGTATGCATGACTACAGAGAATCTCAGCAGCACTATACTGTGCCTCCCATGGGGGACGAGCCTCGTCAGGAATCATTACTTTACGGTATTTCTTCCTGATATCAGTAAGGCTTTCCATCTTAACCTGTGGGAAAACACAAGATGGATACCGTTCAATTGATGCATGGTGGTGCCATCTACAGCAAGGAATGGCTGATATAATACAAAGTGAAAAGATTAAACAAATTCCATGGGCGTTTTTCACAGTTTTCTAAAAAAAAGTCGGCACTGTATGGACTGGGAATTTCACAGATGACTTTTAGTCTTTTACTGCATCTTTCTTAATATTTTTGCTTACGAGTCGGCATTTCTTTGACAAAAACCAAAGTATGATATTACCTTTAAATCATGAACCAATCTTAATTGCTAGGCAAAGAGTGATGTCACAATACAATTCACTATGGTGAAATTAACAACTTATCTTTAAAAGAATAATCTTAAAGTTTCATGAAATCCAGCCCATATTTAGTTCCTTATATCTTCTAGGTTGGCTTCACAAGTTTCAATCCAATAGTTCTAAGTTTACACTGACCTGTAATCCAAGATTTGGCTTGTACACATGAACCAGCTGTTTCTTGATGGCATGGGTGGAGGTGCCAAACTTCAACAGCACAGCTGTCCGTTTGTTACTCGGCTAAAAAGTTGACAACAAATAAATGATCGTAAAAAGTTATCGTCAATCATCAATGATACAGGGATGTAAGTGACCGACGAAGTCATTTCCGGAAAATTTCTGAAGGCCAATAAATTGCGCGATCGATGCGAGAGACTTACGGCAGGGGTGCAGGCGCCCTTCGGTGTTAAGGGTTTCCATTTCTATCCATTTATTTGTATCAATGGTTTTGTTATCTTGTTCTTTATTAATGTCTCGATCAATAATATATCCTCCGGATTCCTCCCTTCTTTTTTATTTCTAACGTTCGAAGTCATTTTGACATGTGCGGTTGCTATTTCAATCGATGTAGGCCAATCTGTATGACGCGTGTCCATGCCAGTCGGAGAGTGGCTTAGTACCTACATCCCAATGTATTCATTAATGCGACAAAAATTGCATGGAACCAGACTATTCAGTTTGATTGTCAACAGAGGGCGCTATTGGTAAGGTCTGTTTCCTGCCCTATTTAGCCCCATTTAAACATGTGTACACAAAACACGGAGCCAGACGATATGTTTTATTATTGTATTTTTACTCTCAAATAAACAAGGGCGGCACACGGGCGCAGCGAATCATTGCAGCGCCATGAAAAACAACATTTTGTCATTTCCGGAAAATAGTTTTTAATTAAGCCATTTCCGGAAATCCGGAAATTTCCGGAACTCTTACATCCCTGATGATACATTCCTCTGCAAAATTGAACTTGAAATAATGCAATACAACATCTTAAAGGTAAGCCTAGTAATTAAATCATATACCTTTGTCTTTTCTAAATTAGGACAAATTCACAAAATGTCAGTTGTTATCATGAGGTGAAACTTGCAAACTTACTTGTGATGTTACGTAGAATCCCTCCTCAGGCTTAGTGAGGGCGCTCCAGATATCCAAGGCACCATCAAATGATAAACCTCTCTCTTGGCTCACCTAGGCAACAATATCCATAGCAACAAGTCAAACACACATCACAATGATATCAACATAACAAGTTCCAGTACTTCCAAGTTATCGGGTGAAAAATAAATTGATAAAAGTACGCTGAAGATGTTTCTAATACTCTAAACTTTCAAAAGTAGAAACATTTCTCCATAATGATTATCCGACAATTCATTGAAGTTTTGAGGCTCAAAATTTACAACTGAATCTTATGATCTTAAACTATTATAAAAACAAAACACACATCAAGTATCATTGGACTTTGAAGGACTCAGGACAGTACCGCCCAAAAACTTCAACTTTAAATAAGGCTTGAAGTCCTGATATGGCTCAAGTACAAACAAATAATATGCCAAAGGGACAATGCTCTACTAGGTTTCGGTTAATTCAGCAAGCTTGCTAGCTCAAATGCCCAGGGGCCAATTTCATCGAGCTGCTTAAGCACGACAGTTACTTAAGCAGGAAAAGTCTTCCTTGATCAAACAGGATTGCCAACCAAAATTTCATGTGATGTTTACTGCTTTTGACTTGTATTCGGCTATTGTTTGCTGAGCATAACATTCACAAGGAGTTTTGGCTAGCATACTTATTTTATTTGGTTTTTGGTGCTGCAAATTTTGGTGCTTAAGCAGCTCTATGAAATTGGCCCCAGGAGGTTATTAACAGGAGTTACAGCCAAACATCTAAGCTTTATCCTACCTTGTGTAGCTCTGTATGTACAGTCCCTGATGAGAAGGAGTGAACGAATGTCTGAGTCTGAAGTTTCCTGACCTTCTGACCTTGAGACACAGATCCAATATCTGACAACCAAAGATGCAAACAAACGAGGCAACATGTCATGACAAATGAACTGCTTGGGCAGGATGTTTTGATCCTAGCTGGGTCTCTATTGGTGGGCAGTTTGCAACAGTTTATCACTTGTTTTCATATTTCTGATTGTATAGCTTCTATCCTAATACTACTACCCTGTTAAAGGTACATTACAGGATGGGTAACATACCCAAACAGAAATATTCACAGATTTACGTATAACTTTTTCAAGGTAAGAAGATGGGTGATGGTAGAAACATACCGTTAAAATATTTCCCCCTGAAATGGTGTATTTATCCAGAAATTAGTAAAACAAACACTGAAAACAGTTTTGATCTCGGATTAAGATCAAAACCATTCTTTATATTTTATAAGAAAAATTGAGTCGGGTAATCATTGACTTTGTCTTTTCTTTTCGCTTAATATATTGTACAGGGCTTTCATCTAGTTGTAAAGATGCTTCACAAATACCTGTTGTTATTATTATTAAAAAGAGAGAGGTTCAGGAGTGCAAAATCGGCCAAAAGACCAGGAATAATATTGTATCAGGCGAACAACAGGTGGCTCGAAAAGAACAGGTGCTCATACAATGTACTGGCACTACATGACTGGATTGGTTCTTGACTCACCCAGGATTCCCATGTCATATTTGCCATCTCTCTTAGCTTGTTTGATGATAGCATCCAATGAGGCCATGAAGTAAGCAAACAGGTGATTCTGCATCTCTACCTCTAGACCAAGGATACGATTCAGGAACTTGGACAGGTTGTTGAAATCTACAGGGAAATATGGAGAGATTGTCATATGATATCATCATGGCTGTCTCTAGGATCCTTGTGGCATTCTACGATCAAAACTCATACTGTAACATAGTAACATATAGACCACTAAGGTGCCGCTAGGATGATTTCAGTTTTGCATTTACATGAACAGACCAATTCTCTTACAGCGATTTACTCGGCATATACACCAGTTACCAGCCAAGCAGCAAGGGAATAGGGCCTCCTTAAGCCCAATGGAAGGTACTAAATGCAATGGAATGTTACAAGATTTCAAACATTTTGATAAAGATGTGACATCGTCTCAGGAAGATTGTTTTACAAATTTGTCAGAAGGAGAGAAGCTCACCTTTATCGAGTACTGGAATATTATATCTCTCCTCATAAACTATCAATCCCACTCCAATCAAAGCATCTCGTGCATCTGTCAAAGTTAATCAATCAAAGATGAAAGCATCAAGTAGTGAATCAAGACATTCTACTCAGATTCCAGCCATTTACATCTAGAAAGCATTCTGATTGACAACAGGGAAAGCATTTTAACTTGGACAAAAGCCGTGGATGGATCATAACTATGAAAGGCCTTTTCACACTATCAACTTTTCGACCCGTGTTGAAACCAAACAGGATCCGTCCCGGTTCAGCAGGGCAAGTTTTTGAACTGGATCAAAGAGACAAAACATTTACACTACGTTTTTGGGAGAACCAGTTCATATGACACGCATCACAGCAAAAAGTGCAGTTTGGAACCGGGTTGAGATTTTCAACCCTGGTCCCTACCAGCCTGGTATCAGGGTTGATTTCGATCCGGTTCTGCCGTCCCACCCCGGTTGGCTCGGGATTGAAACTTTTCAAACAGTGTGTGAAAAGGGTTGAAACAAATCTCGGGGTTCAATCCGGCTCCAACGCCAAGATTTTGGATAGTGTGAAAAAGTCCTGATTTCACTGAAACTTCTAATTTATATGGTGCAGGAAAAATGAAGCAATGTATGATTTCTGAGTACTTCAAGAAGCCAAGTGTAAGAAGCTGGAGAAGTCTTGAATCCAACCAGATCTACAGGAGTCTCTGATCATGGGATTTGTTGAACACCATTGACTGGCACTGTACTGTTAACGTTTTGCCAATATAAATATCTGGATGGCAACGTAACAGAATTTTCATCCTGGTTGAGAGGATGGATTGATTTAGGGTTGAGAAGGTGAACATTAGCAGATGGGGTATTGATGGGGGTTGGGATGGGGGTAAGGAGTCATTATCAAGTACCTTTCAGGAAGTGTCCCTTGTAGTCTGTAGGTGGTGGTACCAGTGAACTATGAAGATCTACAATAGACTTCATAATGGACTCTAAAGCTGCTCTTCCATACTGCAAAAACAGAAAGAAAATTCATCCCTTTAGTTGTGAAATTCAGAAATTTTTGGCACATCATCAGTTTCCCACAAATGTTTGCTTTGCAAAAGAATTTGCTGTAAAACCAATTAGTTCTGCCACAGTATTTTGGTTTATGAGCAGTTTGCAGCCGTATATCACTTGTATTGAAAGTTCAAAACTGAATACAGCTATAGGCATGCCCTATTTGTCAAGCTAACACTAAAGCACTGACTGTTGGCTATTGCTCATCAAAAGGTGGAAGAAAATCATTTTCTGCTTCCAAATTTGTTAATTTCTGGGAACTCAATCCAAGAGGTGATGCGGTTACAAATGTTTCCTCCCCTCAGTGAGTGGTTTCTCACCTTGTTATCGATGTTGAATACACTCAGGTCCCTTGATTCAGTGGCTCGTCTGTCTCCGTGTGTTAAGGCACCCTGTGGCAAATAAAAGTCACTTATTCAAGAAGTGTATCCACTACAAACATTCAGGAAACAAGCTTGGATTTCCAGACTACACAAGAATTATAACCAACAGTAAAAAAAGAGGAAAGAACCGCTACGCCAACCTGACTCCCCCAAGTTTCATGGAAATTTTACAAAGGATCTATAAAGTTCCATCAAAGTTCCACACAAGTTTTTGGTAGTTCAAGAAGATTCTTCTACATCTCACAATCTTTGTTTTAAAGCAAAATCAAAACGTCAACAAGACCGCAGCCTCACCATGCTTTCCAGTCTCTTAGCAACAATGGAGGCAAATCTTCTCTCTCCAGCCAGTTCAGAGATGAGAAAGATGTACTCTGGTGCATGGACTTGGTTTGAACGATGAGTACGACCTGTAACATCCAAATCAATCAAGTCTCAATAAATAAACACAATAGGCGCTGATAAAATCAAGAACACTTAACTACAAAAGAAGGAATATGAATGGTGAGCACCGATTAAAAAAGATTTTCATTTGCGAAATTCCTCAACTTATCATTCCATATTAAAGAGACAATTTCAAGTTTCTAACCCTGAAGTTAGCTTTGGCTTCTCTTATTTACACAAAATATCTAATTGCTGTCTAAAAATGCTTGAAGTTAGGAGGGCCTGATGCGTTTTGATCCTATCAGGAACTTTATCGAAGGGTAAATGACAAGAGGGCAAGAACATACAAGTGAAGATACATATAAATGGATGAGTGGATCAGGACAAGGGGGAGGGTTGGGAAGGTGGGGGTAGGTGTGGTCAGACAAAGAGGGTTCAGGGGTAGGCAAGACCAAAGGTAGACAACAACGAAGGTGTGGAGAAGAATGGGATTGGGGAACTGGGATTAACACAAGGAAGTTAAATTTGGTTTCTCCTGTTTAGCATAAAACATCTGACTGGTCTAATAAGACTGACCGAATTGTTGTATGGCACGGTCAGCACTCCATGGAAGTTCCAGTGTTACGTGGACTCTACGTCGCTGATTGGGAACTCGCTTATCAGCTTGCAACGAGATTCCTGAACTGGCTGCCTCCGAGATAATTGCTATTTTCTGTTGCCATGGAGAGAGATCAAAGGTCATTAAAAGGTCAAAGGTCACATAAGGATATTCAACGCTAACGGCAATGGTGTGATGGTTACAAGGAACTTATTATCATTATGTAAGTAGATTTTATCATTTCAATACCAGAATCTGCGATTACCCAAAATGCATCTCACCTTATCTCCATCCATGAATCTCTTTTTCTCGGTAAGGTTAAGGATTTCCAGAGGAATGTCGTACTCACTGCGGGACTCGTACTGCACGTACCCATCATCATTGCTCACCACACGACCTTTACGACCCGTCATCTACAGGGGGAAAAGAAGACACGTTTTAACAACATCTGCTAAGATGAAAAACCAAAGAATGATCATAGATGAAAATCCTACCTGGGGTCGATTTCATAAAGTCCTACGATCCATCTTAACACGAGTTATGAAGGATAAACCATCGTATCCTACACAGGGCTGCAATGCATTATAAGTCCTATGATTGATAGTAAGTTATGATGAATTTGATGAAATCGGCACTTGGTGTATATTGTCCGTTATAGTGGTTGTTCGCTGTAGTGAACAAAGCTCAGCAGGCATACACAAAAATTAGCAGCCAAGGATGATGTTCAGTTTCTAGCCAAATGTTCGGTATAGCGGTGTTCGGTATAGTGGCGTTCCACTGTACTAACAAGCCTATGGGGTTATAACTACTAACCCGCGAATAACACTGAGAATGGGAGAAATATTGATAGGCCTAAATGAATGTCTAGTGGCCAACAGGTAATGACTAACTCATGGGCAGTATCTGTTGGCACAGGGGGAATATTCTTTGGCCTGTAGGGAATAAAAACATAGAAGGAACATTTACTAGCCGCTCACCTCTGCCACATTCTCAGGTCCTCCCAGTTCATCAATGAGTTCATCCAGGGTGTTATTAGGAAGGAACGGCCCGATCTCTTCACACATATCAAGTAGTTCCTGTTTCATTAAGATGGCTCTCTCATAGGCATCCATACCAGGCAGAAGGGACGAGCTAGTTGCTGCAGAATCAAAAACAAAACAACATTGACCATAAATAAGACTTGAAGCTATGCATGGTGGATGTAGTCAAATAAGGTAGGTTTGTGGTGACACTATGTAATCTCTTCTGTGAGAGAGTCACTCTCCTGAAGACGAACAGAGCACTGTTCAGAACGTCGAGATAATACCACAGGTTCTTCTCAGAACCACACACTCTCACAGAAGAGATAACATGGTGTCACCCCAAACCTAGCTTCTTTTACAACATGCAGTTACTCTCCTGAGGATGAACAGAGCCAATGTTCGGTATGTTGAGAATATACCACTGGTTCTTCTAAGAACTACACACTCTCACAGAAAAGATAACATGGTGTCACCGCAAACCTACCTTATTTTAACATAGACCATGAGGACCATGATAGGATACGAACCCTAGACTGCTCAATTACTTCCAAGAGGACCAATCTTTTGAAATACCAGGGGACAGAATCAAATTCATTTGAAAACTTTTATTTTATAAAGAAAAACCTTCCTATGGCTTTTACCTGACGGAACCGCGGACACACTTTTCATGCTGTCTGGCAGTTTGAGTTTAGTAACGAGCCCCGCAGCATAGAGGGCGCTAGTCATCTTGGCATCACAGTTGGATGTCATCGTCTTGGGTGAGGGTTTCCTGTCTTCAGATTTCTTCTTCTTCTTTTTCTTCTTCTTCTCTGTTTTAGTTTTGTGACTGCGGTTCAACCAGGGATCTGAGGGGACCGATGGAGAATAGAAGAAGTCTCAATAACAAGTGCAATCACTACCAACTAGACAATCTTGACAAGCCTTCATGAAGCTTCTTAGCGTCCCAGCTGCCTTCATAACATTGAAATTATTTAGTTAATAGCATTATACTGCAAGAGAAGCAAACTTGATTAGTGTAGTATAAGGCCCTTTGATTAAAGGGCACATACAACATTTTTAAAGGTGACAGAGCAGCTGCAGGGTACTCATAATTTGATTTGTCATGGAATAAAAACAAACCTGTGAAATTTCCACCTCAATTGATCATTGGAAACAGCAGACAAATAGTGAAGAACCGTTGCAATTGTTACGCGAAATTGTGTGGGAATAGCTGTCTAATTTTTAAGATCAAAATGTTTTGTTGTTTGGTTCTGGATAAATACAGCATTTCAAGCAGAACAATTTTCACAGTTACCGTCTTTATACCCTGTAAGTTTTACGTTAATCAGTGAACATTTCTGTTTTGGTTTGTTACCAATGTTGTAAATGCCCTTTAAAGTGCATTTCAGACAAATGTATTCTAAGAGAATGACATGAAGAATTTGTAACTCACCATCATCTGAATTGTCCCTGAATGGATTGAAATCATCCTCATCATTAGATGACGGCCGTGATAATGAATCATCATCATCACTGTCACTGTCACTGTCACTAGATGACAATAATGGGATACTGTCATCAGTGTCATTAGACAGGCCGTTACCATTGACTGGGCTGTTCTCTCGACTGTCCTCTTCCCACCAATGTTTAGGCTGCTTGGACATCACGCCATTGCTCAGTTTATCTGGGGGTGGGAGAGGTGGGATAGGAGGGCAGGGGGAGGATAATAAATATAATCCATGATCAAGGGCTGTTGACATGGGAGCAATTTTCTTAACTCCAGTTACTATCGATCGTGGAACTTGGCCCTAAATTAAGCTCACAAAAACAAACGTTTTGCTGCACTGAAATTGTGGACAATAAAGAATATTTATGAGGTATAGTAAAACAAATATCACATGCTTTATTTCAGGTGGACAATCGATTCTAGATTCCCTCGGTGTTGAAAGTTGACAAACTAATTCTCTCGGCTTCGCCTCGGGAACTACATGTATAGTTTGTCAACTTCCAACACGTTGGGAGCTAGAATCAACTGTCCACCCTCAAACCATTTGATATTTGTATACTGGTTGTGTCCTAACAGGAGTTATCCTCTTAGCAACTTGGGTCATGACTCTGAAGGATTCCTACCTCTTTTTCTCTTGGTGCCTCGGTTACTATCAACAGAGGCTGGGCTGTTGCTTCTACTCTGGTTGTTCAGGCCAAACAGGTCTGCCGTCTTCTTACGATTAGGAGCGGGGAAATGCTTCTCAATCAACGAGCTGAATACACTCCTGATGGTAACAAGCACAGAGAGGAATAAATTATGTCTTTGATTAGCAATTTATCTGTATTTTTGCCATTGTCCATATTTTGCAATTCAATACTAAGTTTTCAACTTGTCAATTGCTTTCCACTATCAAGTCTGTTACCCTAACCCCTTGTGCATTTTAACCCTAACCCTCTGCACCTACCACACAAGACAAGAGTTGGTTACCACACATTAACACAGTCTCCACAAAGGAACTGGATCATAAACCATGTATTGCCACACAAACCAATTTGTGGTATATTATGGAATTCAGGATACCACACTTACATGTACTAGATAACAGGAAAAACCAAGTGTGGTAAACTGAGGGTTAGGGTTAATATATTCAGACCAAGATAAGCCGGCAAACTCTGTATACAGTCACACTGAGAATTGGTCCTGCTCTTTGAAGTACTAAGGCATCAATTTGACAATTTCTGAGCTTCTAGGATAGTTGAGGCTTACGCATGGACAACCATGGATTATCAGGACTTACTTTGCCGTTGACACAAAGTCATTCAGTTCACCTCCAGCATCCTCCAAAGCATCTAGAGTACGTGCTTCACCGGTAGACTGCAGACCAATGACTACACACTACGGATGAGATAGGAACCAGTCATATTCATTGATTAATGGCAATGCATAAATGGGAAAATTAATCAAAGATAAATGAGAATTACAACTAATGAAGGAATCTGCAGGTGTGCTAACACTGGTCACCAGAGGTCACGAGAGGTCAGCAATGGTCACTGCTGGTCAACACAGGTCACCACTGGTCACTAATGATGACCACTGGTCACCACTGGTCACCACTGGTCACCACTGGTCACTGCTGGTCAACACAGGTCACCACTGGTCACTAATGATGACCACTGGTCACCACAGGTCACTACAGGTCAACAATGGCCACCAATGGTCGACACAGGTCACCACTGGTCACACACTGGTTAGTGGTTACCACTGGTCAACAATGGTCACCATTGGTCACCATTGGTCAACACTGGTCGTCACAGGCAACCACAGATCAACAATTAACAGTAAACCACAATGACCTTACCTTGCCAATCTTGACGGCCTCTTTGGCCAGCGCCACAGCATGCCTGACCTTAGCAGCGATGCAGAGATACTTGAAGAATCTCTGATGAGCTGACCAGAACTGACCCCACATGGACTTCCTCATCCTCTGCTCAGCGCCAATCAAGTCCGCTGCCTTGGTGAACTTCTCACGTGCCACTAGCCACTGTGATCAAAGAAATCATCATCGTAACATAAGTGACGCTTCAGACATGGCTTACACTACCTGTAATTTACAAGCTCAGTACATCAAAGAGAGAGAGAGAGGAATAACCACAATGGTGCATCAGGTAGGATTCGAACTAGCAATTTCCCTACTAGTAATCCGGGTATCCTACAACATCAGGGCTGGATTTCACAAATCACATAGATTAATCTTACGATGAGTTGTCAGTATTACCATAGTGATTTGTATTGTGCCATCAAACTTTGCTTAGTAATAGTTCACACCTAAGACCCCAGAACAAGGGCCAATTTCATGGAGCTGTTAAGCAAAAAAGAATTTGATTAGCACAAAATGTCTTGCTCAATAAAACAAACCACCATTAAAAAATCCTTTTGATATTTATGGACAGCGAACAACAGCCAAAAAACATTCGCAAGCAATACACAACATGGGAAATTTGATTTTTAATGCTCTTTTCATTATCAAAGACACAAATTTCATGGTAAGCAAATTTGTGCGCCAAGCAGGGGCATGAAATTAGCCCCAGCTAGCTTGGATTAACTGGTGATCCTGAATCCTGTGTAGCAGTTGCTACTACCATCATATCCTAATTTCAGTTGTACCAAACAGATGCCCTCATACCTTCTACATAAACCAAATCTGCATTATCTTTACACTAATTCCCCATCATGAGTCTGAGGACAGTGTTTTACTAACCAAGCGGACGGCCTTGTTGTAGATCAGCTTGAACTCCTGACTGAGAGCAACCTCCTTGATGTTAAACGTCACACCATGAAAGCTCAGCTGTCTGGCAATGTACATGCCACGTAGCTTCATATCCATAGCAACAATCTCCATGGCACCGACGCCCCTTCAATTCAAAGAAACAATAACTCAAATTACAATCAAGAATGGAGCTTTCCAAAAAACACAGAAAAAAGAGTTCTATTATTGTGAAAGTAAATCTTAAACAGTTCAGATTGTTTTTACAAGATTTACATTTCAAGGACTTGTTTTCTGTGTCAATCCTTTTCCTTTTAAAATTTCTAATAAGATTTTTCTCTTCCAGAGTGTAAAAATAAATAAATGATTTAAGCTAGAGCACTTCCTGTCTCCTCAATTGCTGTCGTGCAAAATCACTAAACTGGGATGCTGCTTAGTGGCCAGGGGCTAATTTCATAGAGCTGGTCCAGTCTTCCTTGATGATCAAACAGGATTACCAACCAAATGTTTGTGAACACAGGCAAATACAACAAATCACACGCACAGGGGATTGATTAATCAATTCAATCAATAAATGAATGAAATTACTAAAGTCAATTTGGTTATCTGACTGGTGGTCAAATGAGAAGAATGCAATATCTCCTTTGTAACTCAGAGATACTTCCAAGGTTTATGGGCTTGTACGCTTTTTCTTAAGTTGGTTCTTGAATCTTTTTTGGTGCTTTCTGATTGGCAAAGACTTTAAGAGCACGAATCATACACCTTTGTGGAATCCAGCCCTGGGCTAGTTTACCTTCTCTCTACAGCTTGAATGAAAGCCTGGAAGTCAGGAAATGGCGTGCCTGGTCCCCAGATACCAAGCCTGGACATGTAGGCCATGTTCCGTGGCTCAGAAGCACCTGTCATGATTCAAGACATCAAACCGATAATCATATAATCTACTTCTCCATCTTCCCAAATCCTCTAATTACCTTCATTGTTAATCCCAGTTCCCCGGCCTCTTTCTTCTCCACGCCTTTGTTGATGTTCACCCACTCTCACCCTTCCTACACCCCTCTTTTTGTTCTGATCCTCTCATCCATTTATGGGTATCTTTACTTGCATATTCCTGTCCTCTTGTCATTCAGCGTTTGAGAAAGATTCTACTAGGATCGAAATGTGTCAGGCCCTCCTAACTCCAATTTATTTTTTTATAAATTTCAGATCATTATATTGATTTTTAATTTTTTTCTCAACCAGCAAGTTTTCCAAAACTCAAATTCTCTGAATTTCATCAATGGGGGCAGCAGACAAATCTGTGTGATTTCGTGAAGTAAGATATGGGAGCATTTAATCATATAACCATTTTGACTTTGCAAAGCCTAAACTCTACTCCGATTCTCTCACAACCAAGCGCATCCATGCTTCGCCTCGACTGCTACAGAAAGGCTTTTTGCTTCACTTACCTGTTGCACTACAGTATACCACCCTGGCCTTGGGTAACTGCTTCTGAATATCCAAGACTGTCATCCCAGTCTTGGTAGGTTTAGCAGAACCCATAGGAACCAGATTCTTGGCTTTGTGGCACTCATCAAAGACAATCTGGGGAAGGTTACTTAGTCAAGGAAACATTCTGTTCTGACTAATTTATAAAAATTAAGTTGAAAAAGAACCTGCTAGGATTGAAACGTTAGACCACCTTAATTCCAAGCATTTTAATGATTAATAAATATTCATAAAGCGTTGTCTAGAAATCTAATCTGAACAGTTGGGATACAAAAAGAAAAAAACAAAAACTAGGGAGGGGACTAGATCACATGAGGACTAAAAGTATAGTGAATTTGCAAACAGAAATGTCTTCAGTTTTGACTTGAAAGTTAAGAAATTGTCTTATACAAGAGTCAACAAAAGGAGGCATTATGATCCACTGTAACACAATTTACCCACTGCAGTGGGTAAATTGTGTTACAGTGGATCATAATGACACTGTGCATTGTAGCTATGATTATCTTATAGGGCAGCAATGCATCCAGACCTCGTGGACTGATCATCAATGACTGTGAGTACGATGAAATGAAACTCAGAATTTAGCCTTTGAAAAAGATCCTGCTAGGATCGAAAAGTCTGGGCCTCCTAACTCCCAGAATTTAAAACTGTGATTACACAGGGAAGCGTAACACCTCAGAAACAGTATTAGGGTTTTCAAGGTTTTTTATACGTCATTTTTTCAATGTCCATGAAGGTTCTTCAGCTTTTCTTGTTGAAACCTCTTACAGGTTGAAGGTTATATCCACATGGCTTCTTTTCTCTTCAAATCAGCAACAATCCATTTCAAAAGGATACAACTCCATCAAAGTCCTTGCCGCACCAATGCACCAGCTGCTTGAGTCTTGTATCATACTTGTGATTGGCTTGACTCTCACCAATCAGAGATGAATATGTAGAGAAGATGATGCCTTTCTTGACGTAGCCGTTGTTCTGGGAGTTGATCTTCATGTACTTGAACTGCAGACGCATAAAGAAATATGTCAAATGAAGGTTCATTAGGAGCAAATATAATCACACAGTACAAACTCTAGTGCCTTAGGAACAAAGGACCATTCCGGCTTTGCTCTTAAGCCTCGCCCACACCCCGTGGTCACCTGATTAAAAGGCGTCCTCTAATTGGTCAATGTGCAGTTTGATGGACATGCCGGAAGGGTCCATTTTGATAGCAACCTTCCAAATTTCAACCACAAACCAACTTTGCAGCCTCCGTACATCCCATCCCAATCAACCGTAACCTTTTGCACTTCCACACAATTAAGGCAAGAGTTGCTTACCACACACTAATGGAGATTCAACACAAAAACACACTATGGTGCATTGTGGTATTCAGGATACCACACCTACCACAGGAAATAAAATCTGTGGTAAACTGTGGTTTGGAGGTGGGTTAGGGTTAAGTGATAATGTCTTGACTAGACTGTTGTAAGTCCTTCAACAATTGTTTAACCAGAAGCAGATTATGATTATCTGGGATTAATAGAATTATCACTGAATTTCAAATGCTATAATTTAGAGCCAGCTAGAAATCTATGGTTACCTTGTTAAGGGAATGGACTGGAATGTTAGCACTGATATCCTTCAGGTCTCGCATGGCATCAAACTTGAGATCATTGGAAACACTGAACCTGTAGAAATAATCAATCAGATTTATTATATATGACACAGTTTCATAGGAGTACAAGAGTTCAGACATAACGTAGGAACTTAATTCTCAAAGGGGTACAGTCAATGGAAACAGTTACAGTCACTTGCTAGTGGCTGCCATACACATGTAGGTGCGTGTGTAATTCGCAACCGCAGCCAGAGATTTGGAACAAGTCTAGGATTACATTAAGAGGCTACTTCTATCTATTGCCAACGAGGGCGCCAGACTTACCAGATGGATCGTTTGCGTCCCAGCAGATAATTCTCATAGATGATGCCGGCTATTGTTCTGCCTTTGCCTACACCTGCTCCATCACCTATGAGGAAAATAGAAGATCATGATTTCGTTTCATTCTTCTTCAGCAGACGCATTCATCATTGTTTGATAACAAAGAGTAACAGTACTTATTTAGAAAACACATTCCAACATTGCTTAGTCAAGTTTCAGGATTAAACATATTTTATTTGCTTCAACAGGCCCTATGTTACCTGTCAGAATCTATAGTACTGTTGGATTCTGAAGGATGTAGGAGGATAAAATGAAGACAGCTATAAACAGACTTTGGGCCTTTCTCAAAGCTCGGCTCAGGCTCAGGCACCAGCTTCGTCTCTGTAATCCAAATGCTGAAAAAGTGGTTGTGGTTTTTCATTGAAGCTGAAGCTTTGTTTTCTTTTTCAAACCAGAGAATCCACTTCCGAAACGCAGCCAAAAGTCTCTATTTTGATACCTGCAATTTTTATAATGGATTCATTACATGGAGCCGGAGCCGGAGCCGGAGCCGGAGTCGGAGCCGGAGCCTGAGCTGGAGCCGAGCTTTAAGAAAAGCCCCTGGTTGCAAAGATATGCCAAAGGGATACCATTTAGTGTTGATTCAGTGCTTGACTTTGGTAGATTCAGGAAGTTTCAAAGCCAACATCTTTCAAGAGGTTAGGGTTAATATTCAACCATTTAATCCCCCCTCCCATTAAAGGTACTATCATACTTTGGTGAGAAACCAAAACAGAAATGTTCACAGATTTACGTATAGCTTACAGGGTATGAAGATGGTGCTAGTAGAAACCTACCATTAAAATGTTTCCGCCCGAAATGGTATATTTATCCAGAAATGAGTAAAACAACGACCGAAAATCTTTTTGATCTTTTAAAAGATCAAAAATAAAAGAGAAAAGACTTAAGAAATACTGTGGCTGTTTTTCACTGTTTTCTAAAAAAGTTGGTACCGTATGCGACTGAAATTTTCACAGATGACCGTTACTGTATCTGTCTTTATATTTTCGTTCATTAATCTGTATTTCTTTAGTATGATACTACCTTTAAACAAAAATTTAAAATGTTCACCCTGACCAAAATGCAGCCGAGGCTTTCAATTCAGCTTGGAATGAACAAGCCGATTGTGAATCCCAGTTTTTTGACTCACCAACCAGGAAGCCTGCCCTTTCACCACTCAGTAACATAGTCTCATGTTGCTGACAAGCATACGTGATGGATTCCAGCTGCAAGGCAGACAACTGCCGACGATCAATGATCTCTTCAGGAATGTTGAGACGGTAGTAGACATTGGGAGGCTGTACACTGGCCATAGAGCTTGTCTCTACCACAGAGTCTGGATGAGGTAGGCCGATCCTCACTGCAAAGTTTCAAGGAGATATACCCTTAGTCAAGATACAATGCATTTGCTAGGAGTCAATTACAAACAAGCATTACCTGAAGTGTCCTCAACCGGGAGTGGATTTCACCAAACTCATCATAACTTACTATCAATCGTATCACTTATGATGCAGCCCCAAGTAGGATAGGCCCCTACGATGGGCTATCTTTCGTAACTAGAGTTAGGATCAATCATAGGTCTTCGTGAAATCGTCCCCTGGTAACATTGGGAATCAGCCATGTTTAATTAAAACAGAGTGCAGAGTTGAAACAGTAACTACTGAACAGATTGGAATCACTTGGAGAGGAGATATCCGAGTACATAACCAGAGATATCTGTTAGAGGGAATAATTTAGAATCCAACAAATCCCAACAAAACCAATCACTTTCTGAGAGAATACATCATATTCCACCAGCATCCATCAGCTTGATAGCTAAGAGGTCTTAGTAACTTACACTTGGTTGGCATGTAGTTTGCGTAGGTCTCAGCGTGTCCCATGTTCTCATCTTCCTCATCATCCAAATCTTCCTCTGCAACTTTCTGTTGACACAAGGAAAAGATCAGAAGTTAATCCCATAAGCTCACACAACTGATACACTAGTATTTTGTGTACTTTATAACAGACAATTTGAGAAGGCCATCTACAGGGGTTATTCACCGACGTCATAAAATCATGTGATTGGCCGTCAAGCTTTTCTGTGTTGTCCATGGTTACGCGTAGGACACTGTGCGTTGCATGTCGCTGAAACGTATTGTTTCGCGCATACAATCATTGTGTTTGATGGCCAATGACGTCACGTGAATAACCTCTATAATCCCACCAATGTCTGATCTGGAAGCTTTTTTATGAGATGAGTCTGTTCTTCAGAGTGGATCAAGCTGTCTCACATTAAGATTGCTACAACTTGTGAATCAATCAAGTTAGGTTTGCAGGTTATCATAGATTTCACAACCAGAGGTGTCTGTGTATCTGCTGGGCAATATGCGGACTGTTTCAGATAACCTGTTACATTTGCCACGTTAATGTATAAATACTGAACCTATTCTCAAAGCAAATCAAATTCAGACAGTACATTTTCAAATCCTTCATATAGTCTTGCTGAACACCAAGGGCCTGTTTGTTTAACGCAAAGGATCCGATATTTTGGGATCCACCTCCAATGCAGGGTACGTTAAAATGGGATCCGGATCCACAGGATTCGTCATAAACAAACAGGCCCCAAATGAAACATCTCTTTTGGGAGTAGAGACGGCCGTTCTTGAGTAAAAACTTTGAATCAAAGTTCCAGCGATGGGCCTTACTTTATTGTTGCTTCATTAGGCACAGGGTGATTAATTACAACGTTACTCAAGAATCATTCATGTGTAGATTGGCTGACGTACCTGGACCTTAGGAGCCATTCTGTTCAGTTTGATGTCATCATTGGACCACAATCTAGACACGTCTCTCTGCGTGAGCATCTTCCCAGAGGCTGCGGCTGCGGCTACGGCTGCTGCTGCTGCACCATTACTCATAGAATCCTGGCTCATATGTCCCACAGACTGGCTCTGTACTGCTGTGTTGCTGGTACTCGGTATACTATCCAGCAGGGCACTGAGGCTAGCTGGTGCCGTGTTGGTCCTGACCAGTACACTGGACTTGTTGGATGTCCGTATGATGGTTGTGGTTGATGGCTTTGTGACTTGAGGCCGTGGCATGGACGGCTCGATGATGGAGTTTGAGACAGGTCCGGGAGGGACAATAGGAGTCCAGGAACGGTTCTTGTTCATGACGTACACGGTTCCAGAGTTGGTTCCTGAGAAGGTTTGATGCTGTGTTATGGTGTGATCCGAGCGATTCATCTGACAAATGGACACAAAACAAAAGTGTTGTGATAAACATATTGTGTAGTTTTAAAAACAGATGTTGATCGTCTTTGCTGTTTTACTGATGAATTTGGCTGTTGAGAATTTTAGTATTTTTATTTTTCTAAACCTGCATGCTGTTTTGCTCGTGCAATATTGTATAGTTTTAAAATTTATTTGAATGAATTTCATGTATATTTTATACACAAAAAAATTGAATTGAATCGAATTGAAATTGAATTGAAAAACAAGTTTTTGTTTTACATTACTTTTTCCAATCTTTGATCTCAAGTGGCAATCCATTTTTATCATTATTGTTCTTGTCTTGTGTAACTAATAGTCAATAGCATCTGTGCTAATGCTATGGAACATAAAAACTCCTCATTTAATGTCCAAATAAGACAAACAAGAAGTATTATACACAAAATGTAACAATCTGAACTACAGAGTTGCAGCATACAGAGTTTTACATACTATAAAACAATTCATCAAAAACAGTTTTCTAAGACATTTTACACCACTATGGACCATTTAATACAATTTCCGTTGAATAAGTGACCATGATAATGGACATTACTTTCTGTTCATGGAAAAGGTAAGCAGTTAATGACATGGTTAGGCAATGGCGATTGCATTAAGAGCTTTAATATACAGCCATCAAATTCATTGAATTACTATGGAATAACAGGGAAGTAGCATATAAATAAATTCCTCATAATTTAATTATTGTATGTGCAGGTGTTTTTATGCACGACTGACAGAGTACAATGGAAATCCTCTCCCAGACAAAGTTGCGGTATTGACTATTATATCCAGAATTAGCATAAACAATTCTTGTACCAGGAAACACAAAGTATTTAAAAGTAGGATATATAAATAGCCATGACATTGCAACAGGTGACATCTATAATTTAAAGGTGACATTGATGACAAATATCAGACGTATTTCTGATCAATCTGATGAAGCAGTTGGTGATTATGAAGCTGATGGTCATGCAGTTATTCTTTTATAAGGCAATCTTAAATGCTACCTATAAGCTTTATAGATCAGCACGGACATCCAGGTACTTTTATTCTCATGAACTTGACAACCGATGAAAACCAATGTGTACTGCACAAGCCATGGGCAAATCACATACACACCGTCCGTCGTGGAGTTGCAATTCAGATTCTTTTTCACAAGTATTTTTAACAAGAACAGAGATCGTATTCTGTAAGACTTCCATTGTAGAGTCATACCGGTAGTTTGTCCTAAGACAACTAAGGATCCTTCTTTGAAGTATCGTATACTAAGATAAAACAACCCTGGCAGCTTATTGTAAAAAAAAAAGCATACAACTTGCTGCTTTGTTTTCTTCAGCTCCAAAGTCGGCGAGTGGAATGACATCACTCCGCGCTGACCCATAGATATATTTCAAAGTGTAAAGCAATTGTCACAAGTTAGAAGTTGAAACTAAACCTTGCTTGGGTCTCCTGCTTTTGAAAATATGAATAAACTTCAGTGTTAACTTGAAGCTTGAAGATGCTTTACCTGTTGTTGTTGTTGTTGTACAGGTCTAGTGGGTGGCAATGGTTGCTGTTGTTGTAGCATGGTTAGTAATGGATCAGTCTCATTACTGTCTAGTCCCATTGTCAAATGATCCTGGCTGGATTGCTATGGACGTGAGAAAGAAAGAAGAAAGGAAATCCAACTTGCAGTTTCAATCAAAACGTTTCCGTTCTGTTCTGGAGCAGTTATAAGATAAGATTTTGCAGGTCATTTTCAGCCATGGTAAAGAATTGGTGACGAACAAGAAATACAAAATTATTCAATTTCTGTATGATAGCGAACTGTTTATGATGTTGATATTAATAAATACAATCTTCTTGTGAAAGTTTTCCTCCTCTGAATACATCCAAAAACACGAGAAATCGTTAAATCAACTAATTAAGATTTCAGGAATCAAACTAACCTCAATAAAAAAGTGTGCACAATTTCACCTTAAAACAAAAACAAAATTCTAAAAACATGCACACAGATTTGTATAATTTTTCTGAGGTCAAGTATATGCACTTTTTAATCCAGATTTTTTTGTACAAAATTATTATTTCATTGACAAAAACAAAGCAAAACAAATTAACAAAATAAAAGCAAGTTTTTCTATTATTTGTTGCTGCATGATAAATTCAACATTCAATTTCAAAATAAGACGCTATTTGCTGTTCAAAGTAACTTACTGAATTGACAGTTGCAATGGGATCAGGAGGCCCCAGGAGGCTGAGGTCAAAGTCCGATGGCTCATTTGGATCAGCGCTGGGAAACTCATCAAATGACAGACCGCTCTCCGACAACGCTGCCAGTAAGAGATCCTGGCCCTCGTCACCAAACCCATTCATCTATATCATGTATGCACATCGTACGTCAAAGTTAGTTATCATAAGCATCAATATAATTGATAATTTCATATTGTTTGATACAGAAAATAGTCATCGATTTCAAGGTCTTACACGCAGTATGGGAAAAAATCAAATAAATGATGGATAAATCTTTGAACTGGGCTACTTTTGATTGTGAAATTCTGTGCAATTTGTATACAAAATCTAATTAATTAATGAACAGGGCTGAAATTTGGACTGTCAACATGGCTTATATAATTCGTGTCTTTTATTAGAAACTCCAAAACAAGACATGTAAAACAAAGCCTAGGACAATAAAGTCACAATCACAGGATTCAAAGAATAGCAATGTGAGAAGACAATAAGGCAAGGCAATAATTTAAACAATACAAAACAAAGTACGAAACAAGAGGTATTTAGAAGATAAATGGTAATACAAGAGACCTTGGAGGGAAGGGGTGGTGGGGGGGGGGGGGGGTAGATTAGTCATCCACTCTGTCGATCCAGACTGTTGTGTATTTGGAATAGAATATTTTAACATCAACTTCATCAGCTCAAATCTATGAGTATGGCTATTAGTTATGATTCATGACAATACAAATAAAAAACTTCGAAGATTCACTTTGTCTCACCTCACTTTTCTTCACTGATGCACTGTATTTTGATTGAAAATAATTATTTCCATTTCCAGCAACTATTTGGGCCCAATTCACAGTTGTTCAGGACATAATAAAATTAATGCAGTCATTATCATTATTATGTAAAATACAAACAATTCTTAACATTGTCACAAATGCATGAATAAATTAAATTAACAACAGGATTACTACTGAGTACTGCATGGCACTTGTGTTAAAATTACCAAAATAAAAACATAGGGCCTAGGCCCTACTTGAACTTTAATTAAAAAGGCTCCTATTTACTATTTTTGTATTTATGCAAATAAATATTTCCAGAATACTATTTCCTTTTAAACAATGAACATCTCCAACCTTCTGAAGGCATAGGCCTAAGTGTCTTTTACACCACCCATATTATTTTCAGTAGTTATTTGGGTAAGAAACTTCTTTTTTTTTCACTGAAATATTACCGAAATTTTTCCTATGTTCATTTTAGGGTTTAACCGTTACAGGACCCATGAATAAATTTGCTTTAAGTAACAAATTTCATTGACATTTTGGAACAGAAGAAGCTAAATAAAATACTGAAAATAATATGGGTGGCGTAAAAGACACTAACCCCCTTCTGAATTTAGCAATGTGGCTTGAATTCCCCGAATGGGCGATGATGTCATAACAGTCACAGACACAGACTCACACAGTCACAGTGCACAGCATAGTGCAGAAACACAACTGTTTACATTACGATGATTGCTCGTGCATAACGCGCCACACGCAATACACCCAATACACGCAATGCAATGTACCACGCATGGCAAAAATTCCCCAAACTACGACGACTGATCCAGCTGACGATGTATAATATTTCGCCAGCATATTCAAAGACAACACCTTACAATGTGATTAAACCTCGAAGACCGTGATCTCAGACAAACCAACTCACAAAATGTACTGGTTTTTACCTCAAACGTGAAGTTCTAGGTGCGTTTTAAGTGAAAATTCGATGCGCTTTTTCCACTACTTCCTCAAGGACGTAAAACCTTCTTCATCATTTCGCGCAATGTGTTCTGGGAATTTCTCTAATCAGCTCGTTCGATAGAAGACAATTTGTAATATGTTCTGACTCGTATATATTCATATGTATTAACTTATTAATCAACAGCCGAAAGAAATAACAAAATTTGTTTTTACTTTATTATTTTCAGCTTGAATTGAATAAATCAAATATAAAATAAAATTTAATAAATTGCACGAGGATGTCTAACACAATTCGCATGCGCAGTATAAGGCGACGTGGCATGCATGCAATGAACGTTCGTTAGCTTACTGCACGAAACTTCCGTTCAGACTTACAGATTTTCGTTGTTTATGTGATAAAATCAAGTGCAAAATGAGGGATTTGCAGTATTTCCTTTTTGGAGCATATTTGCTCGGTTGCCTTACATCGATCCATGGCTACTTTGTCGCCATCGATGCTAATGCTGAAGAGTGTTTCCACGACAAAGTCACATCGGGCACAAAAATGGCCCTGACGTTTGAAGTAGCAGAAGGTGGTTTTCTGGACATTGACGTCAAGGTATGCTGCGAAAAACTGGAAAAAGAGAGAAGAAAATTCCAGAATATACTTTTTTGCAAATATTCTGATCAGTACTCATTGTTGCAGTCAGTTGGCGCGATCATGTTTTTCAGTTGTGGGCATGTTTGTTGAACTTGAAGTTTGAAGTTTGAAATTGAAGCACGAAGGTAGAAATCACCTTTCCCTTTCGTCCTCATATTGCACGATGAACATTTTGTTGTAGGCCTATTTACAATCTCCTATGTGACCAAACAACTTCAGGAAGTGTCATGACCATCTTGTAACAATGAGAAAGATGTTGATTGTTGGGTTTTACAATAACAACCTGACGAAAACACTACCTACACTGAACCATATGGCTGTGTAGCCTACTGTCAAATTTAATAGTTTATTTTACTACTGGTGATGTATGAAGTGACTCCTGAATTGACATAAATTTTTCAAATTCAACCCGTGCTGAACCGAAGACTTCCTTATATTCTTGTATACTTATGAAAACATATTTTGATGATTTTTGTAGGCCTAATATATAATAGTCAGAAGATATGACTGTGTACACTTATTGTTTTTGTGCATTCATCCAGATCATAGGGCCAGACAACAAAGTCATCCATTCAGGTGAAAGGGAATCCAATGGCAAGTATACCTTCCCTGCACACATGGACGGCCAGTACCGCTACTGCTTCAGCAACAAGATGTCCACTATGACGCCCAAGGTTGTTATGTTCTCAATCGACATTGGAGATTCACCAAAAGATCAGTCCATGGATACAGAGGGTAAATAGGAGTGGATGTTCCTTGCTACAGCGCCCTTAGTCATTGCCTTGTTGCCCCTGGTCATTGCCTCGGTGCCCTTGGTCATTGCCTTGGTGCCCTTGGTGCCCTTGGTAATTGCCTTAGTGGTCATTTCCTTGGTGCCCCTGGTAATTGCCTCGGTGCCCTTGGTAATTGCCTCGGTGCCCCTGGTTATTGCTTTGGTGCCCCTGGTCATTGCCTCGGTGCCCCTGGTCATTGCCTTGGTGCCCCTGGTCATTGCCTTGGTGGCCCTGGTCATTGCCTTGGTGGCCCTGGTAATTGCCTTGGTGGCCCTGGTCATTGCCTTAGTGCCCCTGGTCATTGCCTTGGTACCCCTGGTCATTGCCTTGGTACCCCTGGTCATTGCCTTGGTGCCCTGGTCATTGCCTTGGTGCCCCTGGTCATTGCCTCGATGCCTCTGGTCATTGCCTTGTCGCCCTTGTCATTGCCTTGGCACGCTGGTCATTGCCTTGTAGCCCTGGCCATTGCCTTGTAGGTCCCTGGTCATTGTCTTGGTGCCCCTGGTCATTGTCTTGGTGCCCCTGATCATTGTCTTGGTGCCCCTATTTAACTTCATGCCTCTCATCTCAGTGGCCGGGTTCCCTTGGTTGTTGTACCCATCATCATTCTACCTCTTATCATCGGGAAAAGGTTGCTGCTCAATGCACATTCTTGTTTTCATTGACAGAACATCACAACAAGCTTGAAGATATGATTAACCAGCTAGCAACTGGACTCACTGCCGTCAAACATGAACAGGAATATATGGAGATCAGGGAGAGAGTGCATAGGTCAAGTGAGTATCTCAAACACCTCGCCTTCCCCACGATGAATCTACCTCTAAGCCATTTCAGAAAATCATATGTTGCTCTTTATTCAAGACAAGTTTGGTTCATTGTACTTGACATCAAGGGCCAATTTCATAGAGCTGCTTAGCACAAAAATAGCTTGCCCAACAAACCACACCACCATTGAAATTTCCATTTGATATTCATGGTCAGCGAACAACATCCAAAGAACAATTGCAAGTGATACACAACACACGGAAATGTGATTGTTAATCCTGTTTTTACTAAGACAGAAATGTCATGCTTAGCAAATTTTTGTGCTAAGCAGGGCTATGAAATTGGCCCCAGTTGTAGACCTGTTTACATCTTTGTCTCTGTTCATCTATCAACCTGTTTTACTTTAATATTTGAAGTATATCAGTCAGATAATAGTGTCTCATTTGCGACAATTCAAGTGCACTGAGACTTGAACCTCATATCTTTGGAACAATCGTACCTGCTCCTTTTGAAGTTCAGCCTGTCATTGTATTTGCTTGTATCTTTTTTATCCTTCACAGTTAATGACAACACAAACTCCAGAGTGGTTTTATGGTCGTTCTTCGAAAGTCTTGTCCTTGTTGCCATGACGCTGGGCCAAGTCTACTACCTTAAGCGGTTCTTTGAAGTCAGACGAGTGGTTTGATTTTGTATGTTATTTGCTTCTTCTTTATTTTTTGGGGGGCGGGAGGGAGGGATGGAGTTATTTTAAGTTTTCTGCCACGGGACAGTTATAAATGCAGTGATCGTTATTACCTGGAACCTACCTAGGTCAGGTGGATTCAAATACTATGCAGTACTATACTACATGTAGTTAGCATGTACAACTATGGTGCATTCTGTGAACCTGGGGCCGATTTCACTAACGTTTGCGATCATCGTTAAAGCCGAAATCCATCGCTAAACGGAAAATCAATCGATATTTTGCGTAGCAATTTTCCGTTTAGCGATGGATTTGGGCTTTAGCGATGATCGCAAACGTTAGTGAAATCGGCCCCTGATCCTAGTTAGTCCATCAAGCCCATAGCAAATTACACGGTCACAAATCCCTCTAAATCCTGGGATCTTAACTCTAATCCTGCTGAGTGTTAACGCTATGTACCAGCAGGAGAGGGGTGTCGCAGGTTGTTGCATTTAGCTCTTGACGGATCTCCTGACATGATGCAACCTGTTGCAGGGTTCTGAGGAATGCTCTTGGTGTTGGGGTCAGTATGGATTTTGGTGCATACTTTCTGATGCATTGAGGGAAGAAAATTCCTGCTATTGAACATGAATTGACAACCTTTTTAATGCTCATTGAGTAACTGTCCTGTGGCTAGTGAGATTAATTTGAAGATATTTTAACTGCTTGGGGAAACCTGAGGACTGTGAGGAGTTTCCAGGATTATGCAAGCAGCGAGGATGGTTGCCTTCTTGTTAAAAACATGGCGTGTACAGGGCTGGAACATCGGGTAGGCACATTAGAGAAGGCTGTTGCCTTGGTGCCATCAGTCCTTGCCTTGGTGCTCCTGGTCTAGGGCTGTGCGTTCTACCCGGGTACTCGAAACCCGACCGAAACCATCGAGTACCCGGCTCCATTTTTTCGATTCTATTACCCGTAAAAAAATAACAACCATGCCCTTTTTCATATAATACATCACTGACCTGCAAAATTGTTTTTTTTTGCAATGTCAAAAGCAGATTATTTCCCGCAAATCTGTACCGAAGCCGGCAGCGAGCCACAATTATCGACGAAGCCGGCAGCGAGCCACAATTATCGACGCAGTCCGGCCGCGATGTACGGTACCCGACAACGCGACGCACCCCGGCCGCGATGTAGGCCTACATGTACCGACCAAAAATCCTACCGCGTACGGCAGACCATCGGAACCGACCGAGCCTACACCGTGCATACACACAGTACGTACGGTGTAGTCTTCCTGCCCACACGTGGTCGAGACTGGTGCACGTTGTTTTGACATCGTGGCTATTACGCGTGGCCGTGTGTGGGGCGGATACCAGCCATGGAACATTCGGGATTACCATGCTGACCATGTGCACAATGCATCGCGATTACGTCTTAATAATGCGTTTGTCGCCCTAGTAATTTTTCTCACGTTATTTCTTAAGATCTAGCACATGTACGTGAAAAGTGTGTTTCTTCTAATTGGCCAACTGGACAAAATTACCGATTGAAATTCAAGTAAGATTTAGCTGATCAGGAAAATGCGATTTACGGGGTGGTCAGAATATTTTACGGGGAACACGCAACGAAATAACAACCCTGACAATGCATACATCGTGTTTGATGTCGGTGTTCTATGTCGGAAAAAAAATCACGCTAACTTTTGCTTGGCCTGTCATGTCGGTAGAAATAGCGTAAACTAAAATTCGGCACCCCTAAAAAAAGCCGAAATCCGCTAAAGGTCGGGGTGTTTTGAGGAAGGTCTGGTAATTTTTTAGCACGCCTGGCTCGGAGCCCGGATACGGTACTCACCAACGGCCATTACGCAACATACTTCTGGGTTCTTAATTTCTTATGTTTCATATTATATCGCGGGTACCCGGGTACCCGCCCGTTTGGGCAAAGGGTACTCGGGTCCAAAATTACCCGTGAATGCACAGCCCTATCCTGGTCATTGCCTCAGTGCCCCTGGTCATTGCCTTGGTGTCCCTGGTCATTGCCTCTGTGCCCCTGGTCATTGCCTTGGTGCCTTTGGTCATTTCCTTGGTGCTCCTGGCCATTGCCTTGGTGCCTGGTCTTTGCCTTTGGGCCTGTGGCCATTGTCTTGGTGCCCCTGTTCCAGACATTTCAGGAAGCCACCTTACCCCCTTACTAAGGAAGTTCCAGCCCTGGCATACCAGCAAATATTTAAGATTATATCCAAAGTTTATTTCCAACTACATGTATTTTCTTGTCCTTTGTTCAGTAATTTCAAATTTACAATTTTTCCACATGACGTGTCACCTTTTTCTTACATCCATTATTTTGTTGGGATGTTCGTTTGTTTCCTGCTCGGTGTTTCTATCTCGGTAAAGTTGTATTTTTCCTCTTGTTGTAATTGATTGTAAATAGAAGACTAGTAGAAACAGATATTTTGTTTTCTTCATGTTTAGTGTGCACTGTAGAGACCATTTTGGGGCAAACATTTAGGGCTTTCTTAAAATCTTAGATTTCTTTTGGAAATTGCCTTCAAGGATTAGACAGAAGAGAATTTCTTTTTAAAAATATAGGAATCATTGTATTGCCATGACCTCATGTATGGAAAATGTCTAACATTTTCACAAAATAAATTCATTGCATTTTTATCTTGGTCAATAAGATAGTAAGAGCAAAGTCCAATATCTTATGAAAACATGAAAGACGTGCTATAATGATTTTGCCAAACATCTGTTTAAAAGTGTTTTTGAAACCTACATTGATAATTTATAATGTCTCCTAAAGTTATGAGATTTCTCGTTTAGTTATCACACGCTGTAACTATCAATGGATGTTATTAAAAAATTGTTTACGCTGTAATTTTATGCACTTTTTGAATTACTGTGTCAGTTGATAATAAAGAATTAAGGTGGACTTATTGTGTGTACAAGAAAGCTCATTTAAAAGTATGCAAACCCAGAATTAAGGAAATCATCAAGAAAAAGTAAAGAAAGTAAATTTAGGTGGAATATAATATTTCAAGTTAATGTCCAGACCTTAAGAAATGACACCATTTTCGCTAAGAACCCTGCCAAATTCTAATGCTGTGCAGTATCCTTTGCACTTATTTCTGATTAGTTTAGCCGATCATATTGCTGAACCTCTAAATATGAGTACATGTAATGTCATAGTTATATGCAGCATTTGATAAAAAAAAGTAATTTTTTCTGTTTTGGTGGATTTCACTTTACTTTAAATTTTTACTTTTGAATGTTAGATATCATGCCAGTTAATGCATGGTATATGGTAATGGATTCACAAATACAACACTATTAAGCACATTTTCTGAGAATAAACACATTTTTGTGAGACAAAAAGTCAAGTTGGTTTTTAATGCGGTTTATTCTTAACTTTCTCAATTGTAAAAAAAACCTATTTCAAATATAAAACCGAAAGTAAAAACCAATCCGAGCATATGGCTGATCATAAATGAATGAACAATGATATATAGTACTAGAGACTAGAGTACCCCTCGGGCCTTCAACTAGATTAAAAATTGACCCATTTGTGTTTTCTGTAGGGTTGAGCATTCTTGACAATTGAGGGAGGTAGAAAAACAGTGGCCTACAGCAGGGGGCAGGCCAATTTCACAGCCCTGCTTAGCACAAAAAATTGCTAACCATGAAATTTCTGTCTTAATAAAAACAGGATTAACAGCCAAATTTCCACGTGTTGTGTATCACTTGTGATTGTTCTTTGGCTGTTGTTCATTGACCATGAGTATCAAATGGAAAGTTTAAAGGTGGCTTGTTTTATTGGGTACGACATTTTTGTGCTGAGCAATTTTGTGTGTGCTAAGCAGCTCCATGAAATTGGCCCCAGGCCCTCTGGCAATCCTTGTACAGTGAGTGTATACTACCACAGGACATGGCCATTTTCAGCATGGCTATGGTAAGCTATGAACACAAGCTGCAGTAGATTATTTGGAATTCAAAGAAGACCCTTGCAGAGAGCTTGACTTCATCTCTGCTGTGACCAAGGATTCTCATGATTTCTCTGCCTCGTAAAGGTTGTCATCACCTTCTTAGAAGGTACAAGAGTCTGACTCAAGCCAGGACGTTTCTTCCGCTTCACCTGTTCCTCCTCATCATCTACATCCCCCTCACCCTGCTCAGACCACGCCCCCTGATTCACATCCCCTCCATTCACACCACCAGTCCTATCCCCTGCAACCATCGCCGATGGCACATCGCTGTCATGGGCAAATTTACATTTATGTCCGAAACGACACCTGCCATTTCGAAACTTCCAGCAGATTTTCTTTTTTCCTCCGAGCTCTGCCTCTTTCCTCTGTGCTGAGGTAAGTTTGACGTGCTGCTCTAAGATGGAGAGTTTATGCTGTTCAGCTTCCTCAAAGGGATTGGCAAATATAGAAGAAGGTGCAAGGCTTGATGATCCAGATCCACCATATTGCTCATTGCTACCCATCGCAAGGACACTGGGCAGGGGTAATTTCTCTGATTCACGTTCATCAGAGTCCGTCTGTTTGGAAGACTTGGTATTCTTGTTTGGTCCGTTTGTATCATCACTATCTACATCGCTGTCTGATTTGTCTTCAGCGCTCGCAAGAAGGTTCACACCAACTGCAGCTTGTTGTGTGGAGCTGAAAATGAAATGTTCAATAATAATACAATTAATTAATCATCAAAATGTACAAACAACTAACTACACTCCGCCTATTCAAAAATAAAATAATAAACATTGAATAAAACAAATAATAAAACGGAGCAAAAGACATGTTGTTATTCTTACATTATAGTTACAATATGTAAATAATTCGAGTAATGTACTTATTCCTAGATTTCCCTCATAAAGAATGATGGTAAGATCTTTACGTTAACATCTGCACCTAAATTCAAACCCCATGCAAGTCTTTCCAATGCAATTTGTGAGAATAAAACTTTTTAAAAAAGTTCAATAATTCCAGCCGCGCCTGTATGTGCGCTATGTCTATGGGGCTAAAACAGCTAATCTCTTTGAGTCTTCTCACGTTCAATATTGGTTGTAAAGCTTTACAATACGGACTGATTAGTTGCTGTAATGAAATGTAAACCGTCAATTACCCTTTCTCCTCCAATTCAGGCTTTTCAAAGGAGTTTTCCTCTTCATTTTCAGAATCAGACGACCCGTAGTCTGCAACCAAAATAGACGAAGCCATTTTGTTAAGAGCTAGCGCCCTCTATCGTTTGACAGGGCTTCAGTCGAACAATGATTGTGATTGGCTGAAATTCGTCGTGCGGCCAAATTCGAAAGAAATACAAGATGGCAGCCCCCTTTAAATTAGCTACAGCCAAAATTGGCAACATTTTGCTGGATACCAAGAAAGAATGGCGAAAGGTAAGACAACTTTTATTTATGTTAGATCAAAAGGGATACTGTTGCTACTTAGTGGTTTAATTGTTGTTGCCATTGCATTTTTGATTGTGTGATTTTCATTTAAATTAATCGTCTAATTTTGTTCAGCGCAATAATGTTTTTCATTGGGTTTTGTAAAATGTGTTTGTTTTTGTTTTGTTTTGCGCAGAAACCACGAAAGGCAACACCACAGAAACATAACCAACGGTACAGAAAGGTAGGAAAGCACAAATTAATGAATCATTGCCATGTGTTTGTCTAGGCTAGCTCTCTCGACTCTAGAAGTAGAATTTCCTTTTTACTTTTTTAGTTTTTAACCAATTTAAGTTTAATTTTATTTAGGCTAGCCTAACTTCAGAAGTTCAGTAGTAAAGCAGCCGAATAGGCCTAGTAATATTTTATTTCCAGGATTGTCCCCTTTTAGTAAAAAAAAATAATTAGGCCTAACGTTAAGTCTAAATTGTATCACTTTGCAGGGCCTTGACATCTGGGTACGTGATTCCAAGGATGTATGGTTAAACGCTATAGTAACTTCAGTCTGCAAAGATGGATGTTTGTCCGTCACACTACAGAATGGACAGGTAAGTATTTGATTCAAAAACTTTTATTGATTGATTGATCATTGTTTGTAACCCTTTGGTCTACATCGACCAAGACTGAGTTACGATCGATCAAAATAACTCAATTAATCATAGTTGCGATGATCGTAACCAAGAAGACTTAGGGTTATGATCGTAACCCTAGGTCTGACATGGACTGGTCCCGGTCCCCATGTCAGACCTAGGGTTACGATCATCGCAACTAAATTAATCAATAAACATCTGAATCTAGACTACAGTTATTCAGTAAACTTTATTGCACTCGGTCAGCTTAATTGTCTAAAGTATAACCATTTAATTAAACTTTTCCTGATCACATTCAGTAAACCTGGTTAAATAAATACTTGGTAAACCTGATTAGTCATAAATCTCTTGATACATGTAATAATATAATCATGACCAGAGGCTGATGACGTTAATCCTTATAGCAACCATCTAAATATTCATATATACTATCTGTTGCAGGAATCCATTATCCATCCAAAAGGTGACTACCCACAGGTGTGTGGACAAACACAACACTGTGAAAGTACAACTGACCTCACCACATTGAGTCCACTATGTGAGGCAGCAGGTAATAAAGAAAAAGGAGTTTATAAAATGGAAGGCTCAGGCTCCGGCTCCATTTCATCGATCCATTGGCATTCTAAAATATCTGGTATCAAAAAAGAAGCTTTTGGCTGCGGTACGGAAGTAGATTCTATGGATTGAAAAGGAAAATAGTTTCGGCTTCAATGAAAACCCACAACCTATTCAGCATATTATGGATGACAGAGCCGGAGCCTGAGACTGAGCCTCCGTTTCTTAAATTCCCTTTTAAAGATAAGATGTTTCATTCAATGTTACCAGACAGATGCCCTCAAGAAGTAGATGCCATTTATTGAGGGAAATGTGTAGTTGATTCCGGGAACAAGACAATCCTCAATAAGCAGCCATTTGAGTTTCACCAGTAGAGGGCTCGCTGCAAAGTAAATATCCATGACAAGATTGCGCATCATTTACACAGCATTGGTTTTATTGTTTCTTAGCAGAAGTCAAATTTCATCTTTGTTCTCATACGATTCTCTTTCAGTACTTCACTGTCTGCGTGTGCGATTCCACTCTGGATCATACAGCACATCGGCTGGTGTCACCCTGATAGCTGTCAATCCATTTAAGGAAATAGAAGGTTGCTATGGAGACGATGTGGTACAAAGATACAGAAGTGACAGCACCAAGGTCAGATATTGAACTGTTACATGATGTCATCAGTCTGGTTTAAATGTTTTAGGATTTTCTTAATAATTCCTGTTTGAAATGTAGAATGAGTAAGACTTGCGGAGACACCATGTATAACACTGTGTGGTCCCCAGAAGGACCGATAATGTACTCTCATCGGTCCTTCTCAGGACCACACACCTCCCAAGAAGAGTATTATTCATGGTGTCTCCACAAGTCGTACTCATTCTAGTCTCTCCACCATGCAAAACGTCAAATCCTACTTGGTTGAAATGTATTCTAATTTTCTGTACAGACTTCAATTCTAACCATTGTTGATTATTTTGACTTTCTATCCTGTATGTGATGATAGATGAAGGATCCTCATGTATACGCTATGGGTGAGAGAGCCTACAGTCAGATGAGTAGCGGTGTGGGTCTTGCTAATCAGTCTATCATCGTCAGTGGAGAGAGCGGTGCTGGCAAAGTGAGTTCAACAGCATCAATGTCCACAATTTCTCCTGTGTTTCTTGCAGCATTTCTCATTCTCCACGTTGATGTTTTCAATCTTGATCTCTTGTTTGTTTCAGACATGGACAGCTCGCTGTTTGATGAAATACCTAGCCTCTGTCTCAATTTACAATCCAGGGTACGTACAACGAATGATCAATAACAGGAACAATGCATCAGTAAAAATTCAACATCGATATCAGATTAATTGCTCATAACCATCACTCCTTAAATTATGTTTTTTTTCCAGTGTGAAATTTCATTTGTATCATTGAAATGTTATTAAGAAGTTGTATACATGAAGAAAAAATGAAATTCATTTGACACAAAAACCAATTATGTAATGTCACTTTCATACTTCATATTTCGTACTGTTGAAAATCGTGTTCCCATCCCCATTTAACAGAAATTGATTTGCAACATATTCTAAGTCGGAAAATCATTTAAATTCTTTGGGTTCTGCTTTTTTTCCACATAGTACACCAGCCAAACATGGAAAAGTCATCTAGAAAAAAATTTGATGGCATTTTTTGTTAATAGCGGGCAACCATGCTAGATCAATTGTTCATACGATAACGAACAAAATGTGGGTGGATGCCACCCTCAATTATGCATTTCAAGGTCATTATCAAGGTCACAAAGGTCAAACAAGGTCAAAATTGGTATTTTTACAAGATGCATTCATTCATACTGTTTTTAATAGTTCTATCCATAAAAATTATTTTCATCATCAAGAAGATGTACACAGTTGATATAATTAACAGGTAAACATTGATTTTAACACATGAACGTATGCAAATCTGAAACACAAAAGTGTGATTTTCTCACTATGTGTATACTTTGTGTCAAAGTTGTTTGCTCACCAAATAATTGTATGTGAACATGTTCTTATACCCTACACACAATATACAACCCAGTGTTGTAATTAAGACAGAAATTATTGGATTGGGTCTTGCTCTACACCAAGCTACCCGCTATAAGGCACTGCTAGATCTGTTCCATGCAGCCAACCATACCATTGGCATTGGAGAATTGACACAATCATAGCTCAAAACATTCTTGACAGGTTTGTGAACATTTCAAACCACATGGGCCAGAAGCATACCATCATCACAGCTGACCAACCTCTGAACTCCAGAGGAAAGGAACTTGTACATGTCGTATGGGCAAATCCCAAGTTTGAGAATGTAATCTTTTCTCATGGGAGGACTCCATATGTGCTTCAATTTCTTATTGGCCAACACATGGAAAATGCTGAAGCGGGTGTTTATGCAGCAAACACTATCGAGACCATGCTGAATGGAAAAGCCTACTACCGTGCTGTTAGAGGACACCGACTGACATTTATAAGCTCTGTGGCACATCAAATGGCCTATGTTTCAATCATGGCTAGAGATTGTGTCAATTGAAAACAGAACACATGGCTTTTCCGCATATGATACATAAAACATTTCTCAAAATAATACACATCAATTATTTTGTTTGATTTAGACATATGGTTTAAAGTTATCCATATTTTAATGTAGAATACTTAAGTTTAACCCATTTGTTGCAGGGTTTATGGAACACATTGCTTGTCAATTAGAATTGTGTCACAAAGAAAGACCTTGCCTAAAATTGACTTTTGGTGAAAGAATCATGATCATAGCTCTTACCACTTTTAAATGAGGCGCTACTTCCTGTTTGACCGGAAGTAGAGGTCACAGAGGTCAATCAATGTGTCACAAATGAAGGACCCTGCCCAACAACCACTTTTGGTGAAAGAATGAACTTATTATTATATCTCAAACCGTTGATTTTTTGTTGATTTTTTAAAGATTTTGATTATTAAATTCAAATCGCTTGTCACATGACACAAGATGACGTCATGATGATGAAAAGGTTCGGCAAACAACTACCCTACTTCCTTCAGACCAAGTTTGGTTAAAATCGGCAGTTTAAAAGTAGCCAAAGAGAAAGTCTATGGTAACTCAAAGGACAAGAAGAAAGCAGGTTTTGTATCACATGGTCAGAAAAAAAAAATCAGAACAAAAACAATACCTTTTCCTTTGAACATGGAAAAGCCAAAAAGTCAAAGTCAAAGAACTTGTCCAGATTTTCTGAGCAGTACCAATGCTCAGGATCTCATGAAAGAGTTTGACGAGAAGAAGTCCAAACTTCAAACTGTGGTCAACATACATGGAGATGGTGAAGATACTGCTTGACTTCATCAGGGCTGTGAGGGATGGCAACTGGACGCTCCATCTAGAAGCATTCGCAGCAATGCTTTCATGGCTCACTATCCGATGACCACACTACCTATGCACGATGGGGACCTGTCTATCTCGCAGACATGAATCTATTGGATAAGACTGCACCAGAGGTTTATGCTGAGTTCATTGATGGACATTTTGTGGTGATGATAACCAAAAAGTATTTCAAGCAAGTTTTAGCCGATCAGGCAACAAAGTGGGTGAACAAGACATGCAAGATGCAGTACGGCATAATTGGCATCACAAGAAACGACCAGTCCAGATACAGGTTTTGTATCACATGGTCAGAAAGATCGCACATCACTCAGGACATGAGGCTTCTATTTAACCTGGATGCTGATGATGATGAAGAGGTAACCTTCACCTGTTCAGATATTCTTCAATCCCGTATGAAGCGGAGAAGCTTGCCTCGCAGCTAACAGCATTTAATGTGTTCCGTCAACATACGTCCATGGCTGAAGAGGAAGATGGAGACACCGAATCAGGCAGTTACAAATACCTCTGGTATCATTGGCAATGAAAGATGCTGCAACAGGGACATTGTAAGCGATCTGCTAACAGCTGAAGATAGGGGAAAGCGACTTGTCACTATCAATGTCAAGCAATGTCTAATTGACAACACTGTAGGCTGACACTAGGTTGATACTCCATTCATGTGAGGCAGTCAGCAAGGGATACCAAAGAGTGTTTGTCAACTGTAGAGACAGAGATGTCATGGTGCTCCTGGTGCACTTCTTATCAACAAAACCAGTTGAAGTTTGGATGATTTCTGGAACAGCAGAGAAGCGGATATGTTATCCAATACATGCAGTATCTGAGGGACTTACACAACTAATGAGGGATAATCTGCTCAGCTTCCATGCTTTAACAGGTCGTGATATACAACCTCTTCCTTTACTGGTCTTGGGAAGAAGTCATGTTGGAAAATCAACCACTATTCTCATCCATAGAATCCGTAGCGATTGTGAACTTTCGCCTTTTAAACAGTTTGTGTTTCACCTGTATGACACACCTTAAAGCAACCATCCATCAACCATGCAAGGCTTCAACTCTTTGGTAACGGCTAAGAAGGGTCTGGAGATGTTACCAACAAAAGATGACCCGGAACTTCACACGGCAAAAATCTGGCTGCAAGCAGACCAAGAGCACATACATGTACCATCTCCTACAGAGACCTCAGCTTGGAAGGAGTTGGGTTGCCTGAAACCTGTCTGGACAAGGCTACCCTCTATCCCTGATGCCTGTCTGGAGTTGATTACCTGTGGGTGCAAGTCTAAGTGCAGGACAGTCAAGTGCACTTGCTTCAGGAAAACCTTAGGTGCACTTTTGCCGGTAGATGTGATGCGAATAGACTGTTGCAACCCATCTGTTCCATATAGACTCATGCAGTACAGACATGAACATACATGTACATACATATATGGCTGTCAGGCATGTTATTTCCTATTCTTATTTGGTTTTCCACCTTTTTCTCATCCGATTGGATAGACAGGCACAGACCATTGATGCATAGTGGATGCATTCTCCAACATTGGTGGAATGCCAATGTTTTAAGCCTCATTTTGACGTTTGTCTATGTGTTTTATGTCAAAACTATTTCGACATACATGAAAAACAAAGTTTATATTAATTACAGAGGCTGGTTACATCAATACTATGACAACAATATTTGGTTTTCCCCCAAATGTACATGAGTTGAGGTTTAAATACCCCAAAAATGAAAAAAAAGTACATATTTTCAACGAATTGACCTTTGACCTTGAAAATGACCTTGAAATTCAAAATCCAGGGTGGCATCCACCCTAATATTTTTCCTCATACTATGAATGATCGATCTAGCATGGTTGCCTGCTATTAACAAACAATGCCGTGCAAAGTATAATATCCCATGTTGGCTGGTGTACTAACATCTCAGTGGTTTCCAGCCTTCTCCTGGTGATTGTATCGAGAGACGGATCTTGGATTCTAACCCAATCCTGGAGGCGTTTGGCAACGCTGGCACAGCCAGGAATCATAACAGCAGTCGCTTCGGTAAATACATCCAGCTACAGTTTGACAGGTAAATACTATGGCTTTGTCTACAGTCAGCATGTTCCAATGCATTTACAATGGGCCTAGACCTAGCTCTAGGCAACTAGTTTCGGATGCAGCCTATTAAGACATTCCATTTGTTTCTTTGTACCCAGGGGTATGCACATCATTGGTGCCTCTATCCAGACGTACCTCTTGGAGAAGACTAGAGTTGTTCACCAGTCCCTCGGAGAAAGGAACTTCCACATATTTTATCAGGTATGTGTAGGACTCTCCCAGCAGTTTTATGACAATAAATGAAAAGAGTAAGACATACCATTTTCTTTTCTTAAAAAAAACGTGAGTATGTTGGATTTACAATTACCACAGTTTATTTTAAGATACATTGGAAAATAGCAACATGGTTATAATCATCATGATTTTAACATTGATGTATAGAACCTTTTAATAATAATTGTATTGCGCCAACTCCATCCAAAACGGTGCTCATTGAGTCAGTCTGGTATCTAATCTCCTGCTATTGACCAACTATCATTTTGTTAATGGATTTGTAGTTATATCATGGAGCCAGTCTAGCTGAGAGAGAGTCTCTTGGTCTGGGTAGCGATGCACATCGTATAAAGTATCTCCCATTGGACACATGTGCAGATGAAGCTCAGCAGGATTCAGCAGCCTTCCAGTCAACAAGAGAAGCAATGTTCAACATCGGCATCTCTCATGACAATCAGAAAGATATATTCCAGGTAATAATTGAATAAAAGTGCCAGGCCACTAGCTACCTTGGACATCAGTTTGATGTCCCTGGTGGCCTTGGGACTTGGGCATTGTCCTGGACCCCTGGTAACACTGCCTTGGTGCCCCTGGTCCATTGTGCCACTGGTCATTGCCTAGCTAGGTAGCCCCTGGTCATTAGCTTGGTGCAGCTGGTCACTGCCCTGGTGCCACTTCTGGGCACTGCCTTGGTTCTACTTCATATTTTCACACACGTTTCATGTTTTCCCTGAAAGCTGCCATATACATTATATACGGTCTCATGACACTGTGTCTCTGTTTATCATCAGGTCCTGGCTGGATTGATGCATCTTGGTAATATCAGCTTCACTAGCGATGAAGACCTAGAATCTTGTGACATTGATGAAGACAACGCAGGTACATTAATATCAGAAATGACACCACACCAGTCTAGTACAATTTTAAAAATCATGATTGATGTCTAAATCTTATCTCCTAATCTAACCCGCACCCTACCTTTCCCCACCAACTCGTCCTTTTGGTAATCTTCATTCCAATCAATTTCAGATTGCCGGCTGTCGTCCAAGTTTGCCGTTGAGCTCCTGGGCCTCGACAAGGACGAACTGGAGAAGAGTCTGATGTTCCGTAAGATCACAGCGACACACAGTAAGAGGAAGAGCATCTTCATGAGACCGTGCACGGTAGAGGAGGCTGGGACCAGACGTGACTGTATGGCCAAGCTGCTGTATGCAAGGTGGATGCATGAATGACCCCTTACACACGTCTTAGAACTGGCAAAGAAAAAATCTTTAAAAATCTTAAAATCTTACACTATTTCACCATTTGCAGGGTCCCCTCTAGGGCACATTATTTGGACTTTGATGTGGGGGGGGGGGGGGGGGGTTCCATCAACCCCATGCTGTGCTTCGTGATCATATATGGGTTGATGTGGCTGGCTGCCAAAGGGCGCCCATGAAAGCCAGCAACTCGGTCACATGTAGCACCATCCTTCATAATTCTTTGTAATTGCTGGTCACCTCTGGAAAACAGTGTTTCACTGATGAGTAGGTAAACCCAGGGTAAACAAGAAATAAATAAATATAAGCTTATAGTGCAGGGCTGTACGTACAGTTCTGTAACCTTGAAAATACCGCAGTTGAGTAGAATGGGCTTCAGTAGGTTTGAATTTGTTAGGTTTTGAAGTGTCCTTTTTTCCCTTACAGGAAAATCTTTTATCTGACATGTCTGAGTGTATTAGTTATTTATAAGGAAATTGCAAACAAAACTTAAATGGAAAAAGAATTTCTCCATAAAGAAAAAATTGTTTTTCTAACCTTTCAAGCAAGGAAAATGTTAGATTATAGGAAATGAAATTTAATGGAGATTCATTTTACTTATTATTCCACAGACTCTTTGATTGGCTGGTTGCCTTCATGAATAAAGCCACCAGTGCCAGTCAATGGCATTCATTCATTGGTCTACTGGACATCTATGGATTTGAAAGCTTCCAATCAAACAGCCTGGAGCAACTCTGCATAAATTATGCAAATGAGAAACTCCAGCAGCACTTTGTGGCGCACTTCCTCCGGGCTGAGCAGGTGAAAAATTCATTAATGGATTTTTGCTTTTAATACTCAAAACTATTAATGTGGGATCTTTTAATAAAATTAAATATTGGTATTAACTTAAATACGGTATTCTGGAGGACGTTGGTTTGAATGCCGCTCTAGTCATATTTTTTTTGTTTTCTTTTCAATGCCTTAAAATTCATCCAGTCAGTTTCCCTTGTGGTCATTTGATATACATGTACTGAAATTAATTAGAAATTGAACAAATTAATTACAACTTTCCAGAAAATTTCAGTTCAAAAAGAACTTCTGTTGAAGTTAAAGACATAGTGCTTATATGCCTCATAGCTTACATCCTTTGCATGTAGCTCACCCAGTTGTTTGGAACTTTGTATATAGGTTACTATGGTAATTTATGTTTTTTTTCACGTTTGACAGGAGGAGTATACTACTGAGGGTATTGCATGGCAGTTCTTTAGTTTCAATGATAATCAGCCGTGTCTTCAAGTCATTGAGGGAAAATGTAGCATCTTCTCCTTCATGAATGAGGTAAACTGCTTTTTCATTTCACTATTTTTTTTTTTCTTTTCATTTTTTGGAAAAATTGTTTCAATCTTCAGATTTTTGGTTCGTACAATGTGTATATGAAGTCCATACAATAATCTTGATAAGTTTATCGTCAGTGTCACATTGAGCTAATAGGGTTGTATTAAAGAAAAACTGTATGCCTTCAACGCAACAGGAGTTTCATGCACATAGTGTCCACATATATCTTATTGCCTTAATAAATAGACTTTGAGTTAAGGGAAGGGCAGCCATGATGCAGGAAGTCCCCGAGCAACACACTTTACCCCTTTTTCTTGTCTGTTACTGGTGATGCAGATGATGCGGGAATATGGGGGATGCCGTGGCTTAGTGGTCTGGTGTGTTGTACCCAAGGTCTTGTGGTCAATCTACAGATTGTTGGTTCGAATCCAGCCATGGGCTAGTGGTGCTTGCATCCTTGGGCAAGATGCTTTATCACATATTGCTTCTCTTCACCCATGTGAAAATTGGCACCTGCGAGGGTAGAGATGGCTTTGTGGTTTGATTAGCCTCTATCTGTGCGCTTTAAAAGTAGTTGGAGCTGTATACTCCCCAAGGGAGTTGAGATGGTTTCAGGAATGTAGATGTAGACCAATGACCAGGGATAATAATATGTATAGCGCATAGAGAATCTTTGATTATTATGCACTATTATAAGTAGATATTATTATGATGTGTGAATGGTCAAGCGTCTTCGGTCTTCGGGATAATAATATGTATAGCGCATAGAGAATCTTTGATTATTATGCACTATTATAAGTAGATATTATTATGATGTGTGAATGGTCAAGCGTCTTCGGTCTGTTATTTGAAGCGCCCTCTATATCTCTCGCTATCTCTTATACAGGAATGCCGTCTGAACCGGCAGACTGATGCTGCTGCATTTGGTGCCAGACTACTAGACGGTGTCAGTGGTAAACACATGTGTAAACCTCCGGTCTCGGTCCGGTACCCTGCCTTCATTGTCAAGCACTATGCCGATGATGTCACCTACAGTGCAGAAGGTCTGATTGACAAGAATAAGGTGAGACCGTTTGCCAGATCCCAACAAACTGACAATTTGATCTTGTTTCCTTTGAAAACCATTGTCGTCTGTGTAATCCATATAATTACACGTTTACACCCAAAACTTTATTTAGGGATTTCAGTATAACTTTTGGCTTTTGAAGTTTGGATAACATTTCATTGTTTTGATTTCTTCCTTTTTCACAGGACCACATACCTACTGAGTTGATTGAGCTAGCTGCTAGTAGTGTCAATTCATTCGTCAGTAAGCTCCTTCAAAAAGACATCGCAGAGCTCCAGGTTGGTACACAAAGTTTTGTTTCACCGAAATCAAACTGTGTTACTATACGCCGTGATTGTGCTGAACTAGTTTTCAAGAGTATTCTTCTTTATTTTAAGTGAAGGAATTGTGTAATTTGAGGTAATTACAAGATCATTGAAAAGTGAACAGAGAAAAATTGACTGGAGCGGGATCTGAACCAGCGACCTCCTGAATACCGTACAGGTGCTCTACCAACTGAGTTATCCAGCCCTATGTTGATGGTGTCCCTAATAGTCAATAATTACAAGAATGTTAGCAATTACAAGATGTTATCATTTGATGTGTCTTTGTTCTCTAGAGCATTTCTGGGAAGAATGGAAAAGCACCAGCCAAAACAGTGGTTTCCAAATTCAAGGTAAGAATATTCGGGGCCAGCGTTTCCTGTTTGGTTGGAAAAATCTGTCTTTAAAGTTATATCTCTGCCAGCTCAGCTGCTAATAATTACTTGACTGATGGAGTTATGTCATGTATCACCTTTAATGGTTATTAATTTTGTTTTGTTCAGACTTCCTTGGATAGCCTGATGTCCACTCTGACGTCCACTACTCCTCACTATATCCGCTGCATCAAACCTAACCTAGTCTGTCAACCAGACATCTTTGACAGTCTTCATGTGGTCAGTCAACTCAGAGCCTGTGGTGTGCTGGAGACCATCGCTATCAGTGCCAAAGGATTCCCAGCCAGGTAAGGTCAAAGTAGAGACGTCGCGTCTAGCTGTACCGTGGAGCAATTCCAATCCAAAACATTGATTGAAAAGTGATTAAGGTCAAGGTTAACTTAAGGTCAAGGTTAACTTGACCTAGCAGAGAGCTGACCGCAAAGTCACTCCGCCAAACCACCAGGACCAGAGTTCTCCTGCACGATCTGCAGAAGATTCTACCAGGCCAGCATTGGACGTTACAGCCACAGACGGACCGATGCAAAGCAGACAACCTCCAGTGATGTCGTGGTCATCATCCCCGAGGATGGACGAACATGATGACGATGATGATGGATAGGACAGGATACCAGTCGTTACTTTGGGATTGACTAGAGATGTTTGCACAAGTGTACTACATGTATTATCCTCCTGGCGCAGAAACCTGAGACAATTTAGTCAGTTTTCATGAAGTCCACGTGATGCTGCCTTCTAAATAGACAGGATAATGCTTCCTGGTCACTGTCAGATCCAACTTCATTACCTTCTCTCCTTCACAGAATGCCCTACACAGAGTTCCAACAACGCTACAGAGCCCTCAATCCATCCTCAGATCACACCACATCCGAGGACGGTAAGACATCTGCAAAGAAGTCCTGCATCGCTCTCATGGCAAGAATCTTTGGTGAAGATGACAAGGAGAATGAAACAGAAGGGGCACAGTTTGGCACAACCAAGATCTTTCTCCGCAGCGGTCAGGTAGGTCGGAATAATAGTCTTATCTACACCATTCTACTCATCCAAAATACACCTGTCAGAATGAAGAGACATGATTGAAACAAAACATCTTTCAATCGTCCATTAAATGTTTAAATATCCTTGGCAACGTCATTTGGGCATGTCAGCACAGCACAAGTCTCCATGGATAAGTAGATTGCTTTTTTTGGAGTTCAAGTTTCAAGTTAATTTCCCATTGTCACAAGGAGATGTTCAGTTACCATAGCAACACTGATTGTTTGTATTTTAATCATCAAATAACCACAAGGGAAACCGACTTAATTTTATGTCATTAAAAAGTGAACAAAGAATAAATAAGTGGAGTGGGATTCGAACCTGCGTATTTTCATCATATTATCGACTGTTTGCTTGTAGCTGGAGGAGCTTGAAGGTCAGCGAGCTCAGGTGATGTCCGAGGCAGCCATGTGCATCCAGAGATCATGGAGGAAGTATCAAAGGTGGCAGAGATACAGGCGCCTGACAGCTGCCACATTAATACAAGCAGGTAAGGAGTCTAGGTGCATGACCTATTCATTCTACATTGCCCTGGATACAACCCAGGGACTACTTGCCTACCGAGGTGTTGGTCAGCTTGAACTGAATACTATTAACTCCTTGCTCACTGGTGCAAATATTTGGTCAACTCAATCAAGCCGCTAAGCACACAGATTTGATGAGCACAAAAGAATCTGCAAATTAGGCTTGCCTTTACTGACGTGGATGAGCACTGTATACATGTACTCAGTGCTCGTGAGTGCACATGAAAAAATCACATGCTGGCTCAGGTGGGATTCGAACCCACGACCTCCTGCTTACTAGTGCAGATGCCATACCGCTAGGCCATTGAGCTAGCTGGGATCAATGGGGTAAATCCAATCCAATACCATGGCGGGTACCGCAATTAATCATTAATATTCATGATTTTGGTCGGGAGATAGATAATATACAAATTTATCTGCTTTTAATAATAGACAAAAAATGTGCTTAGACGTTACACAGGTCACCAGCCAAAATATGATATATGATGAACACTGGCAGTGACTGGTTCTCAGCCGGATTTTGCTTAGCATCATATTGCTGAGGGAAAAGATATCTGCTATTAAAGGAGCTTCTTAATACTACAAAGTCCAGGTTATACATAATAGCAAGTTGTCTTTGATTGTGGATTCAAAGCGAGACCAGTGCATAGACGCTGACAAATGACGGTTTATCTGATGTTTGTTACCTCTCTCAGCTTACCGAGGCTGGAAGGTTCGTCAGTGCATGGAGATTATGAACAATGCAGCGAGGGTCATACAACAAGCCATGCTAGAGTACTGCATCAAGAGACAACAAGCAAGAGAACAGCTGGAGGCAGAGACTACTACCTCGCCTGATGAGGAGACTCCACGAGACGACGGCTCATTGCATGGTGATAACTCTTCTTCAGATGATGAGGTATGTAACAGAAAAAGTACACAGTATTTCAGTGACTTCTATTTAACTTATTGGCTGAGAAGATCTCCCATCCGCATAGGCCTAACTTTCCTCTCTCTGTTACTGGCTTGTACAGCTATGTGCAAAGGTGAAATTTCATTGACCTGGACCAAGTAAATCTCCTGAATTGTCTCAGGTTTCAACAGACAGATGAATATAGTACCCCAAGTGTCACATATTGTTGGGACGCTTTCTTCCAGCTCGTTTCATTGGTTATTATTTTTTATTTAGATCTGTGCAACTTAAGATGACCAGTGGGCATCCTATTCATTGTCTTGTCTTGTCTTTGTGGTACTTCTGTTATGTTGAGGTAGATGTTTTAATGAATCTTCTTCAATTTGTTGTTCATTCCCATCAGGAATACCAAGATTGCAGAGACAGGCTATCAGGTGGAGTGGACCGCCTCACCTCTCCATCACCTCTCAACTCACAAGTCCTGAGGTCACTGTCTGGGAGACTTCTAGAGGTACATGTCCCTACATCCTCAGTCCTCTTGACCACCGGACTTCTACCCAGAAGATGCAGTCGATGTGGCACACTCACCGACTCCCAACAGGACATTGATGACCTGGACGGTGATGACGATGATGTGAATGATGCCAGTCTTGAATCAACATCACCCAGACCGGCCCAGGAGGAAAGAGCCGCTACTAGTCTTGGCAGAACCTTAGTAGGCATCTTCAAGAAGCCTGCTGTAGATTTTGCACTGGCTGCAGTGGTGACGGCTTTAATGATGAAAGGACCTGTACAACTTTAGGAACTCATGAATATTCACAATTCAGAATTACAGAGAACGTGTTCTTAGCCTCGCCGTCCACATTGAATGATTAAGCCAAGTTATTTTTTGGCCACAATTGTAACAAACAACCACCAAATACACCAATACACTTGAAATAATGTCTCTAAAACCTGACCACGAACATCTCTGAACACAACAGATATATAAATCTGTCAACAAAACTGTCATTCCTAGTTGCGTAGCACAGGTTTTGTAAATGGGATGATTTGAAGATATGTTGCAACAAAACCATTTAACCTCATGATTCGATAGGGGTGAGCATGAATGAACTAAACATTAACAGAAAGGGAAAAAAACAATTGAATTGATGAAGATTATTTTATTGCTTTGGAGTGAGAACTTGAAATGTGTCTCGACAGGGATTTTTAGCTCTTTGTAATAACCTTGATACCAGTATGCTACTAATTTAAACATGTTACTAGCTTAGAAGCGTAATATTGACAAAAATAATGATGAAAATTATGATGTATGGTATGTAAACATTTGTTATTGTATCATTAATGTATAAAAATAGACTACGATAACTGATATTGTGGTGGAATAATGACAGAATGTACTGAATGCCACAAACATTCTATACCCATTTTCATAACTCATATTTTAGTATGTTATCGTTCTATGCGTTAGTTCGCTATTTTTTATACTTTCAGTTTGAAAGTTTGCACATTTTTATAAACTTAAAATTTTTAACCAAATTTGGGGAAAGGCCACTTGCATTTAGAAATGACTTGTTATGAGTCCTAGTAATGCTCTGTAATTTACATTTTTTAATATTTGTATTCTATTTTGATTGTGCAATAATGAACTAAATTGATCCACCCATGCAACTTAACTACCAATTTCTTTATAACAAACAAATTGTCTCTCATTGTAACAAAACTGATGTATTTCTCATATTCAAAATTACGAATACAATACTATTGTCACCATTGGCAGTGTGGTGCTACTCAATCTTTGTTTGTTTTTTTACGTGAATCTTTCCTCCACCAAATTTGAAATCTTGATTTGCAATCTGGCTCCAATATCAAGGCTCTGCTTTATGATACAAGTACTCATTCCTTGCTTACAAGGTAAGCGCCAAATTTCAACACGAGCATAGCAAGCGAGAAATAATTTCACGAACTTCCCCTGCAACTGAAAATCTTTTCTTAATGCATGAAATAGGATCTTGTAAACGTGGAATGCTGTAAGCACCGATTCCACGCTTAAATTCTTCAGGGTATTAGTGCCAAATTTCTTTGCTAGCTGAGTACAGCAGAATCCTTTGATAGTTACATCCATGCACACAACTAAAAATTCCTCTTTAATCCATGAAATGACCACATAACTAGTGCTGGGATTTTTATCCGGTTATAGATTAACCGACTCGGATTTAATTATCCGGTTACAAATTTCCACTAACTGTTAGCCGAAACTTATTGGAAAAAAAAGGGACGAACCTTTGGCTCATGCTCAACAACCCTAAAAGTGTAAACTAGATATTTCAGTCTGCTATTTTGTCCATTTTGCCTCAAACTAGCTTTTCACATAATGGATCTAAGAGAAACATTGTGTACTTGATGTAAATGCTTGATCTAAAGAATAACATCATAAAAAGCATTCTGAAAGTGACGATCATATTGAAGAAGACATATATATACCATAAATCGCACACGTTGCACGTGATTACATAGGTAATTTTTGCAATCAGTAACCGGATATGAAATTACCCGATTTTGCTGAGCATAATCAGAGCCATGAGATTGGGTCCGACTGACACAGCATCTTCAAATGACGTTTATACTTTGAGTATAAGAGAATATCAGTGGGAAATAATTCAAACAAATGCTGGATTTAGCATTACCAGTACTTCAGTCGTCTTCTATTTCGCTTCTTCTGGCATTCTTACTGTCAGTAGATGTCTCCCTCCATCAATGGTGATCAGCTCTCCAGTGACATATGAAGAATCATCAGATGCAAGGAACGCAATCACCTTAGCAACCTCATCTACTGAGCCAATACGCTTCATAGCATGGGATAGACTGACCTTTTCCTTGAACTGTAAGAAATAATGGAGTTGCAATAATAAATCTTCAATAAACTTGCTCAGGCAGAAATATGCAAATTACTGTTTTTAAAGGTAAAATACATGATTGGTAAAGGTCACAGAACAGCACTTATACACTTTGTCAAATCCAGCATGTACATGAAATGATAAACCTGTCATGTGAAAATTTGAGCTCAATCAGACATCTGAGTCACAAGAAAATAGCGAAAACCTGACTCAATTTTTCTTATAAAACATACAGAATGATTTTGATCTTACCCCGAGATCAAAACTGTTTTCAGTCTTTGTTTTACTAATTGCTGGATAAATACAACATTTCAGACGGATATATTTTAACAGTATGGTTCTTCCAGCATTATCTTCATATCCTGAAAGTTATAGGTAAATCTGTGAACATTTCTGTTTGGGTATGTTACCAATCCTGTACTGTACCTCTAAAATGAGCAAAGAAATCCTGACTATGGTGGGAATTGAACCCAGGACATTCTGTACACTCACCTGGGCGTACTCTTCATCAGTCATGCCACCTCGTCTATGTATTTCTGTCTCAATCACACCAGGACTGTACAAACAAAGAGCACAAAATGTACACACAAGAAATTACAACTCGCGAAAACAAATTCAAAACGGAAATATGACCACTATAAGGAGCTTTTTCATTCACGAACAAAATTATTCCCTTTATAGAGATTATTCGTGTGACGTCATGCATTGGCCGTTAGGTACAATGTTTGTACACATGTAAACAATACACTTCAGTGCAAACGCAATGTGCAGTGTCGTACACGTAACCATGGACAACATAGAAAAGCTTGACGGCCAATCACATGATTTTATGATGTCATGTGAATAACCTCTATATATGAACCAATACTGATGATATTTCCCTGATTCTGGATACTTACTTGACAGAGTTAACTCTCACTCCATGAGGTGCAAGATCTGTATAGTCAAACAAGGGAACACAAAATATTTGTAACCTGTCTCACCACCAAATTGATGAGTAATACCAGAAATACAAAACTGAATTCTAAACTAAAAGTGAGCTGGGAAAAGCTCCCAAAATATTCCAAAAAAGTGCAAGGGCAACAAAGAAACAAACAGGCCAAAAAAGTAAATTATTTCCACCAAGTGTGACAAAACATTCTATGGGCTTTTAATCAATATTTTGGTAAAAATACTCACCGTGTGCACTGTTCAATGTGAGAGAATCTAAACTAGATTTGGACATGCAGTAAGTCAACACTCCGGAAAACTAGTGAACAAAGAGAAAAATATCAACAGTCAGGAAGGAACATCTACAACAATGTTATAGTTACTGTTAATCATCTCCATTACAGGTTTATTTATGGGATATTAAGTACCAAGATTAGAATGTGATACAGCATATCACACTAGACTAGGTCTAGGCATCAAGCCCAAGGGCGGTATGCTCTCACAATAACAGGATACTTGGTGTGAGCTTCTGAATATGAATGGTATAGCTTCTGCTCAAAGATAGGCCTACATTGGGTGACAACTAAGGGAAAGGCTTTTGGTGGTTTATGAAACGGAGGCGTCAGGCTCAAGCTCCAGCTCTGTCATCCATATGCTGAAAAAAATAGGTTGTGCTTTTTCATTGAAGCCGAAGCTCTATTTCCTGTTCAAACCAGAGAATCTACTTCCAAACTGCAGCCACTAAAAGCCTCTACTTTGATACCCACTATTTCAGAATGGATTTACGAAATGGAGCCAGAGCCTGAGCCTCCGTTTCATAAACGCCCTTTGTACAGAAGTGGGTTTTAAGTCGAGCATGACTCTTAATGATGACAAAAACACCATGAAAGGGGAGGAGCAAAGGTGATGTAAAAGGGGAGGGGTATATTAATGTAATCAGATGGATTATTCAAAGCATGATCAAGCGCAGTAACTTACAGACATGATGCCGTTTACACTGGAGACATTAACAATTGCTCCTTGAGAAATAAAGACAAGAAATAATAAAAGGAATTATTCAAATTCAGTTGCCACATTGATGACCTATGACCTTTATGGTGTAGATGGACAGATGGACAGAAGTTTGAGAAAATACAAAATATTCGCCAAGATGATGTATTTGCAAAACTCATTCAAATTCTCTGGTTACAAAAACACAGCCAATCACAAACATCTTACAAGCACGAAATCCTCCAAAGTCCATTTTCCGGATCAAATATTTTGATATTTACCCTTTGATTTAATAAGATGTGGTTTGAGTAGGCTGGTGAGCTGGAGTGGGGCCCTCACATTCAGGTCAAAGGTCGAATCAAAGTCCTCTAGCTGGAAGGTCTCAATAGTATTTGGTTTCACTACTCCAGCATTGTTGACCTGTCAAATCAAACACATTCAAAATTTCTTCAAATTTCTACAATTTATTTTATATGACATCGTTAAACATTCAAAATCATCAGTGAATGCAAATTGTTGAAATTTTCAGGCTGGATCTCAAGTCTATTGCATGATTTAGGCGGTGTCAGTGAATCAAGCTGGAATTAAGTCTAACATCAAGAGATACCATGGATGTGTGCACTTTGATTGTCAGATGCTATTTGAATATTATTACTTCATACCAAGATGTCTATACGACCAAAGTGCTCCACAGTTTTATCTGCAATTCGTTTGACATCTTCCTCTTTGAGTAAGTCGGCTACAAGAAGAAGAAGCTGTGGACACAACAAACAGCAATCATTATAAACAATTAAAAACATGTCTGTCAGTGGAGTTTATGAAATGACTATAAATAATATCTACTTATATAGCGCACAATAATCAAAGATTCTCTATGCGCTTTACATTATTATTAGCCCTGGTCATCGGGCCATAATTTACATTCCTGAAACCATCTCAACTCCCTGGGGAGTATACATCCCCGGCTACTTTAAAGCACACAGAGGCTAATCAAACCACAAAGCCATCTCTACCCTCACAGCTACCCATTTACACCTGGGTGAAGAGGAGCAATATATGACAAAGCGTCTTGCCCAAGGACGCAAACACCACTAGGCCATGGCTGGATTCGAACCCACAATCTGTAGATTGACCGCAAGTTAGACATGCCAGACCACTAGGCCACAGCACCCCACACTATCCACAGAGATCATCAAACTAATAGAAGTGGAGACGGTAGGCTCGAATCCCACCGATCAACGTGTGAATATAATCCATGCCACCAGCTATGAGCTGATACTAGTGAGAGGTACTTGTCCTCATTAGCCCCAGTGCCACATCCAATGCCAGAGCCAGACATGCACTATATGTACCTTGTCCTCAGATAAACCATTCTGTCGACATTCTCCTGCAACTTTTTTGAGATTGACTTCATTACGACCAGTCAAGGAAAGATGACATCCTAATGAGGCAAAATATCTGGCTGTCTCTGCACCGATTCCAGAACTTGCTCCTACAAATCACAACAAGTCCAAAATATCATTTGTAAACAAGCATGGTTATCTGTATACTACATCACTAGGAATAAGATAAACTAATCACAGTACGTCGCCAAACGGTTTCCAAGTCGACTTTGAAATTAATTGAATGAATTTCAAGAAGTAGGCCTAGGCCCTACTGCCTCTTTAAAATATACCATATTTTTCTCTCCTTGGCCCCAGCCAACAATGTTTTGAATAAAAGGGAGGGAGAGAAATGAATAATTTGGGGAAACAAAAATTAGGCGACTATAATTATAAAACAAAAACATTACATAAAATCATTGGAATCCGGCAGCGATGTTCGCCATAATATCGTGACAACAGGTGGTGCAGTAGGTCTGCCAAGTGTAGTTACCTTAGCTGCTACTGCTATTCTAATTCTAGTGACTGTGCTACACAAGTACAGTACTACAATACTAGTCATTACAAAGTCACTGCACAAAGTAATGACTAATGAATGTGTATCATTGCACTTCATGATTCATTTGGATAGTGACCCGTCCTATGTCTAACTGCTATCATGCTTGAATTAATATGACACACAAACATGGGGCCTCAGCTATAATATCAGTTGCTTCTTATGCTCTAAATCCTCTTAATTATTACCTGTTATCAGAGCTACTTTGCCCTTCAGTGAGCTCATCCTAACTCCAACTCACGCAACTTGTTTTTCCAAATTTTGCGGAGCAAAAACAGTACCGCCTGATCGCTAGCTCTGCATGCAGCTGCAGAGCCGTAAATAAAGAGCTGCTGGTAATACCGCCCTCATCGGTCATTGGTGTACAGGCTGATTGTCGCCAACTTTCCTGTCAGAGTCGTGCGGTTATCTGAATGGAGATGACAATGACATAACATTAGTATATGTCACTGTATAATCGATGTCAAAAGTACCAATCGATGAGGAAAGAGTCACTGCTAGTATATCTACCGGAGCATAGCAAACAAGACAGTACATTTTACGCAATGATCCTTTTGATTGTTTTGTTTTCCAATAATTTATTGAAATGTTGCGGGAAAAAGACAAGCGCGCGGGCCTGGTACGGTGCGCGCTGAAAATGACGGTGATGGTAGAAAGATACTGTTAATATGTTTCTGCCCGAAATGCTGTATTTATCCATAAAAAAAAACGAAAACCAATGATCAGAAACAATTTTGATGATTTTAAGATCAAAAATAACGGTGAAAAGATTTTTGAAAAATACTGTGGGCGTTTTTAACTGCTTTCTCAAAAAAGTGGGCACCGTAAGGGGACTGGAAATTACAGATGACTGTTATACTGTATCTAATTCCTTGATATTTTTTGCCCATGAATCTGCATTTTTTTTTACAAAAACCAAAGTATAATTACTGCAATGGATGCCCACAACTAACCTAAGCTGTGACGTAAAGCCTTCGGGTAGCAGCTAGAAATCCACCAATAGCGAGCGTTTGTTTTTATTGTCGGGTATTTGACGGCCATTATTTCAAACGGTGTATTACAAGGAAAATGAAGGAATCTATACTGAGATTGAATATCGCATACTACAAAACAATTATTGAGGGTATCTACATTTTCTCTATTGAATGTGGCGCACCCGGCACATGCACTGACACCTTAGGCATTGTCGCCGACGCGTCGTGCTGTCGCAACAGTCGCATTGTCACATTGTCGCATTTTGATATAGGCCTGTCTGCAGTTTCGCCAAGTTGGGGCTCAGCCAATTAGTATTATAAGCCTTGATTGCTTTTTTGCTCTGGGCCGGTACAAAATGGATAGGGCCTAAAGTGCGCAGGGGAGACTCGACAGAGTCACTTGAACACTGGCATAAACTTGACATTAACGTCTAATCTTCATTCCTCCAAGTTTTTGGGCCTAATCATGCTTATTTACACCAATATAAGGGTACTGCTTGCCACGATGACACTTGGGGTGCTATCTTCCTTAATTAGTGTCTGCTAGAACATGAGACAATTCGGTAGATTTGACTAAAGGTATAGAAAGACAATTGGATTTCAAGCGCTCAGTCACGGTTCATACGATGATGTGCTCTTTCTAATGTCTTTTCCATGCAGGCCGGTTGGGGTTACATCACATTGGAACTACCTTGTATCCAGGGACTTTGTACATACAGCTATAATTATCATCATAAACAGCCTTGAAATTAAGCCTTGTCACCTGACTGTTACTATTAATAACAACTACAGACACCTCTAGAACGCTTTTTCACTATTTTGGTGATATAAAACAAAAAACAATCACATTGATAAAAGATTAGAAATAAATCCGTAGCCAGTAAACAAAGCCAATGCATCGTCCTTGTCTTTGCCACTGTCGTGTTTGTTGCTGTTAGTTGTCGTCGTTGCCTGTTGCTGCTGTTGCTGCTGTCAGTTGTTGTTGTTGTTGTTGTCTGATGATGGTGTTGCTGTTGCTGTCGTTTCGTCGTTGCCTGTTGTCTTTGTTGTTGTTGCTGTCAGTTATTGTTGTTGTTGATGATGATGTTGCTGTTGTAATTGTTTTAGTGATTGAATGTTTCTATTCATAAAGATATGATATATAGGATTGGTATAGAGCAGAATGGTATAGACTCAATGCTGAGATGCTGATTTGGAAAAAAATGAAGTCATTATAAAATCACGTGCACCAATCTCTTTTCGTTGCTTTCCCAAAACTTGAAGAAACATTCATTTAATAGATTTTGATGGTTTTGGCACAGGTTAGTTTGAAGATAAGAATTTCTAAAACTGGATAACTGAACTTGAGTCCCTTCCCCAAAACGAAAAAAGGACCAATTCATGACAAATAATGGATACCATTTCGTGATGAATTATTTTGAGTCGGACAGTAGCCTAGATTTCTTGACCATGGTTTTAATCAATGCTGATCTTAGCGGCTCATTATCAAACCCGCTAAACCCACAAAGGCCTCCATTTCTGGCTTAGTCTAGATAATGTGTTCGTGCTTATTTGTTGATAACAGTGGGTGGCTTAAAATAAACCTTAATCCTTAGATATCATCGGTTTTAGGCTATTTCCATCCTCCATATCTGACAAAGCTGAGGATTAAAACTAAAAATACATCCGTACTATACACGATATAGCCGGCCATAATCAAGGATACGTTGGAAAAGTTTTACAGCAAACAACTTAAGATATGAGCGACAGTGTTTGCAAATATTACCATCACATGATAATGTTTTCAACCAATAGGCATCGGGGACAGAGAGAACATGGTGAAACACACGAGATAGAACAGTGAATTTGATTGGTGGGCTGAATTTGATAAAGTTCGGACATGCGCAGAAGGTCAACCAACGTTACCTTTAAAACCGATGGACAGATCTATTTCTTCAGAGCATTATTTCAAAACCATCAACTTTGCATCAAATTTTAGTGAGCTAGTGGAAGCTTGTATTCCTGTTGTTTCATTTGCTGTTGTTTTGAATCATCATCAAACATGGGTCGTGTTGAACATAGTTCTTCGCTACCTCTGTCCTTTCTGCTGAAGTTTCTCAGAACTTTTTGGAGCCAGGGCAACCATCGGCGCCTGTTACTCCAAATCACCTTCATCCTGTCTGTAGTAACAGCCATCGTCAATTACAGACGAAGCAAACGACAGGCGATCAAGTCGAAAGGTACGGTCACTGATGTCCTTCGACTGCCTCTACCACCCGGTCCATGGGGCTGGCCCATCGTGGGTATATTACCCTCACTGGCCGGCGGTAACCCCCAGCAAGTCATCGCTGATATGAGTAAGACCTACGGCCCTGTCATCAGCTTCAGGCTCGGTACTCACCTTGTAGTCATCCTCAATGACTTCGATAGCATCAAAGAGGCCTTCGTCAAGTCAGCAGACAAGTTCAGTGACAGACCCAAGTTGACGATGTTTGAAGAGGTGCACAAAGGAGGTGGCGGAGCAGGTAATGATTCAGATTTAAAACAAATGTTAGGGTGTACCTCACACCCTAACCCTAACCCAAACCCAAACCCTAACCCTCATAAACCAGTCGATCATGAATAGAAAAAGAGTTGGAATAAAATAAAGTAGGTTTGAGGTGACGCCTTGTTATCTCTTCTGTGAGAGTGTGTGGTTCTTAGAAGAACCGATGTTTTTTTTTTATCTCTCGACGTTACGAACAGTGTGCTCTGTTCGTCTTCAGGAGGGTGACAGAAAAAGAGTTTTCTGCATTAATAAATTTAAAAGACGAAACACTGAAAGTTATCTCGAAATAATTCGTCACTTGTACTGTTCTGCTTCAATCAGCACAGCTATTCAATGGTGTTTGTATCATTACCCAACATCTCCTGAAGACGAACAGAGCACACTGTTCGGAACGTCGAGTGTTCACCACCGGTTCTTCCAAGAACCACACATGCTTTTCTACATGGTGCAATGTACAATGTACTACAGTACTTTCTTCAGTACTTCCACCATAAATGGCATTTATTCTTACTTTACCCAACAACTGTTCTTCTTTATCAGGTGTCGTCTTAGCAAAATATCACGCCAACTGGAAGAACCTGCGGCGGTTTGCCCTGAAGACCTTCCGGACTCTTGGCATGGGACGGTCTGCCATCGAAGAGAAGATCGCCGAAGAAGCCATGTTCGTCGCACAGGGTTTCATGGAGCAACGTGGCCAACCCTTCCGTACCAATACCCTCACCAACCTGGCAGTAGCTAACACAATCAGCATGCTGGTCTTCAATGAACGCAACGACTATAAGGATCCAGTCTTTCTGGAGGTTGTGGCTAAGATGTTCGTGTTGTTCCAGCAGTTTGGGGTAGGCATGGTGAACTTTCTGCCCTGGACGAGGTATCTACCATGGAGTGACTTCAAACATGTCAAAGACATCCCGACATTCTTCGAGGATAACTGGTACCGTCCTAAAGTGAGTAGATACTTCAGATAGTTTTATAATTTGATAAATTGATAAAACAATTATTCAATTCGCTCGTCTATGTTTTCATAATTTTCTGGAGTTACAATGATGTTATTTTCCACAAGTTTGATAATTATGTCCGATACTACCCTATAATGATCACAAGTGGAAGATAGTTATTAAAAACAATGGGAGGAAGCAGTTTGCTCCCCCCCCCCCCATCAACCAGATACGCCTCTGTTGACGGGACGTGACAATGACGACAAACGACGATGACAACGGTAAATGTATAACAATATTAACAAAGGTGACAATGACAATGTATATGACCATGGCACCGACAATGACATAAATCAATCACCTTCCCTCATACCTCAGTCCTCACTCATCGTGTCCATTGCTTCTTCTTTCAGATGGAGGAACACCTCAAGACCCTGAATGCCAATAAGATCCGAGACTTCTTAGACGCCTTCCTGATCGACTACTACCTCCAAGAAGACTCTCCCTACGCCAACGACGAGAAGGCTGTCATGGGTGCTATCGGCAACATGTTCGGTGCAGGCCTGGATACCACAGCCGTCATGCTAGACTGGAACATCCTGATGATCACCAAACACCCAGAGGTTCAGGAGAAGATGAGGAAGGAGTTGGATGAAGTGGTTGGACGTCATCGGACTCCAAGGTGGTCTGACAGGTCCAATCTTCACTATGTCATGGCTACTTTAGAGGAGATCATGAGATGGGCTGCGGCAGGACCATTCGGTTAGTATCCGTCGCATTATAATTCCTACCATTTGGTGTGAATAGTCTGAGGGAACAACCTTCCAAAAAGTTTATGCCACACGAAACGTGAGTGATGTTTTCCCCAACATAAAACCAGAATGCCGAATCTTGTCAAACTTTCTCCATCGCAGATTGCTATCCTCGAGACACATACTCGCATTTTCTGATTTCTTTTCTCAAACTAAACATTTTCCAGCATATCCCTGTTTTCTTACACTGTGTCTGTTGCATAATAATTATGTTCATCAGGAGGCCATCTTTCTTTGCCAAAGATATGCAGATTCATGGGTCTCCTGATGATGACTATAGAGCAGGCTAGTCGAAACAAGAAGTGTGAACGAAATAGAAGTGCGAAACCACGAACGATTCTTACTTGGTGTTTCAACAAACCGATCCACATACCTAGTCACCATGCAAAGCCTCAAATCTTTCTAAATAAACCAAATTCATTTCCCATTTGTGACTTATAATTGCAGGTGTGCCCCATTCACCGATCGAAGATACCGAGTTTCGCGGCTATTTCATCCCCAAGGATGCAGTGATCATCCCCAATATCCACGCAGTGCTTCGCAACCCAGACGTCTTCCCAGAGCCTACGGTCTTCAAACCAGAACGATTCATGGACTCCAACGGCAAGTTCGTCAAGCATGAACACATGACGCAGTTCGGATTAGGTGAGTGTCCTTCTCTAGACTTGTTCTATTAATTTTAATTATGAAGACTTAATGGGTTTCCGGACAACGAGCGCAAAAAGCCATTTTGCGAGTTCAAGGGCATGTACAACATTGATAACAAACCAAAACAGAAATGTTCACAGATTTACGTATAACTTACAGGGATTTAAAGACGGTAATGATAGAAACATACTGTGAAAAATTTGTCTGCCTGAAATGCTGTATTTATCAAGAAAAGAGCAAAATCAAACACTAAAACATTTTTGATCTTGGCAAGATCAAACATGAGACAGCTGATTCCCACACAACTTGGCGTAACAATTGCAACGGTTTTCCGTCGTTTTCTACTGTTTCCAATACTGTTTGAGCAGAACATTTCACAGGTTTTTTAAATTTCACGATAACTCAAATAATGAGCAGCTTGCAGCTGCTCTGTCACCTTTACCAATGTTGTACATGCCCTTTAAATTCGAATAGTATCTGATATATGGGTTTCTTTTAATTGCACATAATTATAGACACCCGTACCCTAATATTTGAATTTCCCATAACTGACTGTTGCATCATGGCACATGATTCGGGGCAAGCTTTTGCATAGTGTTTTGAGTCTGGGGAATTCAGGTTTGGATGTTAATACGTTCAGTGAAAGAATTCAGTGTATATAACAGAATGTTAAATTTTAACTCGCGATGTGTGCTTATTAACAGCTCCGAGTCGCTAGTGCATGCCATTTCCCCCTTTCACTCAGTATTTAGTTCCCACTCCTAAAATAGCATTTAAAATGAAACTTATTTGGAACAATTTCTGCAATCATTCGGCTGCAAGTAATTTTTCTGCATAAAGTATTATATTACAACCCAGATGTTTTAATCTTTCAGTTCGTTACAAAAGTGCAAAGTAAGCACAACTTTGATAATCTACATCGGGTTTAGTTATTAAAGGATTAAACGGTGGGCTAAATTTAGTCTTCAACAAACAGATCTTCGCAGACCCAACTGATAACAGATTAGGGAGTTTCAAAGCGATTATAATTAATGTTTACCCATTATTCCATCTTCCCATGTACAGGTCGCCGAGGATGCATTGGTGAACAGCTTGCAAGAATAGAGATCTTTATCATAGTCACACACACTCTCCATCGTTTCACGTTGAGGGCGCCCAATGGAGACCCAAACAGCATCAGTACGGATAACTACTTGGGACTATCCAAAAACCCCGTGCCGTACAAACTCTGCGCCATTCCAAGGACTGATACGTTAGACTTTGAGATCGAGATGGACTTGTTGTCTGATGATAACATCACAAATAACAACAATAATGATGAATGCAAGTCATAAATAAATAATAATTGTGCCAAAATATTGTAAATAGCTTGTATAATATTGTATTATTTTTTAAAGAGATTCGTGGCCGAAGGCTCATTAGGTTGAGTATAAACAAAGCGGAAATTTTGGTACTGAAGCCTTCCGATATTAATGTATAAAAACGGTTAATACTTTCTGCATTGTGAAATAAATAAAATGTTGGGTTTACCATAATGAAGTCCCCCAAGTCTCCAAATATTGTTTTTTCTTTTTTAAAGTTGGTGAATATCTGACATTTTGAAAGTAAGGTACAGGTTTGCCTGCGGTGACACCATGTAATGAGTGTGTGGTTCTGAGAAGAACCGATTGTTTAACTCTTCATAGGTTCTTCTCAGAACCACACACACTTAAGCAGAAATTACAGTACCTTATTTCGTACTTCAATCATAGCTTTTAAGGTATATGATTGGTAAAGGTCACAGAACAGCACTCACACTTTGTCTGGTCCAATATTATGAGTGCATGAATGTGAACATTTGAGCTCAATATCAGACATCTGAGTCACGAAAAAATAGCAAAAACCCTTCTCAATTTTTCTATATCAAACAATAAAAAACGGTTTTTATCTTACCCCGAGATCAAAACTGTTTCCGGTCGTTGTTTTACTAATTTCTGGATAAACTCACCATTTCAGGCGGAAATAATTATGTTAACGGTATGTTTCTACCACCACCATCTTCATATCCTGAAAGTTATACGTAAATGAACATTTCTGTTTGGGTATGTTACCAATGCTGTATACTGTACCTTTAAGTCTTATTTATCTGACATATTTTTGTTGGCGTGTCTTGTGATACCATATAAATATTACCATACCTGTCGTGTACATAATGCTGAACGTTTTATAGTGGCAATGAATAAATTCATATTCGCAAAATATAAAGCCAAAGTCATTTCCGTCTTCGCATATCATTTGCAAATTTAGCAGTCTGTCGCTTGTTAATAACCATACAATAAATATTATCATAGCTCAAGAGTCTAGAAGTTCACTGAGTATAGTCTGCGCCTGCGGCTGATCTATTATGCCAATGGAGCAGGTTTTACCAAATTCAAAAGCTCCGTCCAAAAACTCGGCTTATTATCGGCCCAAGCTTCGTCTCAGAATCCGCCAAATAAAACTGACCTAAAATGGAGGGTTTGGGGTTATGGTTTGGTTTGGTTCGTTTTCAGGGTTTGACAATTGGTTTAATGAACATTTTGAAAGGATCCCTGGTAACTCCGGACCCCTGATATGACAGCCAAGGTTTCAAAAAGATAAACATTGCATTTATATAACCACAGAGCTACTTAGCTCTATGATATAAACAACAAGTGACACTTTATGTGTTCAGGGGCATAGATAGCCGGGGGGGGGGGGGGGGGGGGGGTGTTATACTCTTGTGAACATGGTCATCCGAGGTCATGTGACGATGATAAATGATAAATTAATTATAATTTCACCAATCATCGAGCAGTGTCTCATAATAAAATACCACTTATTAATGTTCGGCACAGAATTCAGCAATGAAAATAATGGCTGTTTGTACATGGCAAGCGAAGGCTCATGATTGAATGAAGATGCCATTATTTTTGCGTTTCTGCATGCATTGCCTGCCTTCTGTTGGCCTATACTTATCATTGATTCCATTCCAGTATTATGATCATCATCATGTTTTCCCTTTTGGTCTGTGCTCGGCCTTTGGGGCGTGCCTCTAGACAGAAACGAACATCTAGAAAACGTCAGTTCAGCGGCTTCGTTCCATCCATCATTGTTCTCCTCACTTGAGCCCCCCCAACAAAAATGCAATTAAAAAAAAATTCTTGAAAATACTGGATCTTTACAGTTATTAAGCGGCAATTACATAACTTAAACCAGCGTTGTGTGGGTTATAGGTGCGACCCCCAGTAAGACATAGCAGAAGTAATAGAAGAACCCAACATATTGGGTCTTCTAGCCCCCCCCCCCCCCCCCCCCCCCCCAAAAAAAAAAACCCAAATAAAAAAATATTATATATAAAAAAAGTCCTTTATTGAACCGGTTTATGATTACAATAATAATGATTTTGGTAAAAAAAATTATAAATTGGTTGCACATACACTGTGCATAATAGCTGCACAGAATTAAATCTTGTTTACTTTATATAAGCATGACCTAATTCTAGTTCGCCTAAATGCTTATCAATTATATGTCCTAATTCTCACAGCTAACAAACCAGATAACGAACATGTTGCTATAAACCTCCTTGCCCTACAGATAGGACCTAGGTCTCATAATGTTACGTATTCTAATTCAGTTGACACATTTTAAGCAGGTGTCAAGGTGCAACTTGAACTGTTATGTATGCCATTTGTGTTTTATTAATTAATTAATTTACTTTAAGCTTCGAAAATTACCTTCATGATCCTTTAATATAACTTTCCAACTCGCTTCCTTTCCCTCTGGTGACTATGAACTCCTAGGCTCCCGAGACTTCCATTTCAAAGGTAGTATCATACTTTGGTTTTTGTCAAAGAAATACAGATTCATGGGCAAAAATGTCAAGAAAGATACAGTAATAGTCATCTGTGAAATTGGGGTGACCACTTTTTGAGAAAACAGTGAAAACGCCCATGGTAGGTCTATTTAAACAAAATCTTTTCTCAGGATTTTTAATCTTCCGAAGATCAAAATTGTTTTTTGGTCAATTGGTTTTACTCTTTTCTGGAAAGCATTCAGGTTTCTACCATCACCATCACCATACCCTGTTAGATCATGGAGCTAGGCTCCATGGTTAGATAGACCGTTTGTCATGGCATTGCTCCATGCTTGAACCAAGACTAGATAAATTCCATGATTCAGACTGATTCAAAGCCTACAGCCCGAGGCAGGAATGTACGACTGTTGAAGCACACATTGTATAAACCTCACAAAACAGCCGTCTATTTGAAGCCGTCACAATTATTTCCATATTATTTCTACGGCTATACAATACGTATGAAAATATGGACTGTTATTTCTACTTGAAAAACAGCTTTTCAGCGGTTCAAAAAATATTAGAATTGTAGGACAGTATGTTCCGATAGAGTTTCAGTGCCCTTTTTGATTGAAAAAGGCTGAACTTTCATTTTGTGTGAAATTTAAAACCGAGGTTGATTTGGCCTGACGGTAAGCGGGAATTAAAATTAAATGCCGGCTTAGTAAAAGTGCACTAAACAAGATGGCGACCACGATAGCGAACGGAGGTAAGGAAATGTCAAACATAAAATGTATCAAATTGAAGCTGTATTGATGCTGTTTGACATTTATTGAAGCTGGACTTTTAATACTAATGCTATAATTTCAATATGTGTTTGTTTGCAGATGAGGAGCTTCATGACAAGCTCATTCGAACCGTCAAAAAAGAGGTTCGTATTTTTTCTTCTCAAATCATGAAAATGATTCATTATTAGGCCTAACGTTAATCATTAGGCCTACATTCATATTTCATAGGCCTACTAAAAATTATAAGGGCTTATTAAACCTTAACATTATCTCAACAAAATTAACTAATTATTAGGCATTACGACAAAACGAGTGGTATTACTATTAGGACCTTGCCACAATATCTTAATTTTACGAGCATTGTGTAACTAAGGCAGGCCTAAGTTAGACTAGGGCCTCGGGCCGATATCATAAAGCTCTGTGACGCGTCACAACTCAATTTGCGACGCGTCATGGCTGCGACGTGTCACATAGATGCGATGAGTCCATACAGTATAGATGCGTCTTAACTCTGCGACGCGTCGTAAGTTTTATGAAATCGGCCCCCGTTTGGGCATTTAGCCATTAGTGTCTTTTACGCCACCCAAATTTTTTTCAGTATTTTTGGAGTTAAGAAACTGGGTTTTTTCACTGAAATATTGCCGAAATATGTTCATTTTAGGGTTTACAGGACCCATGAATAAATTTGCTTTAAGTAACAAATCAAATTTTAAAAAAAGAAGAGGCTAAATAAATACTGAAAATAATACGGGTGGCGTAAAAGACACTAACCCCCCTGTTTGTTTAACGCACTGGATCTCAGATTTTGGGATCCACGTCCTATGCAGGCGGGGTATGCAGGATTCGTGATCTTATGCATTAAACAAATAGGCCCTAGGTTTATGCAATTTAATAATTGTACAGCCTGACAAAAGAAAACCTTAGTACTCGTAACTCGATAGCACCATGCATGATCATGGAGAAATAAGATAGGCCTAGTCAAAACTCGAAAGACTTTTTTTGGCAGTGTATATTTAGCTTAGATTTGCTTATAAAATGTTGCTTACACAAACGATTTCCACTTTTACTTGACAGGTCAAACAAATAATGGAAGAGGCAGTTACAAGGAAATTTGTCCATGAAGATAGCGGGAGTATTATCTCTCTATGTGGTAAGATGACGTTGTGCTTGATTGTTAGATACTATGCCATGCTTACAGGGGCTAATTTCATAGCGCTGCTTAAATTAAGCACAAAATTTGCTCTTAAAAGCATAAAAAGTCTTTCTTGGTCAAACAGGATTACCAACCAAGTTTTCATGTGATGTTTACTGCTTTTGACTTGTATCCGGCCATTGTTTGCTGAGTATAACATTCACAAGGAGTTTTGCCTTGCACATTTTGGTGCTAAATTGGCCCCTGTAGACTTAATGTCAGATGTCTACATGCTGCAGGGTACCTTTCGTTGTGAATGTCAAGGGGTCACAACCTTGTGGGATGACCCCTCATGTTACAGACAATGCAGATTTCTAGAAACTATAAATTCTGCAACTCTAATATTGCACAGAATGTTCTAGTTTGAAATTGAAACGAAACTTTTTTTTTTTTTTTAATTGCAGCTGCAGTGGATGCGTGCCTGGCTCAGGGTCTGAAGCGACGCATCAGCGGGCTGTTTAAAGGGACCTTAACGACAGCCACAATACTCAAACATCTTGCTAAGCAGCATCCAGAGGCTGCTGAGGTTGCACACAAAGTCCAAGAGATTGAGAGCAGACTGGAAGAAGCAAACAAGTGAGTACTGTAAACGTTTCATGTCATGTGCCGTCTTTGGAATTTCTTTCTTCTTCTCGGTACACAAGTTGATTGTGGAACAGACTCTGTGGGTTTTCCCAGAATATTACTCTGGGGTTTTCCTCCTACCACTAAAACTGTATCTTCTTCTCATCATCTTTCCATAAAAGGTTTCAACAGGCTTTCGAGCTACAGTGCCTTGGGCGCTTTTGATGAATCCTTGGTTTCATAGCCAGAAATATATTAATAATATGACAATTACATATCTGAGGCCTCTTTGAAAACTGATTTCATGTGAATTGTTTAACTACTTGGGAGTTAGGAGGGCCTGATGCATTTTGATCCTAGCAGGATCTTTATCAAAGGCTAAATGACTTGTCCTCCTGCTAGGATCGAAATACATCAGGCCCTCCTATCTCCAAGCGTTTTATAAATATCAGGTCACTAATTTGGCTGACGAGCAGTTTGCAGCAGTTTAGTTCTTGTGTTGTTTAACAACTTCATAGGACTATTTGTCCAGATCTCTTAATAGCTGTTTGTGTGTATGGTAGTCTGTATTGGACATAACAGGTGGATGTAGATTTTATACTTATTATCTCACTGAGCAATATGAATATACACAGCATAAACATGTAAACATAATAAGAGTAAGTTGCATTGCTCATCATCAGGCCAGATGGCGGAACTGGATTTTTCATGATCAACATACAAGCAATCCAGTCTGTATACAGAGTACAGAGATCAGTATGCACGACAGGCCCTGTACAGTTCTACATGTACATAACGCCTGCATATAGTCAAAACCCTCTATAAAAAGATCTGAATTCCATCTATACAATGAATCCTAATCCATGCTCTGATGACGCTCAATAGTGAAAGTGAAAGCAATAGCGGAATTCCATAGCTGAATAGGAGGCTTGTAGATCTGAGGGTGTATCGAATGGGTTTTCAGACCTTGAATTTGGTTCTGAAAGGGGCAAGGCCACTTTCCATTGCAAGGGGCACTTCCATTGGAAAATCATAATGTCTATGGAAACATTTGAAGGGAGCACCAGGGCCAAGAACCAGGGCAATGAAGGTCATGGCCTCCGTGGCCTCCGTTAAATTCAAGGCTTGGGTTTTGCAAAGCGTTGTGGATACGGTTCACTGCCATCAATCTGATTGTCCCTCGGGCTTTGATCAGCAGAATTTTCCAGGCACCGTCAGAAATGTTTGATGCAGATTGATAAAATAACCAGGGATCAGTTTAACATACATGCAGTGACCTTTAGTATTAATAGCGTGTATGTATAAAACTATGTTATCATCATATATTTCACCTGTCCACTCACACACTTGTATTTGTCCTCCATACGGCCAACAAATTTATCCATGGACTCCGACTGGCATTTTTCTTCTTGTCTCATTTGTTAATTTGCAACAAATTATGAATTAGGAATCCATAGGCCTACTTGCTTATCACAGCATACATGTACATGTAGGTAGGGATGTTGATATTTTGTGTACATGTACACACATGTAGTTATTATATTGTACTAATGTAGAATTTGTCGAATTGGCCCCAGGGGCTGATTTCACGAAGCACTAAGATTGATCTTACATGTAAGTGTGAATTCATCTTAATTGCTAAGCAACATGTGATGTCACAGTACAAATCACTATGGTGATGCCGATCAACTCATCTTAAGATTAATCTTAGTGCTTTGTGAAATCCAGCCCTGAGTACTGCACTGTAGACATGGAAGATGGGTAGAACTTTGATATAATCTATACATGTAGGGGACATCACGTAGCTTGGATGTAGGTCTACTCGTACGTACACGGCATGCATACAGCTTTTATGAATCTCTTAAATATACAAAGTACTATTCAGAAGCAGTTGCAATGCCCTACATGTACATGTTATGCAAATACTGATATTTAGGAGGACTTCCAGTACACAGACCTTATATAGCACATACATGTACTTAATGTACATGTACAAGGCTAGTGGCATCATGTTTATTTCAGTTCAACTACCAACCACTTCAGGTTGTGATTCATTCTTCCCCAGTATTAATCAGTCCAGGAAAGAGGCAACAGTGTGATTTTACTCAACTTGAAGATACATGTACCGGTACATCGTAATGTTCACTGACTTCTAGACCCTGCTCAATCCACTTATAGTTAGTTTGAATTCCAGTCATCTAGTACCTGATGAGACGTGAGCAGACAGTCTTAGTGGGTGAAATCCACAAGGATTGTGAGGGGATTGCTGTGCCTACTTGTTTGTACATGTATGTAAATTGACCATCCTGTGATTCAAACATTGTAGGCTCTGTCATCTCATCATCCAGCTCATTGACTGGTGCCCATGGGTGGGTGACTGAAATACACCCATTGACTGGTGCCCATAGGTGGGTTCATAATTAGCCCATTGACTGACCTGTGCTCATGGTTAGGTAACTGATATGCCCATTGACTAGTGCTCATGGGTGGGCGTGTCTCTATAGGCAGATTGGTGATTGCCCATGGGATGGTGCCTATGGGCAAGTACCAATGGGTCAGGTGGGTGGGTACAGGTGCCTCTAGGCTTTGCCCATGTCTATCACTTCATGCAAACTTTACATCTACATTCAGTCCACAAACACCTGCTAGTAGCCTATCGGATCTTGTTTTTCATACTGTATAGTACTCCACCTGCCCACTACTGTACTGTATGTTACATGTAAATTTCCAAATGCATGGATAATGACTGCCAGATTCTCCATTGCCCTGATGAGCCCTTGAAGTAAACGGCTGAAGAAAACCTTCGTGCATGACAAATAAATTCAGTCGTTCACATTGTTGCCTTGTGTGATAGGTGTTTACAGTATGTTCAGGGCATTTCCATGTTTGTAACATATAAGTTACCTCTCTTTTAGCATTTTTGCATGCATTTCAGGGAACCATAAGTGGTATACTAGCTGATTCCAATAAGATGTTTTTAAATTGGAGTCTTTCAAGGATGATCGATCAAGGAATAAGTCAAAGTCATTTAAAAGGTAACTTACGTTACTGTGGAATTGCCCTTTACAAGAAGAAGTTTGTGCTGATACAGTTTCTAAACCGCAAACCAGTTGCACGAATCCAGCCCAAACTGTTGCAGGATATTAATTTATATCATTAGATATAGTGATGGCCTTGATTGTACATGATATATTTATCTATATACCCATCCAGGGTATTGTTTTATTGATGTTGAGGCCAGGCACTGGGCCGAGGCCTTGAATATCTGCGTTCAGCTGACATCAAAGAAAGATCCATAAAGACCGTTCCGTTCCCGGCTGTTCGTGCCATTACTCACAGAGATGCAGCTGGCTATATGAACGGGCCGTAGACAAAACATGTGCATGGATACATGTACATTATGTAAATTGCTTTTATTTCAATTGAATTATATTTTATTATCATTTCGTTATTTTTATGTTGTATTTGCGTGTTTTTTTTTCAATTTGAGATTTACTAACAATAAACATTTATCACATGTTCATAATTTATATCTAGTTATGTTGGTAAATTTCATCCAAATTTTCAATCAAAATTCTGAAATGACAAATGTTCAGACGCACCAGATATGTGCGGTGTACGGTGTGGATGTACATGGGTACATTCACCCTTGTAACAGGGAGCTTTGGGCTAAGTGCACTGAAGGTTGCATGTTAAATCTTACTCAATCAACCAATCATTTATTCAATCAAGATTATATTCTACCAAACCTCGAAATAATGATCAATTTTCCTTGCCGTTGATGCCTTTGTTCATTCAAGGAGTAATGCTACACCTGTGTATAAGTATACGCTTGTATATGAACTGCCATGAGGGACAGTCTACACTCTTTTTACATTCATTTCACGTACGGTGTTTGAATCCCGGAGGTCACGTGTTCATCGTGATTCAGACCATTTTTCCTTTGCCCCTCAGCGCCAAATCCTCTCAAAGAAATCTCAGTAGGCCTATGTTCTGAATGTCCTGTTGTAGGCCTACAGTTTCCTTAAGGAAACACGATTTTATACAGTATGTAACCTATAAATCATTAAATTCCCTCTTGCAGCAAAATTCAAAGAGCTATTTTAAAGGTACCATCATACTTTGGTAGCATACATGTACATGTAGATCTTCACAGATTTACGGTTTACCTATAACTTACAATGTACATAGATATGGTGATGGTAGAAACGTACCGTTAAAATCTTTCTACGTTTTTACCAGAAATGCTGTATTTATCCAGAAAAGAGTAAAACCAATGACCCAAAACAATTTAGACCTTTTAAAGACAAAAAATAATTGATGTTTTCTCAAGTGGGCACCGTATGGGACTGATATTTTCACAGATGACTGTTACTGTATCTTCCTTGATATTTTTGCCAATGAATCTGTTTTTCTTTGAAAAGTATGAAATTACCTTTAAATCTGATATTGGAGGAGAAAAAGCACATAATAGATATTCAATCCATATGACCAAATCTTCATAGATCTAAAATATCTATTAAGCTTTTTTTTTCTAAATTTTTGCTCATGGCGCGGATGGAGATTAAGCGTCATATTTAATTCATTTCATTTGAAGAGAGAAAAAACATGATGTCACGGATGAAAGCAAATAATGAAAACCAGATCAGTGTGATTCATTGTCATGATCCTGAGGAGAATGATATGAGTAATGGGCGTGTGAAACTGCCAATGAATTCAGCATTTGTTGACCTTCAAGCCGAACCAAACCACTGATCATTGTACTAATGGGTATACTCCAGTTTTTATGTAGTGTAAACTGGTAAATGGCTTTGAGTGTGAAACGGATGAATGGTTTATGAGTGTCTGTCCGTGAGATATGTAAGCTCATCAGTAAAATGTAAGGGTACAAGTAATAAACTGTTGCAAACTGCTCATCAACCAATATAATGACCTCAAATGTACAATCATGCGGGGAGTTAGGCCGCGTCAGGCTCTCTTACTTGTCTTAACTCCTAGCAAAATGTGAGGGTAATGTTATTTTGTTGTACAGTATATATTGTACACGTATATTGTAGTACGGTCTCCTTGATTTATCGTGAGTTTTAGAAAGCTCTTACTATTCAATTACATGCAGTTTAGTAACCTGTTTGTAATACAGTGTCATCATTGCATTACAATTTCTATTTTTAGAATTTTAATGGGGATATTATAAATGTAACTCTTCTTTTATCCATTAAAATTATAAAATATTGTGCTAACGGTGTGGTGACTACATTGCATTGCATTTCTGAATTGTACTTGGTAATAAAGAATGAACAAACCTTACATGTACGATTGTATGTGAGTACTGGAATATTTGCACTGTGAAAAGTGTTCCGGGGAAACTCTGGGACAAAAGGTTTCCACGTAAAGCATGCTCCCACATGTTCTGTAACTATATGAGTGTATGTCCACAGAAGGTTTTCAAGAAATAGAAAATGACAATTTTTTGAAAATTGCCGCATGTCACAAGTTGTAGTTTAACATTCAATGGACATTTTGGAGACAATTTCTCATTGAAAGGAATGGACATTACTCATCTCAGTGGTTTGAACAATTTAACGTGTTTACTGCACAAGAACAAAGAACACTCCACAGAAGGTACTTGTACATGTACATAATATACACATAATGTGAAACAAAGGTCTGTACAAGTTCATGATTTACGTGTGTCTGTACAGATACTGTACATGTATAAGAAGGGTCTTACAATTTACATAACATGTAGTTGTAAAAATAGGCCTAATTGTGTACACGTAGAGCTGAAGCATACCGGTATACAGTGTAGGAGAATACTGTAGATTAGAATGATAAATTGACATTTGACTGAGATTTGCCAGGCCTATAGTAGCTATTGGTTTTCCAATGAGATGGATAATATAAACAATCCATAGCAGATGGTTACGTTATGGAGTAATTACAAGTAATTTTACAGATTTATTGACAAGTCTGAATAATTCAAAGGATACAATACATTTACATACTGTAATTGGTCTGCATGTACACTGCACCTCTGTTGAATGATTTTGTCCATAATTCTGAGAAACCTAGTAAGTTGATCATTGACATGACCAGGGTAACAAGTAACTTCAGCATTTGTGAACCATACTTTTATGACTATGATTCATGTGCAAGGAAGATACAGTAACAGTCATGTGTGAAAATTCCAGTCTCATACAGTGCCCACTTTTTGAGAAAACGGTGAAAAACACCCACAGTATTCTAAAAATCTTGTCGCCGTTATTTTTTATCTTTAAAAGAAAAAGATCAAATTTTTTTTTGGTCATTGGTTTTACTCTTTTCTGGATAAAGACAGCATTTATGTATGTTTCTACTATCACTATCTTTATACCCCTGTAAGTTATAAGTAAATCAGTGAAGATTTCTGTTTTGGTATGCTACAGAAGTATGATAACTCTTTAAAAGGAAAATGATTTTCCCCAATCCATGTAAATTTGCCTAAATTGTAAATTCATATGAATCGTCTTTAATTTGTATTTGGACAATTATAATATTATAATTTCAATCCTTTCCTCGTCGACCCCTCCCTGCAAGACAGAAGTGATGATTGAGAAAGGCTAACATGTTTAGACGCTGAAGAATAATTATCTGATAGTCAGAAATACAAGGCCATGACATGTGAAATCCTATAAAGAGATAATGGCACTACTCACGTAATATCTGACATTTGAATCGACCTGCAAAGCAATGAGATACAACTCCTGAGGCAATGTGAGGCAGTGCTCACTGCTCAGTCATAAATGTTCTGACATTTTGTAATGATCCGCCAGCTTTTAAGGTAGTATCATACTTTGGTAACATACCGAAACAGAAATGTTCACAGATTTACCTTTAACTTACAGGGTATAAAGATGGTGATAGTAGAAACATACCGTTAATATTTTTCAACCTGAAATGCTGTATTTATCCAGAAAAGAGTAAAACCAATGACCAAAAACAATTAAAAAAAAAACAGTGAAATTTTTTTTTAAATATCGTGAGCGTTTTTCACCGTTTTCTTAAAAAATGGGCACCGTATGGGACTGGAAATTTCACAGATGACTGTTACTGTATCTTTCTTGATATTTTTGTTCATGAATCTGTATTTCTTTGACAAAAACCAAATCATGAAGTCATCAGTTTGTTTATTAGGCCATTAACAAATGGGCAATTCCACGATAAAGTGGACATGACCATCAAATTTTCAAACATGTCAGATCTTAATGGTTTTGGTATCAAATTAATGCTAAAAGACTGAATTTTTCAAAAATAATCATTGCATTCAAAAATAACATAATTAACATGTCTAAATATGCAAATGAAATCAGCATACTAAAATTTCAATTAAATATTAAAAAATACATTGAAGTTAAATGAATGTAGCAAGAGAAATTAAAAAAGGAAGTGCAAACTTTCAATTTATTTTCAGAGTTTTAGGGTTGACTATCATAATTAATTGATCAAAAGTTCAATAATTTCAATTTGTCGTGCTTCAGTGAATATTTAATTTATTGTAATTACTTGTCACGGTGTTACAGTAAAAATGAATCTTTTCGATATTATATGAAAAGTACAAACACAGAAGTAATGACTTTGATTGTCCAAATCATGACCACAAATAAGTACCATGTACAAGTACTGAAATGATGATCAGTCATTTTGTTAATTAATTAAAAAGTGTGAAAAACCTGTCACGGTGTTACAGTAACTGTAACACCGTGACTGTAACACAGTGACTTGCATTGCAATAGCACAGAAAATGAATGGAAATGACTTTTGTTGGAGTGACCATGTGTTGGAGGCTTGATGTTTTAAGAATTGTTTTACAATAGACAGAAGGGCCAAGCCAAAGGCATTTAAAATGGTACTAATACAGTCAATAATACAAGTAACTTCAAAATATCAACTGTATACTGGCACCCGTGTAAGACAATGGAGGGCAGAGTGGGGTGGAGGTGCTCAGGTGAAGTAAAAGAGGGGGAGAAATAAAAATGGAAAAAAAAAACATATTAAGAGAACAACCAGACAGAAACAAGTGTCAACCCTGAGTTTTCCAAACCTATTGCATCTGACAAAGAAAAAGGGGGGGGGGGGTCCCCTGCAATGCACTACACAGTCCAAGAATGCAAATTTTTACCCTTCTTTACAAACATATTTTGACATTTTGTAATGCTGACAAGTGGGAAAGCAGGGAAAACTTGGGAAAATCACCCCTAAAAACAACTTGGAGGAAATAATATCTTGAAACCTCATGAAATGTACAGTATTCTTGAATATCATGTGTAAATGTATGGAACTGTCACGGTGTTACAGTGTATAGTTTCACTTATCTTATTGTTTTTGTTAATCTGTTATGATTTTTTATAATGTTTTGTTTGATCTTGAAGTGTAAGACTATGATGTTGAACACTCATTATAAATGGTTGCTACATACCACCCACAGAAGAAATATTATGAGTTGCAAGTATGACAAAAAGATTCTCCATATGTTTAGTACATGCAATTCAGAAGTCACGGCGTTACAGTCACGGTGTTACAGTACATATATTCATAATCTATGTCATAATTGTCCAGTCAATAATTTTTTTTTTCCGATTGTACTTGATTATTATTACTTAGTCTCAGCTACATCCAATCAACATAACTTCTTTTCAAAATGTTCTTTAACTTCACAGCGTTTGTTTAGTAAACAAGGTGTGAAAAAATGCATGTGCATTTTGTGTCACGGTGTTACGGTACTAATTAATCATTCATAACTTATTAATTATTATGATGTTTCATTAATTCTTTCCATTTTAAAGTTTCCTGTGCTGATAGTAATAGATACACATTGAAAGTTTGTTCTCTAGGCTTACATTTAGTTTGCAATTTACATTTGAAGAGTGAAAATATACTCCAAAGTGTCACGGTGTTATCGTGGAATTGCCCAAATACAAAATTAAAGTCTCATCTCTGTGACCTTTTTGAATTGGTACATGTACACATGTACGTAACTACGTACATAACTAAGTGTCTCACTCTAAAAGATAATGTAGATTAGCTGTAGCTGTGTTGATACATGGTAACAAATTCAATTGAAGAATCTACAAATAGGGTTACAATATTAAAAATTCAATTCAGGATTCTGAGAAATTGATAAAAAGTTCATTTTTTGAATTGGAAAATAAAATAATCAGCCTTAGTTTGAGTGTAGTGTACAGTGTAGATTGCAGGGCAGTACATGTACTTGCCCCGAAACAGTGCAATATTTCATGATATACAATAGTATAATGTACAGTATGTTAATGCAGAATAATGTGACGTGTGTGTGTAGATGTACATGTACAGTATGGGATTATGGTTTCAGAGGGAGTATAATGTACACTGTAATGGCAGGTACATGTACATGTGTACATGTATTTATAGAAACAAAGGAATATCAAGAACCAAAGCTTTAAATGTCATTTATATTATACATTGTACCTCTCCAAATTGAGATAATACAAAGTCATTTTCTGTATAATTTGTCAATTAATATACAATTTGGGATATAATTGTACATTTACACACATGTACATGTGTACACTGTATATGAACCATCAGTTATCAATGCATTGCTAAACCATTTATGAAAATACATTACAAATTGCTTGGAGTTACTAGGAGGGCCTGACGCATTTCAATCCTAGCAGGATCTTTCTTAAAGGCTGAGGAAGATCCTGCTAGGATAGAAATGCGCCAGGCCCTCCTGACTCCCAGCATTTGATAAATTTCAGGTCATTTTGGCTGATGAGCAGTTTGCAGCAGTTTGTTACTTATGAAAATAAATGATTGAAATATACACCAAAGGTCAAGGGTCAAAGTTACAAATGGATATGGACATTTTGTTGTTTTATCCGGACATTAATAATTGTATTCAGTTGTTCAATTGTAAACTATTAACGACTTCCGACCATATGTCCACTCTGTTTAACAGTTGACTAGCATTTTAATTCTGCAATGCTGATTTGGATCGTGTTTATTAAAATAAACTTAGGCATATTTATGTTTTCCCGTTCTTAGTGGAAAATTCATTGCAAAAAGCCAAGTCCTTGATGTAAAATACTAGTTAACCTTTGCTGTATAAATCCCTAATTAATTGGTTTTGCACACAGGTGTCAGGCCGACTATATTGTTACTTTCCTCGTTGGCCATGACCTGGGTACATTGTGTACATTTTCTATTTCACTTGAAGCTGACAGGTGGATTGGGTGTTCAATCAGGGTCCGATTCTATGAGGTTTGCTACTGAATACTTGCATTCATGTAGGTTCACCTCAAGCCTGTAAAATTGCCTATTGCCAATGCCCTCCTGTTCTTCTTGCCTCTGGATTTTATACAGAAAGGTATTATCATACTTTGGTAGCATACCAATACAGAAACCTTCACATATTTACCTATAAGTTATAAAGATGGCAATGCTACTTGTAGAAACATATCGTTTTTCTGCCTGAAATGCTGTAGTTATCAAGAAAAGAGTAAAACCAATGGCCCAAAACAATTTTAATCTTCAAAAGAGAAAAAATGATAGTGAAAAGATTTTTAAAATACCGTGGGAGTTTTTCATTGTTTTCTCGCTGTATTTATCAAGAAAAGAGTAAAACCAATGACCCAAAACAATTTTAATCTTTAAAAGAGAAAAAAATAACAATGGAAAGATTTTTTATAGAACCGTGGGAGTTTGTCATTGTTTTCTCGCTGTATTTATCAAGAAAAGTGTAAAACCAATGACCCAAAACAATTTCAATCTTTAAAAGAGAAAAAAATAACAGTGAAAAGATTTTTAAAATACCGTGGGAGTTTTTCATTGTTTTCTCAAAAAGTGGGCACTGTATGGGACTGACGATTTCACAGATGACTGTATCTTTCTTGATATTATTGCCCATGAATCTGCATTTCTTTGACAAAAACAATGCGGCACCTTTCAAATGCAATATAGACATGATGGAGGAAACTCAAGTACTCTGCATGCACAAAGAAAACTAAGACAGCACAAAAGAGAACATTTCTGGCCTGTAGGTTTTTACTTTCTGAAAGAAAATTATATGAAAAATGAAATGCAATGATTGACTGTAAATTGCTTCATATGACATACATGTAGGGTCTTTACGAAATGAGGCTTGAGGCTAGGCTTGGGATTTATTTTGCTACCGCCATTTTGTGTCGTAAATGAAATTAAGGGCTTGAGATATATGGTGAAGCTGGAGCCTTTCTTCTGCTTCATCATGTGGTCCAATCCCTTCATTTCGTTTTGTGGGTTTCAAATGACGGTAGCGAAATAAGTACCAAGCCTAGCCTCAAGCCTGGTTTCGTACAGGCCCATTGCCTTTCTAGCTACGTGTTCAGTGCTATACCAGTTAATTTTGAAGGCTTTGTTGACAGTGATTGATACATGTAATTAATAATAACTACTTGTTATCTATCTACCACTGTTACAGGAAGCTTGGCAGTAGTACCAGTATGAATGGTGACAGTCCTAACAAACCACACACCAGTATCAGAGCCACGCTACAACAGCGCCATCTATGGATCCGTGTCGCTCTGTTTGAGAAACAACTGTCTAAGATCATTGAGCTTATCAATCAAGAGAGCAGGTGAGTAAGCCTGGGGCATTTCTCAAAGCTCGGCTCTGGCTCTGGCTCTGGCTCTGGCTCTGGCTCTGGCTCTGGCTCTGGCTCTGGCTCTGGCTCTGGCTCTGGCTCTGGCTCTGGCTCTGGCTCTGGCTCTGGCTCTGGCTCTGGCTCTGGCTCTGGCTCTGGCTCTGGCTCTGGCTCTGGCTCTGGCTCTGGCTCTGGCTCTGGCTCTGGCTCTGGCTCTGGCTCTGGCTCTGGCTCTGGCTCTGGCTCTTGCTCTGGCTCTGGCTCTGGCTCTGGCTCTGGCTCCATTTCGTGAAACAATTCTTAAGTTCCAGGTATCAAAATAGAGACTTTTGGCTGCGGTTCGGAAGTAGATTCTCTGGTTTGCAAAGGAAAACAGAGCTTCAGCTTCAATGAAAAACCACAACCTATATTTTCAGCATATGGATGACAGAGACAGAGCCAGAGCCAAAGCCTGATCCGAGCTTTGAGAAAGGCCCCTGAGCACGGACATTATTCAATGAAATACCGCCCTCGTGTAGTTAGGGTGGTCAGCACTATACAGTACTCAGAGTCGTGTGCTATTGCTGGCAAACATTCAGTTGTTTCATCTTGCAGGAAATTTCATGTCTTAAGACGGTTTTCTTTTTAAAAAATTGTTCAATACAAGGAAAGATAGTCAGTGTTTAAAGGAATTGTATTGACTTCCAAAGTCAGGATGCCAAAAATATCTGTGATTTTTAAATTATAAATGCAATAAACTAATTCACTTTGTAATTAAATTGTAAGAGAAGTGCGAACAAAATAGAAGTGCGAAAGTACAAATTATTTCTTACATGGTCAGATGGTGTTTCCGCAAACCTGTCCACATACATGTAAATTGTAATGATTATAAGAAAAGCAAATGATATTTCATTAAAGAGTAGACTTACTTTAGTTTCATAACTCACAGAAATAAAGCAAATAATTCTGCTATGATTTGTACACATATGACATATATCCAAATTGAAGAGTGTAAATGCATACATCAATAGAAGGACATTACAGTATCCATCACAGTAATTATTCCTGGTCAGAAGGACGAATAATCAATCCTGAAAACCTTTCTAAAAGGCTGTCCAGTTTTCCACTATTGTAATTAATGACCCTGATAGTAGTAACAGCCTTCAGCTATTATTAACGGCTCAGCGCATATGTACGTGTAAAATCTCTAACACGTCTTTTACCACTTGCATACATGTTTTATTGTCAAGAAGAAAAGAAAAAATAATATCCAGTTTTTGTGATATAGGGCATGGGTGTTGATCCCGGGGGATGAGGGGATACATGTATATCCCCCCAATTTTTGAGGTGGGGGGGGGGGGGGGATGGCGTGTATTATCATCCCCCCACCCCCCAATATTTTGAGGTTGAATGTCATTCAAGTTTTTTGTATAGAAATATTACATGATCCTCGTCATTTTTTTTGTCTTTGCGGTGTTTAATTCTTCTGAATATCGTTTTTAAATGCTATAAAATGCGACTTTTTGTCTCTTTTTCTTATTTGTTAAAAAGTCCCTGATTTGGGAGGGGGTATCCCACCTCCCACAGCCTCCCCCGGCTCGGTCGCTTCGCTCCATCGCATAGGACACCAAATCACCAATCATCCCCCCAATCATGAACAGAAATCGACACCTTTAGGGTCTGGTATAAAGTATTGGCATAGATTTTATCAGGATTAATAAATGTTGCCGAAGACAAGTTTGCTCTAATACTGGTGTTTGCTAAAAAGAACATGAACATACATGTACATGTACAACCCCTATAACAAACCAACAAAGAGCCAAGCCTGCAATCCAACGTGTGTGGGTCGATCAAGAACACATGACGTTTGGGAATGTTTGTACCGTAATTAAATAGATGTCACTAGATGACCGGGGGCCTAGGGTATTATAAAGCTGCTTCTTGGGAAATATTGCCTGGATACTCAATTACTCATGTACACATTAAAGGTAGTATCATACTTTGGTTTTTGTCAAAGAAGTAGGGCCTACAGATTCATGGGCAAAAATATCAAGGAAGATACAGTCACAGTCATCTGTGAAAATTTCAATTCCTTTCGGTGCCCACTTTTTGAGAAAATCTTGGAAAACGGCCACAGTATTTAAGTCTTTTCTCTTTTATTTTTTATCTTTTAAAAGATCAAAAAGATTTCCTGTCGTTGTTTTACTTATTTCTGGATAAATACACCATTTTAGGCGTTAAAATTTGAACGGTAGGTTTCTACTAGTATCATCTTCATACCCTGTAAGTTATACGTAAATCTGTGAACATCTCTTTTGGTCTGTCACCAAAGTATGATACTACTTTTAAGCAAAAATCAGTGTTACACCAGGCACATGCTCTGGGCTTGGATAGGCTTGGGATATATTTTGCTACCGCCATTTTGTGTCCAAAATGGAAAAAGGGCTTGAGATACATGGCAAAGCTAGAGCCTTTCTTCGGCTTTGTCATGTGGCCCAATCCATTCCCTTTGTTTCGTTTTGTGGGCCTCAAATGGCGATAGTGAAATAAGTCCCAAGTCTATCCTCAAGCCTGATTCCGTAAAGGCCCATAACTTTCACACATTTTTCTAATGTTGAGGAAATTTACAATGTATTGCACTAATAGCTCGTTGGATCGGAAAAACAAGCATTGCAAATTGCAGGTATATTACAACATTTTGGATCGTATGACTACTAAACTGCGAGTATAGAGATACGAACTAGCCCATTGGGAATAGTCATATGAATCATCAGTATTCATGGCCACACAAAGATTTACAGTCAATTCAAGCTTGATGGATCCCCTGGCTGTATGCAGTGATGTAGTGGAGACAGTTTCCTCCCGGGTCTGAGTCCTTCTCCTTCAAAATAGGGACTGGAGTCAAGACTAGAGTCCTCCAATACTGATCACAGAAATCATGATAAATTGCTTTGTTTACTATTCTATCTGAGGATGTACGTGTACATTCTCAAATTCATAAATTCTTAGAATTAATTCATTTTTCCTACCAATTTCATGGAATCATGGATACTAAACATAAAGAGCTGTAATCACTTACATGTAAGTAGTATCCTTATTTAAATAAATAAGTTCAGAAAATAAATTCATTGTTTTGCAAATGTATACATTTTCTCTATTTCCCAATTTCCCTGAAATTACTAGAATATCCAGGTTAACTCTATACCTTCCCCACACTTCATATTTACAAAATTAGAAAGGGCCACCTTACAGTATGTAATTTACAATAAATTACACATCTGAATCAATAGAAAAGCCTGTACAGTATTGTACGGCAGTGTACGGTGTATTGTGCTTAAAATCGAACACGCTACCTGGTGTACAGTACATGTACAGTATAGGCTGATGTAAACAGGCTCTATATGTACGTGTATGCGTTATGAATCTTAATTACATGGCTGTGTACAGTACCTGTGCCCGGCAGCCCGGTCTGTTTGGAGTGCTTAGGTACAGAGTGCGTCGCGACAGCTTGCAATGCATTCTTATTTGACGTCATTAAGGCTCTGATAATATGCATAAATTATTATACTGTACATGTAATGTACATACGCACTGTACATGTACCTAACGAGTACAATGGTTATTATGAATTCTTTTTGTTCAGTCCATGTAAATTAAGAATCTGAAGGGAAATAACAGTTGATTTTGTGAAAAACAATCATTGTTAAAAGTCATCACATGTTAAAGGAAGATGTACACGCGTAGAGTGAAGATGCATTTTCATCGCTAATTCAGTTTTCTTTCACAGCCTTGAAAGTTGAACATTGTAAATCTCATTTCTGCGCTGCAAATGTTTGCATGTTCGCAGGGCACGGGAGTGTTCATTGTACAATTATAGAATCACATTATCACAGGGACATTATGAATTACCAAGGATGGGTCATTATACGAAGCTGCAGTTTGAACTTGATTTGGTGTCTGATATTATAAAATGTCCATTAGTCAGTGGTCATAACACGTCCATCATGAATATTGACGTTTGTCCTGATGCTTGTTAATGGATAGAGGGATTGTAATTTGTATTCATGAGCCTGGGAGCAGTATACAAGTACTGTCCTGACTGTACGTGTAGGTCTGACTCCGTGTTAAATGTCACGGCATCGGTCATCATAATTTCATCTCCATAAATTATGAATTCTAATATGACATTTATACCATTGGGGAATTGAACGTACAGTACTACAGTCAGACAGTGTACAAGATGTACATGTAATGTATAGGGTCATTGTACTATTACAAGCTTTAAAATGCCCCTAGTTGATACTGTGAGGGCGCTGTACCAGCAGGGAACCAACCATCTTGTGATAAAAATCACATTGGAAATTTTGACTGGTAACCATTTCTGCTAAGCAGAATTGTACTGTAACGTGTTACAATTAAGCACATTTTCCCGAAGAAGTTTTAAAAAGTGTAAACATTGACATGATTGATTTGAGACATTTTGAGAAATTTCGTTTATTTTTGTTAAATGCCACATTCAGGTGCCTGAATCTGCCCTGAAACTGCAGCTGTAGTGATTATAATATTTGCCATTATTTGTGTTTGTTTCAGCAAATATTACGAGAAGGAAGCTCTAATGGCCCATCCAGCTGATGGTCCCATCATTGCATCATTACTTGGTGAGTTGAGATACTGACCATCATATCTCACTTTAGTCTATCTTTCTTGTTTGACCCTAAAATGGTTATTAAAATGCCGTCCGGTGTCCACTCATTATTGTGATGATCAGTTGACATGTTTGACGTTGGAATCAAACATGTTCTGTCTTGTGTCTTCCCTGATGAAGTCCAAATGAGATTGAGTCAGGGATGTGAGATTTCAGATTTTAATTGATTTTTAGATTTTTTGTTTAGATTGTTACTCGGAATTTCAGCTTTTTCGTACACATGCTCTGTACAAAAGTAGAATAGAAACTTTGAAAGTTCAGCCTTTTGCTTTAGATTGTTTGTAGTCTCATGTGACCTCCTGTACACCTGACTTAACATGCTTAATGTCCACCTGTCATACTTTGTAAGTGGACTGGCAAAACTATTAATTGGGAAATGGCCACATTTTGCAATCACACTCTGACAAAAGATTGGTAGTTATTTACTCCCAGACTACATGTACACCACGTATCTCATCCAAGATGCAAACTATCAGACCTTCAATGATTGTTTGTTTGTTTGTCTGTGCATCAGTTGGTCCTTGTGCTCTGGACTATTCTAAGATGAAGACAGCTGACCATTACTGGACTGACCCTCCGGCCGATGAGCTAGTACAGAGGCATAGGATTCATAGCATGAATCCAGGGGTCATCTCTACCACTCCAGCATCACCCAAGAGACCAGGACTACAGGTAAGCTGAAGCTGAGTCACTCATACATAGTCCCAGGACTACAGGTAAGCTGAAGCTGAGTCACTCATACATAGTCCCAGGACTACAGGTAAGCTGAAGCTGAGTCACTCATACATAGTCCCAGGACTACAGGTAAGCTGAAGCTGAGTCACTCATACATAGTCCCAGGACTACAGGTAAGCTGAAGCTGAGTCACTCATACATAGTCCCAGGACTACAGGTAAGCTGAAGCTGAGCCACTCATACATAGTCCCAGGACTACAGGTAAGCTGAAGCTGAGTCACTCATACATAGTCCCAGGACTACAGGTAAGCTGAAGCTGAGTCACTCATACATAGTCCCAGGACTACAGGTAAGCTGAAGCTGAGTCACTCATACATAGTCCCAGGACTACAGGTAAGCTGAAGCTGAGTCACTCATACATAGTCCCAGGACTACAGGTAAGCTGAAGCTGAGTCACTCATACATAGTCCCAGGACTACAGGTAAGCTGAAGCTGAGTCACTCATACATAGTCCCAGGACTACAGGTAAGCTGAAGCTGAGTCACTCATACATAGTCCCAGGACTACAGGTAAGCTGAAGCTGAGTCACTCATACATAGTCCCAGGACTACAGGTAAGCTGAAGCTGAGTCACTCATATACATAGTCCCAGGACTACAGGTAAGCTGAAGCTGAGTCACTCATACATAGTCCCAGGACTACAGGTAAGCTGAAGCTGAGTCACTCATACATAGTCCCAGGACTACAGGTAAGCTGAAGCTGAGTCACTCATACATAGTCCCAGGACTACAGGTAAGCTGAAGCTGAGTCACTCATACATAGTCCCAGGACTACAGGTAAGCTGAAGCTGAGTCACTCATATACATAGTCCCAGGACTACAGGTAAGCTGAAGCTGAGTCACTCATACATGCACCCCATGCAGACTCTTCCTCTAAAACTTAATCCCCAGACAGAGAAATACATTTTAATAAGAAGGTGATCAAAGCAAGCACAGTGCCCATGGATCAATCATTATGCTGTAGCTATACATAAGATGAAGATATATGTTGAGGGTGTTTTTGACAGGTGTATTATACCACCTGTTTTTCTCAGAATCACACATACAGACACACACACAAAGGAGGATATCTACATGGTGTTACTGCAAATCTTCATCCCATTGTACCATCACCATGCAAACCATGGGACCCCAACGGAAATTATGGGACCCCAACGAAAATAAGCCTATGTAATTGGCTTTATTGGGTTATCCCAGAATGAATCAACTGTATCTTGTTTATTATTGTATGTCCTTAGTCTTGCTGTTGATGATTTCTGAATAAAATAATAATAATAATAACCTTCATACAATAGTATAACAGTATACTGTATTATACCGGTACAGAATATTATATGTACCGGTAGATAGATTGTGTCTTTTTAAACGCTTTTTTCAAACATACCAAATGGCACTGTAAATTTACGGTAGCATACCTACACGTATCTTCCATGAGACCCATACATGCCATATTGCCATCAGTTCCCTTTGGTTTTTGTACTTGTATAGATATCATTGTAATTTTGTACATCATTCTAATTTTTCTTTTAAGTTATAAAGTTAATTTATTTTAATGTTTATAATACAACATTGTTACCTGTATATTGGATTGTTTGCCCTTTTCAAATTTCTTCTTGGTATTCTAAAAATAAAAATGATTGTCTCCATTTACTGTATTTGCTTGTGAACATAGGAGTATGTACACTTGAGCATGTTCTTTATTCTTGGTCTATCAGGTCAAGCGGACACACGGTCATCAAGCTAGCTCAGATGAACATCGTAGTACACCCCTCTCAGCTAGAGACTATGTAGAATCTCTCCATCAGAACTCCAGGAGTACATTGCTATATGGCAAGAACAATGTCCTGGTGCAACCGGTAGGTCCAACATCAACTTCACTGCTTCTTTATAAGAAGCATCTCCATCTGAATATCACTGTGTGTTTGGGAAAAGATGAGGGATGCCTTCAGCCGTCGTTATGGGAACAAATGATGCATCCACGTGCCGATTTGATGGCTCTGCTTTTATATGGTTTTGAGCTTGTGTAACACACTTGTGCGTATACCGGTATAAGCAGATTTGTTTCGCTATAGTTTGCACAAATATTTGCATGAAGGTAAGAACAAGCGAGTCAGGTTTTCACTATTTTCTCATGATTCAGATGTCTGATTGAGCTCACATTTTCTCAGGTTTATTATTTCATGTACATGCTGGATCATAAACAAAGTGTGAGTGCTGTTCTGTGACCTTTACCAATTATGTCTTATACCTTTAAGCATCTGTATGAAACTTGCGCCTGATATCAATTGATGGGTTTTTACATCAATCTTTGTTTGTTTTTCACTGTCCCTACAGAAGGAGGATATTCAGCACATTCCTGGCTATCTGTCCTTACATCAGACAGCGGAGCATCTGACCATCAAATGGACGCCCAATCAGCTGATGAATGGAGGAGGAGGAGGATCTGAGGATAGCGAGACTGACCCTGAGAAAAGGTGGGTACCAGACTATGATTAGGGGCCAATTTCATAGAGCTGCTCAAGCACCAAGGCCCTTTTCCAAACCTCTGCTCTGGTTGAGGCTCCGGCTCCAGTGCTGTCATCCATATGCTGAAAATATAGGTTGTGGCTTTTCATTGAAGCTGAAGCTCTGTTTTCCTTTTCAAACCAGAGAATCTACTTCAGAACCGCAGCCAAAAGCCTCTATTTTGATACCCGTTATTTCAGAATGGATTCACGAAAATGGAGTTGGAGCCGGAGCCTGAGCCGGAGCCAAGGTTAGGCAAAGTGCAGAACATTTGCTTAAGCACCAAAAACCTTGGTCAATAAAATCAGTATGGCAGCCATAACTCCTTGTGAATGTTATGCTCAGCAAACAATGGCCGAATACAAGTCAAAAGCAGTAAACATCACATGAACATTTGGTTGGTAATCCTGTTTTGATCAAGGAAGACTTTTCAGGCTTGATCAAATTTGTGCTGAAGCAGCTCTATGAAATTGGCCTCGGACCATGGCCATCTTGATATTTCCCTTCAGTTCTGCCAAATGGAATTACAACATTGATCCACTCATTTCTAGTCAATCTCATCTCCATGGATATGCTGTTGCCATGACATTAGTATCACTGTCCAATCAGCATCGCCTTCATTTTTCTGCCACGATCCTTTTTTTTTTCGTTGCAACAAATAAATGACATGCATTCCATAAATTGGTTAAATACATGAATTGAGAATAGATTAGAAGAGTTGAATTAATGAAATATTTATTAGAAATAGTCTTCATAACAATAAAAGAATGGAGTTGTTTATTTGCGCTAGAGATCGAAGGAACGAATAAATGGTCTTATTTGTAGAGTAGCGGATCTCATTTGTCATGTAATTGAATCAGGATAGCCGTTCTGTGCAGCGCGATTCTTGTTCACGTGCACATTGTTGATGAATAACCCTTAATTGCTGTAACCATGGTAACAGCCATGACTAATGAGATCCTGGGGGTAAAGTACATTCACCAACGACCGATGGATGTCACATGTTTTTACCTGTTACAGCTCACATGCACATTACTCACGTGCACAAGTCCTTATAGCTACAGTAACTAAGCCTTTTAGTGTACCTACCACCATGTGTGGATATTCCTAGTGGATACATACATGTAGGTGGTTATGAAAAACGAGGCTGTTGTGTATACATATCCCCTATTATCTTTTATTTTGATAATGTGCGTTCGTGTAGCTTCCACTAGGCAGCCCAGGGACCGATTTCACTAACGCTTTGCGATCATCGCTAAAGCCCAAACCATTGCTAAACAGAAAATTGCTATGCAAAGTAAGTAGCGATTGATTTTACGTTTAGCAATGGATTTTGGCATTAGCGATGATCGCTAAGCGTTAGTGATATCGGCCCCTTACCTAGGAATGGTTGTGTATATTGCACAAAACAAGCGAGAGGGTGGGGATGAGGTTGACTGATGTCGACTCGTGGAAGCTAAACGAACGCACCCTATGTTAATGTCAGTTGATTTGAAAACATGTACATGTATTGAATAACAAAACATAGAGTGCAGGTGATTCAATTGTGATGAATGTTTAACATCCCGGTAAATCCTTGTTTGCACGTTGTCCATTTCCATCGTCAGTGTCTAATGTGTTTTTTATTTTTACACAGTCAGTTTGTTTATTTCTTTTGTTGATTTTTGTTTGTTTTTGTTTTTGTCATTAGTCTTGTGTCACGAGCTCGGTAAGTTGCACTGTTAATTTGTAATTTCCATCTGTCATATCCACACATTGTTCGGATACATCCTGGTTTCCCTCCACATTGGTTGCTAATCCATTTCAGTCTCAGGCTTCAGATATGTAGTGGTGGTTGGGTAGAAGTTTGGCTATGTCTCATATCATTGGCTGTGGCTACATTATGACACAACCACTGCCAGTGACTGCTGCTGTTCCATAGACTTGTGTTATATCCGTAGCCACAGCCTGACATTTAGGACACAGCCGTAGTTACCACTTTCGGTGCTGGACCTAGTGAGATTCAACAGTAGGGCTTGGCAGAAAATGCATTGAACACAAAATAAGCCATGCTAAGCACTCATGGTTACCAGCCATGTATTCATGTGAGATGTGTCATTCGTGGCTGGTACCCATTTCATTTTGCTTTGCATATATCTTACAAATTCCTTCTGCTTATATTAGCACTTCTTTGAAATGTTCACTGAGGAAGCATTTGCTGCTTAGTTCTGATTGTTGGATTTGATTGAATTCAGCAGGGTTCTTATGAAATAAAGCTGGGAGTTTAAAGGGTCATTAATGGAGTTCAGATACCGATTCATTCTAATTGATTCTGGGACAAACTTTGACTAACTCTGACAGATTGCAATATATTGTGGTGGTTACTGGCAGATTCTAGTAGATTCCGAAGGGATATTAAACGTTTACTGTAATCAAAACTCATATGAAGTTAAATACATCTGTATTGTTATGAAACTAATCATGACTATCATTGTTTGTGCTAACAAATATTGTATGTAAAAAAGGAGATATTTTAAACCCATAATTTAACATCCCACTTTTCCTTGACGAAAAACCTACGTCACATGCAGAACGCCACGCAGTATACTGTGGTGCAAGCCTATACTAGTTCTGTAGGTGACGTCACGTACATTGTAGCGTGAATCGGTTCTGAAGGGGATTTTTTTGGGAGCGGGGCATATATGTACTGATTTTTAAATTTGGGGGGTCAAAAGTAAGCACTTACATACAAATATAAATTTAATATTGTTATTAATTATGTATTCAGCAATAATTTTAAAGCAGTTTCATCCCTTTCTTAAATTTGATTACAGTTAACCTTTAAAAACACAGATTTGAACCCACTGCACCTGCTTACAGTTTGAAGGTTATCCGCATAGTACAATACATACTGTATTACATATTGAATCCCTTAATAGCATATACATGTACCGTACATGAGTGTGTGAGTGACAATACATCCAAAATGTTCACAGGTAGAGGTTTTAAGTAACGTTAATGGTTTTGGTTTCTATTTCGTTCACAAAGAGTTCTTTGTTCGTTCCTATTTTCATAACAATGATGGACCAAATATTGCTATACATATGCACAGTCTGTTTACTTTTTATGTTTTACATTTAAACAATTCTGACGATATCTTATAGTGTAATGGAGGGTGCTTTGCAGGCTGCACATACAGTTCAATAAAAAACTAGAGTGTGCACTTTGCGCGTGATATACATGTACTCAACCATTACCAAACAAGGGCAAATGCGCACGTCCTGTTTCAAATTGTGTGTACGTATTCATGCCCCGGTTCGTTCGGTTCTGGTACGGCATGTCACGTCACGCGCAGTGCGCGCATTTCATCAGAGTAACATCTGGGTATGATGACTCTACTGCGGCTGCGAAGTTACACCGGAAAAGATGGCGGTTGCGCATCCATGCCGGAGTGTAGACAACATGCACATTGAATACGTAGCGCGCACTCTAGTTTTTTATTTAACTCTATGCGGCAGCATAATGTGGGCCATTAGAGCACTTGAACTTTCACCTGTTTGCACAAACCCCCTCGTTAGCTTTCCCATCAATATCAACTGATGATTGTATGATTTGATTTCTCATTGTTATTCCTATGCAGTATCTATTGGGATTATGCAGTGACGGTCAATTTGGAAGACATTGTCTATTTGCACTGCCATCAACAACGTGAGTATTAAACTACAGATTCATTTATGAATTGATGTGAGCATAGATTATATGACTGAACTAGGACTAGTGCTGTCTAGTCCAATGATCACAACCTTAGGGTGCCAGTCGGAAGCCATATCCCTTCTAATAAACTCCATGCCAGTGCTCTAGCATCTGTTCTATCCAGCCCTAAGTTGGTGGTGTCCCTAATAGTCAATTATCTTTGTTCGTAGGGCTGGATGGCTCAGTTGGTAGAGCGCCTGTACGGTATTCAGGAGGTCGCCGGTTCGAATCCCACTCCAATCAATTTTCCTTGTTCACCTTTCAATGACTGAACAATTCATTCACTTTCCCTTGTGGTTATTTGATGATTAGCTTTTCGTCTGTTGATAATCCCTCCTTGATTCACGTTGGTGTATTTGATCCAACCTCTCCACAGCGGACAGTGGAGGCACTCTGGTCCTAGTTGGTCAAGATGGCGTCCAGTACCCTCCCATCCACTTCCCAAAAGGTGGTCACCTCCTGGCCTTCCTAACCTGCCTAGAGAACGGCCTCCTTCCCAGAGGTCAGCTAGATCCTCCTCTCTGGTCTCAGAGGGGTAAGGGTAAGGTCCTACCCAAGCTACGTCGGAAGACATCGGCTCTCAACTCCAGCTCCAAGGAAGGCACTCAGATATTTGAAGGAGAGGAAGCCACTGACTATGTCTTCAGGATCATTAAGGCATTCAAGCCCGAGTATGGTAAGCTCATTAATCTATCATGACATCCAAGAACTACTCTTAAAAATAAGAGTGGCTTCTCGCAACACTGAGGCTGTTTTAAGTAAACTATGTTTGATCTTTCAATTGAAATAAGTTTTATTCGGAGTAAAGGACTGATTTTGAGAAAGCAAGGCAATGGGATACACCTTCTGATAAGATCCAGAATTTTGGTTTGTTGGGAGGACATGTTAGACTTGACGTTTTTTTTAGGAGTGAGGAATTTTTTATCAACTGTCAGGAGTTGTTTTGGAATATTTCAAAGAATTTAAGAAACAAGGTCTAGGTCCGGATTATGATTAATAAAAAATTAATTATTATATTAAAATAAATGACCAAAATTTGAAATTTACCCCAGAAATTGAATTGACAAATGTTAGATGATCAAAAATAAATTAACACAACAATTCTATGTAAAACTAGAGTTTATGGCTGTTAGAAACAGCGCATAAGGCTTTTCCGCATATGGTATTTTAAATTGATATATAGATATATAATATGCTATACAAAGAAAGGGATCCCTCAATGGGACAAATGGAAAAAAAATCATGATCCTAGCTCTTACCACTTTCTAATGAGGAGCTACTTCCTGTTTGGCAGGAAGAAGAGGTCACAGAGGTCAAGCTATGTGTCTCAAAGAAAGACCTTGCTTAACATGGACTTTTGGTGAAAGAATCATGATCCTAGCTCTTACCACTTTTTAATGAGGAGCTACTTCCGGTTTGACCGGAAGTAGAGGTCAGAAAGGTCAAGCAATGTGTCACCAAGAAAGATCTTGCCTAACATTGATATTTGGTGAAAGAATGATGATCCTAGCTCTTACCACTTTTAAATGAGGAGCTACTTCCTGTTTGACCGGAAGTAGAGGTCACAGAGGTCAAGAAATGTATTACAAAGAAAGACCTTGCCTAACATTCACTTTTGGTGAAAGAATGATGATCCTAGCTCTTACCACTTTTAAATGAGGAGCTACTTCCTGTTTGACCGGAAGTAGAGGTCACAGAGGTCAAGAAATGTATTACAAAGAAAGACCCTGCCTAACATTCACTTTTGGTGAAAGAATGATGATCCTAGCTCTTACCACTTTTAAATGAGGACCTACTTCCTGTTTAACCGGAAGTAGAGGTCACAGAGGTCAAGCAATGTTTCACAAAGAAAGACCCTGCCTAACAATCACTTTTGGTGAAAGAATCAACTTAATATCTCAAACCGTTGATTTTTTGTGGATTTTAAAAGATTTTGATTATTAAATTCAAATCACTTGTCACATGACACCTGATGACGTCATGATGTTGAAAAGTTTCGGCATACAACTACTCTATATGGACTTCCTCCAGACCAAGTTTGGTTAAAATCGGTTATTTAAAACTGACCAATTTGATGGGTAGAACGCCCCTGTGCAAAGTCTATGGGAAATCAAAATGGAAGAAGAAGAAGAAGAAGAAAAAAAAAAAACAGAACAAAAATAAAGGCTTTTCGCTTCCGCGAAAAAGCCAATTAAAAATACCTGAAGAATTGAACTTGTTTGCCATGAATTAAAAGTTAATTGTTAAAAATAATCATATTTTTGTTGATTTTTCTTGTAGTACCAGAGGATATCATTGATCCCAAGAGAGGCAAGACTGGGGGATTCCCCTGGTTGCTAAGAGACAGTGGTCCAAGACACACCCTGATCAGGCAACATGAAGCACTAGCTAGTCCTACTACTACCACATCAAGGATCTATTCACCATCCTCACCAAATACTGAAATACCCATCATGACTGCTGCTGCATCCAGGTTAGTACAAACATCCTCACCAAATACTGAAATACCCATCATGACTGCCGCTGCATCCAGGTTAGTACAAACATCCTCACCCAATACTGAAATACCCATCATGACTGCAGCTGCATCCAGGTTAGTACAAACATCCTCACCAAATACTGAAATACCCATCATGACTGCCGCTGCATCCAGGTTAGTACAAACATCCTCACCAAATACTGAAATACCCATCATGACTGCCGCTGCATCCAGGTTAGTACAAACATCCTCACCAAATACTGAAATACCCATCATGACTGCAGCTGCATCCAGGTTAGTACAAACATCCACACCAAATACTGAAATACCCATCATGACTGCCGCTGCATCCAGGTTAGTACAAACATCCTCACCAAATACTGAAATACCCATCATGACTGCCGCTGCATCCAGGTTAGTACAAACATCCTCACCAAATACTGAAATACCCATCATGGCTGCTGCTACATCCAGGTTAGTACAAACATCCTCACCAAATACTGAAATACCCATCATGACTGCTGCTGCATCCAGGTTAGTACATACATCCTCACCAAATACTGAAATACCCATCATGACTGCTGCTACATCGAGGTTAGTACAAACATCCTCACCAAATACTGAAATACCCATCATGACTGCAGCTGCATCCAGGTTAGTACAAACATCCACACCAAATACTGAAATACCCATCATGACTGCCGCTGCATCCAGGTTAGTACAAACATCCTCACCAAATACTGAAATACCCATCATGACTGCAGCTGCATCCAGGTTAGTAAAAACATCCTCACCAAATACTGAAATACCCATCATGACTGCCGCTGCATCCAGGTTAGTACAAACATCCTCACCAAATACTGAAATACCCATCATGACTGCAGCTGCATCCAGGTTAGTACAAACATCCTCACCAAATACTGAAATACCCATCATGACTGCTGCTGCATCCAGGTTAGTACAAACATCCTCACCATATACTGAAATACCCATCATGACTGCTGCTGCATCCAGGTTAATACAAACATCCTCACCAAATACTGAAATACCCATCATGACTGCAGCTGCATCCAGGTTAGTACAAACATCCTCACCATATACTGAAATACCCATCATGACTGCTGCTGCATCCAGGTTAATACAAACATCCTCACCAAATACTGAAATACCCATCATGACTGCTGCTGCATCCAGGTTAGTACAAACATCCTCACCATATACTGAAATACCCATCATGACTGCTGCTGCATCCAGGTTAATACAAACATCCTCACCAAATACTGAAATACCCATCATGACTGCAGCTGCATCCAGGTTAGTACAAACATCCTCACCATATACTGAAATACCCATCATGACTGCTGCTGCATCCAGGTTAATACAAACATCCTCACCAAATACTGAAATACCCATCATGACTGCTGCTGCATCCAGGTTAGTACAAACATCCTCACCATATACTGAAATACCCATCATGACTGCTGCTGCATCCAGGTTAGTACAAACATCCTCACCAAATACTGAAATACCCATCATGACTGCAGCTGCATCCAGGTTAGTACAAACATCCTCACCATATACTGAAATACCCATCATGACTGCTGCTGCATCCAGGTTAGTACAAACATCCTCACCAAATACTGAAATACCCATCATGACTGCAGCTGCATCCAGGTTAGTACAAACATCCTCACCAAATACTGAAATACCCATCATGACTGCCGCTGCATCCAGGTTAGTACAAACATCCTCACCAAATACTGAAATACCCATCATGACTGCTGCTGCATCCAGGTTAGTAGTCTAAGTACAAACATCTCAGATGACTCTGCCAAGGTCTAACACTGTACAGTATCCATGTGGTACTTTCTTTGGTCAGTGTTGGGCCATTAAGCCTTGTGTACTGTAGAGATACATATGCCCTTTATAGCATCCCTGCATCCCTATGGCACATTCTTGTGGCTTGGTCCAAGTGTGCCCTCTTATATGTTTAAAGTGCTATAATAAAGTGCTAGGGCTCTTCAGTCCTGTGTCCTTCAAAATACCACACTGTGCAAGTTGATGCTTTTATTATAATGTTACAGTGCCAGGGATCTACAATTGTAAACAGTTTGATGTGAAGTATTATAGATGGCTTGGAGAAATTTAGGATGGGGTTGAGGTTAGTGCTGTGCATCAAAAACGGATTCACGGGCTCCCGCTTAAAATCTTGCCATCCGGTTTCAAAATTTCAAAAACGGAATACGAAACCAACATTTTAAAAAGTAGACTGACGTTTGCCCAATAAATAAACAACCCCAAAAAGTGTATACTGTATAATACATACTTGAATTTCAGTCGTTTTGGGTCCATTTTGCCAAGCAGAAACAAACTTTTCGCAAACTTGATTAAACAAATATTGCGAACAGCCTTCCGAACGCGACGATCGCTCGAAAGAAGACGTAAACATATCGCGTACGATGCATCATGAACACCGCATGCCCACCACGTGGCCGCATGGCCCGGCCCATGCAGCAGCAGAATTGCATCCAGAAAATTCCACGATGTCTATCCGCGCCGCACCATTCAAAGCATACGTTGTACACCAGTACACAGTCGCCAATTCGCAATCGGGCCGGAAGTGGAAGCCTACATGTCGTACGTACAACGTGTGTATTTGGTGCATGCATTCAAGTTGCGCTCGTTACCGTGGATTTCGGCCTGCTTCAATGCAGATTTTTTGGTAAGAAATGTGACATGTCACGCTGAGCAAGTTATGAAAGATTCTGACTGAATATTCTGTAAGGTTGCCGGCACCAAATCATCGCAAGATTCCCAAACACGCACGTAGATCGAGACCAGAAACTGAATGTATACGTCGGCCGGCGCAACGATCGTTGTAGCAATGTTTTACACACTCCTACATACAGCGCTATGCATCCATTGATCGTGCACATTATCGACACGTGCGTAATATAGCGCTATCATTCATTTTTATGAATCGGAGCTCGGGCAACCGCTAATTTTTTCAAAGCGTTTTCCGGTTTTCAAAAGCTCCGAAAATGCACAGCACTAGTTGAGGTGAGACCATTATAGACCAATGTTTGTATTTTCTGATTGTCTTCCTAGATCCTCAATCAAGCTACTGTGTGACACTATGAAAAAACAGATCATATCAAGAGCCTTCTATGGATGTAAGTACCTCAGAGACAGAGTCTCATCTTAAGTGCTACTTGGTGGAGCCCCAGGTGGCAATTAATGTCTGCATTCCTGGACTGGGTCTCCCATTAAACATCTCTTTTTAGCGGAATATTGTATCATGTTTTGAGCAGAGTTGTGATAACTTGAGTCAATGACTCGACTTGAGTCCGACTCGAGTCACATTTTTCGGCGACTTGACTCTCCTCGAGTCCCTAAAGCTAAATGACTCGACTCGAGTCTCTCATCAGAATGACTCAACTTGACTCTACATTCTTGACCTGATAACTTGACACAAGTCACTTCTTTAACATGACTTGACTAGACTCGAGTCACAAACAACAGTGACTCGTTACAACACTTGTTCTGAGGCTGGATATTTCATCATGGTATTGTAATTCTATCTACTCCTACCAGGGTTGGCTCATTGTAGACACCTACGTACAGTCCGTACTCACCTATCAGGCCTGGTAGATGCTAACATCATTGCACTAGATGCATCCGATGGATTAGATGCTGGTAAATGGGCTACATTCATGGAGGCTGGAAAGGTAGGAATCCACCGGCTGATACCGGGCTTGGTTTCACGCTTAGCAGACTATAAAAAGACAGAACACCTGGGGCCAATTTTATAAAGCTGCTTATGCACCAAAATAAGCATAAGCATCTTTCCCAAGTAAGCTAAAGAATTTGACAAATTAACAACAGAAATAGGCTGTGGACTTGCATAGTGAGCCATAGATTTATGTAGTATCACTTATTTGCTAACAGTAACAGTGAGTTGCCAGAACATTAGCATGCTATTTCCAGTGCTTATGGTTATCTATACTATGAGATGAAAACACAATAAGCACAGAACTTGCTGCTAAGCAGTGCTCACATTGGCACCTGTTACAACCAGTTAACATCATGGGACATGAAGCAGGTGATTAGGCAGTTGTGTGCTTAACAGATCTTGAATGTCTCTGTGGTCTATTGATGAATCCTACAAGACTCATAAACCTCCTGCCACCCTGAGAGTAGACTTATTTCATTGAGAGTAAGAAACTTGCCAAGAGGACTTCTAACCAATAGATTGTCTATCCCTTTACCAGTCATCCAGTTTACTAGGTAAAGGATGCAATACAATGACTCCAGCCATTGAATGATTGATTGTTATTTCCTGTACAGGATGTGAATGAGGAAGAGGTGATGCGATTGATCTATCTTGGAGGAGTGGCTCATGAGATAAGACAAGAGGTAAAATGATACCCCGGTATTCATAATGGTTAGGAGAACTTGTCTGTTTGAATGGGCACTGGGTTTGACAAGGGGCACCTATAGCATGATTAAGAAACCAAGTGATGCAGCAGGGGTGATTCAAAACCAGAGACCCATGGAATACCATACCTGCACTTTCACCAAATGATGAGCTACCCATCCCTACGTTGGTGGTGACCCCAATAGTCAATTACCTTTGTTCGTTCGGCAGTAAGAAGCCATTAAACCACTCACATACTGCTATATCCCAGGGATCATTTTCATCGATACACGCAGCAATGCTACAACCTGAGAACAGTACATGGGGGGATCACTCAAAGAGAATACAGCTTTTTAATTGATATACTTTTTTTTGTTTAATTCTTTGAAGGTTTGGCCCTACATGCTTGGTCATTACAAGTTTGGTTCAACAGAAGAAGAGCGAAGAGGAGTAGATGCTACAGGACGTATGACCTACGAGCAAATCGTTGCTGAGTGGATGGCAGTAGAAGCCATTATTAAACAGCGTGATCGAGACACCCAGGCAGCTAAGCTCTCCTCAGAGAACAGCTCCGAGGGCCAGATCCCTCTTCAAGGTCATGACCCCAGCTTAGACAGCGAGGTCTTTGAGCTGGAGGAGGACAATGATGAATATCTGGAAGCCGGAGAGGTCCGAGCAGGCAACGATGAAGACCTATCACCAGAGCAACGGGAACTAATCCGCAAGGAAGAGTACGTCGTCATCGAATGTCGCACTCCGGAGAAAGAATCCGACCGTCGTCATCTGAAGCACAAGCACAGCGATGCCTCGGTGGATGAAGGCATCGGGGCAAGCATCGCCAGCTCTGGAAGCGTGAAGTCCAGAGACAGCCTGAAGCACACGACCAGCGAGTCTGATCACTGCCACGAGGAAGACATAGAGGAAGGTGAGGTGAGAGTTGAGCTGTGTAACGGAGAGGAGGTATCATCACCTGAGGATACTAAGGATGAAGATGATGATAATCATAACAAGAATGGAGAATGTCTGATGATAACTGACACACTGTCTGCTGAGACAATGGCTGTATCTCCAGCATCATCCAATGGAGGTGTCTACACGGTGAGAAACTTAGCAATCAGAACATCATCTTACCTCAACTCGAATCATATCACGTCAAATCTTATCATTCTTATCATTGGAATCCTACCATTTGTAACCTCACCATTAAATCGAAAATTCGGACAGTCTTTCATCCTGCTCTAAAGACACATTTCTCTCACAGATCTTGTCCTTCTTATCTTTAGCTTTCTTCTTATCATCATCTTGTATTCTTTGCTTATTTGGCACGTTATAAATAGTGTTATTACATGTATTTCTGGTTCCTATCAGTTTTAAAGTCTGTATTGTTTATGCATTCACACTCCACTATCTGTTACCAGTAACGGTTTATGATTTTTAGACTTTGAGAAAGATCTTGCTTGGATCAAAACTTCAGGCTTCACTTCACTTAAAATATATTTTTCAGGTCAATATTTCTGTTGAGCAGTTTGCTGCAGTTTATTACTTTTATTGTTATTCATTATGATTATGATTATTTGTGATTATGTACAGACTGAGCTACTGGATACCTTTAGTCTGAATCTACACCGTGTTGACAAGGACGTCCAGCGTTGTGACAGGAATTACCATTACTTCAACAACAGTAACCTAGAGAAGCTGAGGAACATCATGTGTAGCTACGTCTGGGAACATCTGGAGATTGGTTATGTACAGGGAATGTGTGACTTGGTAGCACCACTATTGGTCATCATCGATGATGGTACGTCCATCCTAATCCCTGGGCTGGATTTCATGAAACTTAAAGATTAATCTTAAGATGAGTTGTCATTATCACCATGGTGATTCGCATTGTGACATCACACTTTGCTGAGTAATTAAGATTCATTCAAGAATTCAGATTGATCTTAGTGCTTGGTGAATTTGTCCAACTGGTCTCATTCCTGGAAGTCTATCTTGTAATCTAACCCCTCTGAATAGATTGGAAATTGAGATATATATTAGCTCTAGCCCTTGCCATTTTGACTGAGAACTCCTGTATCTATCCGTCTTTCCGAATCTAACCCAATGGTACTTTGGTTCTTTGGACTTGGAGCCAAGATAGGCCATCAAGTCCGATATCATGATACAGTGCCTTGGTCCGTCTGTCCTGGGGCCAATTTCATGGAGCTGTTGAACTCACAAAAATTGCTTAGCACAAAATGTCTTGCTCAATAGAACAAACCACCATCAAAAATTCCATTTGATATTCATAGTCAGCGAACAACAGCCAAAGAACAATCACAAGTCATACACAACACATGGAAATGTGGTTGTTAATCCTGTTTTTATTAAGACAGGAATTTCATGATTAGCCGTGTAATTGGCCCATGAGTGCTACAAAATTCTGCAATATTTGGTTTGAAATCTGAGACAAATCAGTCAAGATCTGAAATGAGCGGAAGAAGTCAACAAGATGTTCCTTTGATTCAAAAATAGTATGTGCCATTCCTTCAGTAATAACTACTTTAGCTTACGTTTACACTTCACATTTTGGCATCAATTTGTCTCAACAAGATCAGTGAGGCTTCATAATACCCAACCAGACTCAACAGGAAGGTACTCCTATGATGGCTAGAGCAAGCTAGTCGAAATGTTGAGACCTTACGATAAGTTCAAACGAAATAGAAGTGCGAAAGTACGAATGATTCTTACATGGTGTTTCCGCAAACCAATCCACATACTAGTTGTCACCATGGAAAGCCTCAAATCTTTTAGGAAGGTCCTTGCTAGATTCAAGTCCCTTTCCCAATCTTTGTCTTTGACCTGCTGTTAATATCATGATGCTTTCATGTGTCCTTGCAGAGGCCAAGACATACAGCTGTTTCTGTGAGTTGATGAAGAGAATGAGCAAAAACTTCCCCCATGGAGGTGCAATGGACACCCACTTCGCTAATATGAGATCTCTTATACAGGTAGGCATTACTGGCACAGAACACTGGGTTCCATCTACTCCCATTAATCATCTGCTTTGGCGTGTCTCAGTTGTACCGCATAGTGACGTATCTCAGTGAGAAATAAGATACATCCAAGTTTCAATTGCCAACAAACTCTGGTTCATATCCTGAAATGAAAAAAAGGTTTTTTTAAATGCTTGAAAGTTGAACAAGAATAATCAAAGGACTTAAAGATAAGCCTGACCTTATTGTGGGTTCCGTGTATAGAAATGGAGCATTTTGTTTAATACAATGTAGTTTAAGGACTAGGTATAATATGAAAATGTAATTTCTTTTACATTCTTCTCCTTTCAAAAGGAAAGATAAAAAACAACACTACTCCAAAGTCATATCAGGGCTTACTATAACATTTGGATTCTTCTAGAATTATCCTGTGATTGCCTGGTTTGTTTCTCATTAGATCCTGGATTCTGAGATTTTTGAGTTGATGCATCAGAATGGCGACTACACTCACTTCTACTTCTGCTATCGATGGTTCCTGTTGGACTTCAAGAGAGGTAGGTTACCAGCTACATCATTCATGTAGTGTGTATGAAGCAGATTACCAGTCAAACAGTGTTGGTTCTTAGTACTAGAGGAACATTTAGAAAGCAGGACACCAGTCAATCTGACACACTGTCACTGATATAGTTTGCAGTGTAGGGCTCCAGTCAAACTGTGTTGATTTTCAAACCACCTTATGTTTTGTACAAGCAGGATACCAGTCAAGCAGGGCTGGTTCCCAAACACACTGTCGCTGATATGATGTGCAGTGCATCCCGCACTGTACATCATATCGACCAGTCGAACTATATTGATGAACAGAGCAGAGGTCTTTCTCAAAGGTTGGCTCCAGCTCAGGCTCCTGCTCCATTTTGTGAATCCATTTTAAAATTATGCTTATCAAAATGGAGGCTTTTGGCTGCGGTTCAGAAGTTGATACTCTAGCTGGTTGGAAAAGGAAAACAGAGCTTCAGCTTCAATGAAAAACCACAACCTATATTTACAGCATATGGGTTACAGAGACAAAGCCAAAGCCGGAGCCGGAGCCGAGCTTTCAGTGAGAAAGGCCCCAGTTATATTTTGTACAAGGGTACCATTCAGGCAAAGCTGGTTCCCAAACACTGTAATACAGGATACCAGTCACAAATCAGACGTGTTCCCAGTCACTTAACCCTCTATTCCTATTGAATTCTTTGACACACAGAGCTGGTATATGATGACACGTTTGTGGTATGGGAGACCATCTGGGCGGCTAAGCACTGTGCTTCCAGAGACTTTGTGCTGTTCATTGCCTTAGCCCTGGTGGAATATTACAGAGATATCATCCTAGATAACAATATGGACTTCACTGATATCATCAAGTTCTTCAATGGTAAGAAATAATGATAGGTAATCGCTATGTGTACCATGGTCATATATGAAGTGACAGCACAAAACAAAACGTTAATTATAGCAATCAAAAGCAGAGATACAAGAGAGCTTTCCAACGGTATGTGACTCTTCAGGGTGCTATCTTCATCTGCTTGTTGATTCTTGAGACATCTGTAGCATCTAGAACAAAGATAGTTTATGGTAGAGATGCGTCATCGTAAAGATTCCTTGTTGGGGACTAGGAAACGCCTCCACTGGGACTAGACTGTCAGTCCTGTAAAATAACCATAACCCTGTTGCATACCACACTTCCACAGATGGCTTTTCCTGTGGTAAGCGTGGTATTCTGGATACAACAATACACCAAAATGTGGTTTGTGTGGTAATGTGTGGTTGGTGATCCAGTCCCCCTATGGAGACTGTGGTAATGTGTGGTAATCAGCTCTTGTCTTGTGTGGAAGGTGCAGAGGGTTAGGGTTAATATGAGATTATCGGATTATCGGATTCTCAACACATCTCGGTCTGACCCATGTTAAGTACCCTTCATAGAACAAAACGGTCCTTAAGGAAATACACTATATGTGGCATAATTTTGTAATTAACTTGTTTTGTGTTGTGTTTTCTTGTATTTCAGAAATGGCAGAGAGGCACGATGCAAAGGCTATCCTGAAAGTTGCAAGAGATTTAGTGTACAGGGTACAGACACTCATTGAGAATAAGTAGAAACGACACACAGGTAAAGATTGTTCATCTATTACTGCCATATACTGACTATTACATGACCCAATGTATGGGCTAAGGCTAGGTCTCACATCTGTGGCTATGGCTGTTATAATAACATACACATGTAGAAGCCACTAGCCAGAGACTGTAGCCAAATCCGTAGACTTATTTGTTGTATCTAGTCACAGCCAGAGATTTGGGAACGTTTTGTCAAGAATTAACGTTGGTTCTGTTGTAAATATGACGTCAGAATGCTGATATGTTGAATTCACCTGCTGAGTCATGTAGGTTGGTGTGTGTGTCTGTGTGTCTGTGTAATCAGTGACTATTCGTCAACCACTGGTATGCTGTGCCTGGTACCCTGGGTATATTTTGCATGTTAAGGTAACCAGGCAAAATCCTCCAGTAGTTGTCAATTGGTCACTGATCGGACCTGCTCCAGCTGAGCTGTACAGTCACATGTCTCGATTCCATCCTTGACCTTCCCTTTTACCTCCAATCCTCTGTCTTCAACAAACTCATTTCCTCCTCGTCTTGGCCTGGAATCTCACAGAGATTCACAGAGGGCACGTTTTGGCCCCCTGTGCCTTGCTCAAGGTAGAAATAGTCGAGCATCAGATCATACAAGAAAGATTTGAGGCTTTGCATGGTGACAATTGGTATGTGGATCGGTTTGTGAAAACACCATGTAAGAATCGTTTGTACTTTCGCACTTCTATTTTGTCCGCACTTCTCGTAAGGTCTCAACGTTTCTACTAGCCTGCTCTAGTCATAATGATCCTGATGATGACTAGAGCAGGCTTGTCGAAACGTTGATGAGACCCTACGTGAAGTCTAGTCATGTCAAGTGGTGTATCTGTTTGTTTACCTCCCCACACAGTATCTGTTTGTTTACCTCCCCACACAGTATCTGTTTGTCTGTCTGTATCAACCTGCCTACTCCTTCATCACCTCCCCCCACCTTATACCTAAGCACCGCCCACCCACCGAATGACTGCACAGCGGCATTACATAGAGGGAGACAAACGTGATACAGCGACAGTTTAAGTCATTGAAAAGTGAACAAAGAAAAATTTAATGGAGCGGGATTGGAACCATCGACCTCTGGAACACCGTTCTGGCACTCTTACCAACTGAGCTATCCAGCCGTATGTTGGTGGTGTCCCTAATAGTCAATTATCTTTGTTTGTTATCTTTAATAACAAGCCATTCTTGGAGTGCATCCTAGCTATGCCCCTACCATGCACTGGAGTCAAGCCGTCAGGTTTCAGTCCTGCTCATTATCAGAATTCTAAGACCTGCTCAGCAGAAATAGCTCGGTGCAACTAAATTTCCACGTCGAGTAAAATTCTGCAGAGTACCAGTGACAAGCTGTATATATGGCATGGAATTTGCGCTGGTAACCTGCGAACGTCACTATATGAAGGACAGATAACAACGGATTGGTTCGGAAGCTTTCTGGAATTTGTATCCCAACTGATGAAATCAGGAGAAGTACTGCATTAATAGACAAACAACAAGAAATGTATAAATTGTATTTATTTTAACGTCAATAGTTTGATATTGTGCTAAATAAAATATATTTAGTTTGTATATAGTCAACAGAGTTACTTGTATTATAAACAAACTTTAAGAAATGTGCAAAACCAAAAGTAAGTCAATGTTATGATTAAAAATGTGTACTTAATTTAAGTGGTAACTATTATTGGTATAAAACGTTTGTCTGTTATGGAATATTGAAGTATGGCCATTTTAAAGATGTACTTACCATGTTTTTGCCAAATAGTAAATTGACATGAAATACCTAGTGTGGTGAGCTACATGTATATGAAACGGTTGCATGATATATATAACCCAAAATGGTAACTTCTTATTAGGGAGCTTTAGATTGATGTGAACGTGGACCTCGTTCACGTCGACCACAAACGCGAGAACGTCGTGCTGAATGTCAAAACTATACTTTGTGCGTCCTCGACTCACTCAAACAACGTTGGTGACGACTTGACGCATGCGCAAAGACTCGGCATGAAACAATCACGTATCAGTCGACGTAGTCAACGTGAAAATCTAAAGCTTCCTATTAACAATCTGCCGATAGTAAAATGACTCCAAGATCTGTAAGCACACAGTGTGGTTTATTCCTATTTATTTATTTCATTTGTAGACAACTGAGTCTTTTTGTAAACTTGATTCACTCAGACAAAAGCATGGATAGTGTGTCTTTGAACGTTGGTGTTTTGTATTAGTGCAGTTAGTCTAGTAATAACAGTGTGTGTGTTAAATATGAAGACATAGAATGAGATAGAAACAGTACTGAACTATAACATTCACGATGTTTACATTCCTGTTTTATTCCATTTTATTTTAACTGGACAAGTAATAAGCCTGGCCCAATGGAATGAATCTGCTTACCGGGCTGTTCCTATCTTATTTTCACCATTCCTTGCTTACAGAGCTAGCCCAGTGATTCTGCACTTACTCTGTAAGCATAGAATGCTTAGATACAGGAAGAATCATTTCGTGCTTATATAGCTAGCACAGATATTCTGCGCTTACTCTGTAAGCATAGAATGCTTAGACACAGGAAGAACCATTCCGTGCTTACAGAGCTAGCACAGATATTCTGCGCTTACTCTGTAAGCACAATTTCTTGCTAACCTGTCAAACCCTCTGTGGTGAGATGTTGTATACCTTCATTCCTTACTCCAGTAAGCAGACCCATGACATTGAGTCCGAGGATTAACAAAGTGGAAAGGAATTCTATTTTTGTTCTTCAAAGCAAGTTTATTTGCAATTTTTAAAGATTTTATTCATGCATTATATTTTTTGAAATACTTAAACAGTTAATATTCTGCAGTTCTGCATTCTGTATTTATATGACATTTGGGTCATTAAAAGAAAACACTACTAATTCAAATGATTTCGGGTAAAATAAAAAAAGAGAAGATTTTGATGGCGTAATTTGGCAGGGCGAATCTAAAACATTCCTGCGTTATGAAATGGTCAGTACATTGTAAATTTAGTGATTGAAACAAAGGAGAAGCATAACTTGAAATTGATTGTAATAACTTGCCAGTTCGTATCGATGTGGAAGTAGCGGTTTACTAAAATTGATTAAAAAATTGTCATCCGTAGCCATGGCAATGATTATCCTTAAAAATAAATGTATTCTGTGTTAGAATGATGATGTGATATTTAATTAGTTGAAACGTCTGAGCAATGAATATGAATGAATTCTAGACACCAATCATTCATGATACCCAGGATATGTAAATGTCCCTATTGTCTTAGCCAAGTAGTTAACCACCAGCACACAATAGTGATTGTATTTGTTGATGTATGATAGTATTAAGTCATAAGACTAATTACATACGCAAACTATTATCTCTGTAATTACACTATACCACAGTATATGACACTAAGTATGTTTTAGAAAATGTTAACCGTACCTTTGACAACCCTAACCACCTCAAATCAATCCAAATCCAGCTTTATGAAAGGTGAAGAGTTCTTGGAGTAAGGTAGGTTTGCAGTGACACTATGTAATCTCTTCTGTGAGAGTGTGTGGTTCTGGAAGAACCGTTGGTATTATCTCGACGTTCCGAACAGCCTTAGTGTGCTCTGTCCATCCTCAGGAGAGCGACTGGAATGAGAAGAGTTCTTGTATGCTAGTCCAGGGGTCGATTTCACGAAACCCGACGATCGATCGATAACTCGAGTTACGAAGGATAACCCATTGTAGGGGGCCTATCCTGCCTAGCCTCATAATAGACAATTGATAGTAAGTTACGATGAGTTTGATGAAATTGACCCCATATGTTGTGCATTCATTATATGTCCTAGGCAAAAACAGCTTTGCTCTTTTCAAAGTCCAAATCTCTGGTCATTGCTGGATTTAAAAAATGCCAAACTTGGTACAAGTTCAGTAGGGATACTACACAGTGTGGAATCGTGGCAGATTCAGGAAGGTTCCTTGTTCAATGCCCAGGTGGTTAGGGTTGATCAATGTACCAGATTAACAGTATAGTGTTTTATATTGTAACAGACTGAGTATTCCAACGGAGTACCTGGTACTTGTGCTTTGACAGAATTGTTGTGTATACCCAGTGGTAATGTGACGTTAACATAGATTTTTAATTAACAGTAATTAATTAAGACGGCTGGCTTGTACAGTGTAAAAAGTCACCATCATTTGATTCCCAACAATATTGTGATGTAATTTGTGGAGAAACGGAGGGGAGATGTCTGAGAACGTGAATATTCATAAATTGAAGGCATCACATGATCTGTGAGGGTTTTCATTGGCTAGCAGACTACATGCTTAAACCTGGACACCAATTCCAGACAAATTGTAATTTTTTCTCAAAACTGAAGGGCTTCCAAGTTCATTTTATTGATCTTGATCGTAATGTGAAAATTTATTTGAACAGAACTTTTTTTTGACAGAGGATCAGGATTATATAAACTTGGATGGACTTTGTGTTGATCCTATAACCATTTTGCTTAGCCAGTTGTGTTTCTGCCATTAGCATCGCTAAGTTCTCATTAAGAAGAAGAATGTTATTTGCTCAGGAATCATTTGATTGAAAGCACAGCAAACACCGATGGCTTGAATTTTAGTTTTTGCGGAAAAATGGGAAATTTGCCACGTTTTCAAAGCATAACAGTGGTAATATTTGAAACATGTACATTCCAGCCAAAGGATTATAGAGCTAGTTAGAAGTACAGTAAGACTACAGACTATTACATGTGATATAGATATCAGTATGATAAATGCATGAGTATTGACTTGTACATGTATGTGTACTTTTCAGAAATATTTCTTGCCATATCTGAATCATGCAGGGGCCAATTTCATAGAGCTGCTTAAGCACAAAAAATGCTTAAGCATGAAAAGTCTTCCTTGATCAAACAGGATTGCCAACCAAATTTTCATGTGATGTTTACTGCTTTTGACTTGTATTCGGCCATTGTTTGCTGAGTATAACATTCACAAGGAGTTTAGGCTGGCATACTGATTTTATTTACTAAGGTTTTTGGTGCTTAAGCACATTTTGGTGCTTAAGCAGCTCTATGAAATTGGTCCCTGACCATCAGGGAATGAATATTGGTCCGTGCTGTGGGGTTTGCAGATTTGTGTTAATTTTGTTGAAGAACACTGCAAGTAAAGGCTTAGATATTGGCTTACATATTCCAGATATTGGCTGTAATTGACAATATGATATTTTCTTGTAAGTTAATTAGCACTTATTGCACAGATATCTAAATACATGCATGTTATAACAGTTGATAATGTTTAACGTTTCTCATTAGCAGCCTAATTGTCTTCTAGATATCAATGTATTTTGTGCTTATTGTGTTATTTGTGAAACATGTAAATTTGGACAAACAGAAGGCAAATTGACAAAAACTAATACATATATGAAATTTTTTAATTTTGCGGTAATCTTGGGGCATCAGTGTGAAGAAATTTCACTCATTCCTTAAATTACTTATCTAAAAGATGACTCAAACTTTTGTATTTAAAGATCTTGAACTTATACATGTATCACAAAAAATCTCCTGAAAACGATATTGATTCTTTATTTTAGATCAGTTGCAATTGTTAATTTTCATTGGCTGATACACGATTGCATTTGACCAATCAGATTAGCGGATTCCAAGCATGTGATAGGGTCTAATTGAAGAATCGTGGGTGTGTTTGTTTAGCTTCCACGAGTCGACACCAGTCAACCTCGTCCCACCCTCTCGCTTGTTTTGTGCAGTATACGCGACCATTTCCAGGTCAGGGATAACCCGTGGAAGCTAAACAAACTCACTCATTAATGCTTAGCATACTGTCAAACGTATGTGTCAATTCGCATTTTACAATTTGCAATCATGCATCAATCTATTTAAAAGCAGGATTGTGCAATTTCTGGTGCAAAAAGACCAACTGATGCACGTTTCATCAGTAATCTGTGCCATGAAGATTCTGTTTGATTGAATCTGGATAAGTTAAAGGTTACATGGACCCTACACTACATTCATACTTTATTGCCTTAAAATTCGCCAATTTTGAGAATGGAATTCTGTCACTGTTATGGTAACATCTTATGTCATATTCCATATAGTGTATTGACTTTTAACTGAATGGGAATTACTCACCATTTGGTCTTAAGATGTTAGGTCATTTTCATTCATATTATAAACAACAACATAAGAAGAATATTCATATAAGAAAAGGTATTTGTGTTTCAACTTGGCTTTTAAGGCACATATCTTGATGAAATATTTCCCATGAAATAATTAAAATGTCATCATTCTGTTTTTTTCTCTGGAACAGAGTTCCAATGTTGATTTATTGACGGGAATCCATTTCTCTTGTTTAAAACTAAAAGTATTATTTAAAACCCACTCCTTTCAACCACAGATATTGGTTAATTGATTTGTTTTGTTCTGATTTATATTTAAATATTTTTTTTTCTGACAGATTCACCAAAGATGATTTCTTTCTTATTTTTCACAGATCAGAATATCAGAAAGTGTACATAAACATTCGACTGAAAACAAAAGTGCAATATTTTTAGTTTAATGCGATTGAAATTGAAATCGATAGCCAATGGTAACAGGTAGCCATGGTAACAGGTAGCCATGGTAATATTTTGTTTTTGTTATAAAAACTTGCAATTTCTGTCCATCAATTTTGCCCCACATTGTATTCAAATGTGAATATATCTTAAGAACTAAACAGTACAATACTAATTCTGTATGTTGCCAATGAATGTGTATGCATATATGTAATTACAAAACATGTTTAATGTAATAAATATTTATGTATAAAAAACCCTGCTGTCTGATGTCATTATTTTTCAGTTCGTTCGACTGAAAATGTTTTGTGCTATTTTTATCCCCACGATATTTGGAAAGAAGATCACATCTTTAAAGGGAGCATATAGGATTTTTTTGCAAAGATGTGTGTTTTAGCTGATTTGGGTACTGAAATGAAGTGAAGGTCTTAAACTTCCTTACAGACGTTGTTTCATGTACCTTTTTACGCTTTGTTCATCCGGATTGCAAAATACGGGAGAAATAATCTTGCCCCCCTACTCTTTCGAAATGCTACTTAATCGTTCGGATGAACAATTTTTTAAAAGACACTAAATCTTGATTTCCTTGAAAAACCCAGCATCTGATGAACCAAGATTTCCCATGGTGGCTGTTTGCACTGTCAAGTCCATTTTCTGTCTCAAACTCAATAATTTCTTGCTTAAAGTTAGGAGGGCCTGATGCGTTTCGATCCTAGCAGGATCTTTCTCAGAGGCTAAATGACAAAAAAACATGAACATGCAAGTTCATGTTTTTTGTCATTTAGCCTCTGAGAAAGATCCTGCTAGGATCGAAACGCATCAGGCCCTCCTAACTTTAAGCATTTGATATATTTCAGGTCATTTTGGCTGATGAGCAGTTTGCAGCAGTTTATTACTTGTATTGTCAATAATTTCTTATTTTATTTTTGGAGGCCTTGCAAATCCAGTACGCTGGCTTTAATAATGTACAGTATATTAAATATTAAAGGCATAAAATAACATCACTGCCAAAACCACACAAATATATCACTTTCTTCATATAATTTATTTCCATGGTATATTAGTGCACAGTCATTTATTTTAATAAATACATGTACATGCTCCAACCATTTATTTACAATTTAACAGAAATATCTTTAAATCATCAAATAACCACAAGGGAAACTGACAAGGAAAATATCTTTTGATACAATTCAGTCTTGTACAATACACATGTACTATTAAACGGCTATTCCATGGCACTGCTTTGCAGAAATTATAATTGCTTAGCAAATCTTTAATGCTTTCATATTAAGTGACGCCATTTTACAAGCACGTTTTATCGGTTAGTTTTGTGCTGAATGTGCGATTTCCACCGAAACTGTAAGGCATTTACTGCAAGCAAATAACTAGCACTACAAGCGTGCTTGGTTAACTTCTTGCTAACCTGCTTAACATGATGCTTAAGCAAATTTCACTGCTTATTGTATAGTAAGCCTGTAAATCTGTTTACCATTAACTGAGCATCAATCAAGATATAAGCCCTGGGTACCAGTCAAAGGAGCAAGTTAAATCACATGGAATATTGGCTGGTAACCTACATAGTCAAACCAAATGGAACCTTTGCAATGCTAAGCAGCTCCAAAAGATAAGAATTTTATTACTTGAAGTAAATTCTTATGAAAAAGGAAGTTTCTTGTTGTATGCACCGCCCATGCTCTTTAAATCTTAAAAATGATACCTTGATTATCTTAAGGTTTCTTCTACTGTTTTCTTTTAAATTCTTGGTATCAGTTTTCCTTTTTAGACTGTATGAGTGAGATATATGGGGTTTACGAAATGAAGGTTCCAGCTTTATCTCTGTCATCCATATGCTGAAAATATAGGTTGTGGTTTTTCGATGAAGCTGAAACTCTGTTTTCCTTTTTAACCAGAGAATCTACTTCCAAACCTCAGCCAAAAGTCTCTATTTTGATACCTGTTATTTTAGAATGGATACACAAAATGGAGCTGGAGCCTAAGCCCGAGTCTCCATTTTGTTAATGTCCACATGTATAAACTACAAGTTCATATAATTATAGCACAAATTGAATGTGAAGAATGTCTAGTACACTGACTTCTCAATGCATACAAAGTTATGCACACTCGATCTTTGAATTCCCCTGACTAAAATACATTGTTGCTATTTCATGTGATTTAGAGCAATGTCTTCCATAGCAACCTATGGAACAGCTTGCTTCTTTTCTGATCAAGCTCAGGTGTCCTTCAAGGTACAGTACATGATTGGTAACAAACCAAAACAGAAATGTCCACAGATTCATCTATAACTTACACAGTATAAAGATGTATATGATAGAAATCCCCTGCTAAAATATTTCTGCCTGAAATGCTATATTTGTTAAGAAATGTGTAAAACAAATAATTTACGTTGACAAGATCAAAAACATTCTTTGTTTTATAAATAAAAAACAAAGAGCCGTTTAAAACTTTCTCGGGACTCGGATGTCCGATTGAGCTCAATTTTTCACAGGCTCATTATTTCATGTACAGACTGGATTAGATAAATTGCGGGTGATGTTCTGTGACCTTTCAGGCGATTCGTCACAGCCTACTTTTACCAATCATGTCTTATACGGTATACCTTTAATCAGGGTAAATGGTGATGTTAGCTTTTACTCATGTGATCCAGTTATTTTGTCCAAAATTATTGTCAATCACAATTAACAAATGAAGTTATTATTTAAATCTTTTTTCCTCCCGGCAAAAATATATGCAAATCTTTACAGCATTCAAACAAATGGTGAAAATAGTCTCTTTTAAGAAGCAAAACCTCACTTTGAATAAAATAGAAAAATAGCTTATTTACAGAATAGATTTATATTCTCTTTCTTTGATAATTTGATGTACATCTGCATCCCATTATTACTGATATCAATTCATCTTCATAGACATCGTCATGATGATTCTCTTCACGATAAACCTCAAAATAAGACTTGACACAAACCAATCACCCATCACATTGTATTGATTTTCCGTGCCGATGACTTTATTATTTACCATGGCCCTTTTCTAAACCCCGGCTCCGTCTCTGTCATCCATATGCTGAAAATATAGGTTGTGGTTTTTTCATTGAAGGTGAAGCTCTGTTTTCCTTTTCGAACCAGAAAATCTACTTCTGAACCGCAGCCAAAAGCCTCTATTTTGATGCCTGTTATTTTAGAATGGATTCACGAAATAGAGCCTGAGCCGGAGTCGAGGTTTGGGAGAGGGCCCATGAATAACATTGTATGACTCCTAGCCTTGAGATCAGGGCTGTTTAAGCCTTTCCCTGCATGAGTAAGCTACTTCTACGTCACAGGCTGATTTGTCTAGTATTAACCCTAACCCTCCTACATACCAGTTTACCACACATGATTTTTCCCAAGTGTGGTATCCTGAATACCACAATACAACAAAATGTAGTTCGAGTGGTAATGGGTGGTTTATGATCCAGTCCCACTTAAGCGACTGTGGTAATGTGTGGTAAACAGCTCTTTTCATGTGCGGTAGGTGCGGAGAGTTAGGGTTAATAACCTCGGCCAAGGTTAAATTGTCTTATACACAAGGCCTTGGTTTAAGTATATAACACAGAAGTCATGTAAGACGGTGTACAAAATAGTTTATTTACAGACCTGTATAAATGGGGGTTAACTGGTTGTCTTGGTTACTGATGTAGACCCTGACATTGTCTTACTATCTGAAACATTACCTTCCTGTGAGCTACTGACAATTGGACTAATTGTACCTGCAGTTGGTACCATAGTAACACTAGTCGGTGATGAGGTTGTGGTTGGAACTAGTTGAGTCAAATCTTTCACTGGTATTCCGTTACTGATGGTCGTTGAGTTCAGCCAAGCACTGGTTACCGGTATCGCTGCGGGAACAGCCACAGTGTGCACGATCACACCATTGGATGCTTTACCATTGGCAATGGTCTGGTTACCGACTGAAGTCCCTGGTACTGCTGCGCTACTGGGATTTCCAGTGAAGGCAACCGGTGAAATGAAGGGCACTTGGCCGGCTAATGGAAACCCGTAGTTTTGGTACTGCCCAAAGGATAGAGTCGTGTATGTTGGAGCCGTGCCAAGAGCTCGATTAGCGCCTAGCAACGGATTGAATGAAACTGCTCCTATTGTGACAACAGGTGGCATCGTCACGGCAGCCGTCGTCTGGGTGATACTTCCACTAGTACCTGCCGTGGTTACAGTTGTCGTATCAACAGAAGAATCAGCACCTACTGCAGGCATTATGGGATGTCTGATCACCGCTGGAGATGACATGGTGGTTTTAACCAGGGAATTAGCTACAGTGTACGTTGCAATGGGAGGTTGAGTGAACAGGACTTGTGTCAATGCGGGTTGAACTGCTAGGCCAGGTGCAAGGAATGGATGCACAGGTGTAAGGGGTCCGCTGTATGGAAGTGATGGCTGCTTACCAGGAGACAGGCTGGATACTTTAGTCTGCTGAGTCACAGGAGATGAAAGAAATGACAATGGACCTGATACCGGAGGATGAAGCTTGGTCTGGCTCGTGTCTTTACTCCCTGGTAATGATAACTGTGGAGTCATATTCCTGGTATTTGCAAGCATACCTTGACTAAGTAGCGCTGCATTAGCAGCATTAAGCACGCTGGGGTTGGTTAAGTTCGTCCGTAGCATACTGCTTGGTATCCCTGCTGCAGGGAGGTATTGAGGAACTGGAGGTAATATAACATTATGACTAATCAAGTTCCTCATATCCAGGACAGTAGATGGCGCTGTCTGTTGCTGAGCAACCGTCGATAAGGCGATTATCCCTTGCTTATTTGCACTACCAGATGCATAACTGCTCGTTACTGATGTTGTAACCATGGTGATTGTTGCTGGGGTCGAGAGTTGATTCTTTGTTGCATCGTTGCTCGATAAATTTGTCGGTGATTTGGGCATGATGTCAACTGTTTGGGATCTCGGGCTGAATGGGTGTCTCACAACTCTCTGCATCACATATTTATTATCTGTCCGCCGGACTGGTTGCCGTATGACCATTGGCTGTTTGCCAAGAAGTTGGCTGACAGTTTGTCGTGTAACACCGGATGAAGTTGTAGTATTAGCTGCTGCTGCTGTATTCACTACAGTTACATTGCCCTTTGATGACATCAAAGAATCGGTAGTGGGTGTTGTATGTGATATTGTCCTGACTGGTTGTTTGGGCTGCTGGGGTAGTTTATTCTGTGCTCTGTTTTTTAGGTGTTCTTGAACTGCAGACACTGCGGATGAATGACTGTCAAACTGGCGAACGACATGTGAGGTACCGGTGATCTTAGGCTGTGCTACTTGCTGGACTTGGTTGTTAGCAGGCGGATTGGCCTGTTTCAACGTGGTGGGTGTTTGTTTGGTTACTGCAGGCTTTGGACTTGCTGCTGGTTGTAAATTCACTTGCTGCGGTCCAACCTGTGGATGAACGATGACTTTCTGGGTTGTAGCGACTCGCTGCGTCACAACATGCGCCATTCTAGGGACGTTGAGCTGAGAGATCTCATTAACTGGTTCTATGTGCTTGGCTCCGACTACCCACTGTGGACCTTTAGCTCTAGCAAGCTGACCCTTCTTATGGTTTGAGCTCGGCTGCTGTTGCTGCTGCTGCTGCTGTTGAAGTTTGGCAGCAGCAGTCTTGTGTGCAGCAGCTAACTGCTGCGGCTGCTGCTCTCCGGTAACACTAGCTGCAGAGGAGACTGGCAGGTGAGTGACAATTTGTCGGCTGATGACAAATGGTCCAGACTGCTCCTTGACGGACTGTGTGACCTTGATGACATGGTCAGGTAATGGGTTAGTTCTGATGGGAACAGCGCTGCCAACGTGTCCAGTCTTGTCAACATTTTGAACTGATTGACCCAATCTGACCTCAGGAGATTGAGCTCTTGATTTCCGTTCCTCCTCTTCGGCTTCTGTACAGCAACAAACAAACAAAACCCATATCATTATGAATTATTCTCTAACCAGGAAATATTCAGAGGGTCACAAATTCATCCCCAAATGCCTTCTTTCTTATTCGTAAACCTTCATGTCAAATCTGAAGTCTGAGGATTGTTTTGAAAGGACCCGAGGCCAATAGGACCCTTCCAGCTTGTCAGTCAAACTGTGTGCATTGACCAATTGGAGGATGCCTTTTAATCAGGTGACCACGAAAGCCTCAGTCAAACTTGGTCACATGCGGTATGTAAAACACACACATGGGTGGGGCTTAAGAGCAAAGCCGGAATGGTCCGTAGGCCCCTACCTGAAGCAGTTGACGTGCTGGTGGAGACAGAGTCTCTATCCTCTTCATTATCTTCCTCCATAGGTTCTTCTTCTTCTTCCTTGACCTCTGGTTCAGTCTTCTTCCATGGAGGTAGGGAGCAGCCACTCAGCTTGGCCAGTTTCTCCTGGTATTGGATCTTCTGTCTGGCTAGTCTCTCTGTCTCATACTCCAGTTCCCGTTCCTTACGCTTCAAAGCCTGCAGAGAAACAATCCACATTCTCAAATTGATGGAATCTTTAGATGATGGAGTGAGCAAGGAAAAATGATAGAGCCTTAGGACTAATGGGAGACTTTTGAGACGTTGGCAGCAGCAGACTGAAGCCTTTTGTTGCTATCTCAGAGCATGCATGCGCAATTGAGAGCATAAGCGCATTGTTTATACGTGCACTATCAACTTGAAATGTTGAAGACCAACTCCAAAGTCTCCCATTAGCTCCTCCATGTTGTGAATGATCTCCATCTTCTGAGGGGTGTGGGAGCCAGTCACAAAGTGACTACAATTCAGGGTGTTTTTGCCTCACAAAACAAAATATGAAACTTATTTCAGTGATAAACATCACATACTGACTAACCACTAGTGATAAGTCCATTATTTGTGGCAAATTTCAATGTTGAGAATAGATTTATATACATGGTCAGTGTACCTGTTTTCCAGGTATCCAGTTTACAAGGGTTGACCTATGTCACTGGTAGTGACGTATGCTCAGGCCTGTACCACACAATCAGTTGATTTGTTTGTGTACAATACATGCTCCACTGCAAGCCAAAACTACATGTCAACAGTTTACTTCTGTATGTGACTTTTTTGTCTTGCTTGGAATACATGCTTACACTCTCGAAAACCGGTACAAATCGAGGATATATGATAAACTTCACTAATGTTAATTAACAAGGACATAAATTTAGTTATGGAGAGCACAAATCAATAATTGACAGATGACAATTACTTAAATTTCAGATTTTATATTTGAACTGCTCTGCAGCCTTGAAAAGCCTTGGTTAATATTTTCATGCTGCACACAACAACCAATCACAAATAAATAAAATGTAATAAAGGGTGCGTTTGTTTAGCTAGCACGGGTCAGCCCTTACTGGGAATGGTCGTATTATACTGCACAAAACAAGCGAGAGAATGGGGACGAAGTTAACTGGTGTCGACCCAGGGGAGCTAAACGAATGCACCCAATAACAAACTGAAAAGCAAAAAAAAAAAAAAAAGATAAATTGCAACAAATTTGAAAATTACATATTAATTTTTTTTGTAAATTATATATATTTTTTTCAAATGTGCTACCTGTAAGTATCTGAGTGCTCCTTGTAGTATACTCAGATTGGACGGCTTCATTTTCTTGTCATCCATGTTGGGAATAGAGTCTCGTAAATTATCAAAGCATTCCTTCAAGTGTGCTCTCCTGCAAGCAAGCAAATTGTTACAGAAAAATTAATTACCGGTATATAAATTGTTCACCACTTGTATTTTTTCTTAATGTGTGATTACTGATACCTTTCAAAGGCTTTTTGTGGCTGCGCTTGATGAAGAAAGGATACGAAATCTGGCCTCTGTTCTTCCTAACATCAGCCATGAAACTTGGATTTAACCAAAAACGAGGGAATTCCTTCGATAAAGATCCTGCTAGGATCGAAAAATGTCAGGTCCTCCTAATTCCAACCATACTTTATACAGTGTTTTCTACATGTACCTTTCAATGACATAAGAGTGAAGTGAAAAAAAAAGAAGGAAATCAGCTGATCCGAGGAAAAGTTTCATGTCTGTAACATTCCTTTTGTTCCACAATCTCTCTTTAGTAAGACAACAAGGGTTTATGACTTTAATGTCATGAAACTGTTTTTGAGCTGTTGAAACTGAATAGACTAATGATAGAGTCTGACAGCTGAGTAACTGACGTCAGTCAGGGAAAACTGCCATCCAGGAGTGATGGATGCAAAAGCACCCCTGGAGCTAGGATCAACAGACGTGTGAGATACGGATTACCAGTACCGAGCCTGCAATGAGCCTGTCTTACAAGATACTTAGGTAAATTTGAAAAATGAATAAAGACAACTACATGTACAGCTGTTTGTACAGGAACTCCGTCCACGTGGACGATAACGTGCCAACTACATGTGTATCCTCGTGGAGTCACATTGCGGTCAACCGGTGACGAATATTATGTTAAAATTTGATAATAAGAAGGGACTTAATCCCCTGATTTTTCTCAGGGGCTTCTGAAACCAAATCCCACTTCATATCATGATTCTGGATCGCAAACAATCAAAACATCTCTAAGCAGTGTATCACTTTTGTTTGATTTTTGTTTTTTTAGTTACCTTGACAAACAAACTGAACATCCCTGTGGGACCAACGTACGTACGTAGGATATAAATCCATCCTGCATAGGGACTCCACATTAGAATTTCTAGGCACTACCTCTCGCTCTCTTCATTTACATTCATACATGTACGGTAGCTTGGTTACCAGCACGTCACTTAACGGGGACGTCTTTTCAAACGCAAAGCCGGCTAGACTAACCGATCTTTCCCAAGTAATAACTTGTCTATTTTAGCCTGATTACTAAAACATTACACTGATTCCTAGGAACATTAAACAAATATATCAGATCTCTCTAGGCCTTCCATAAATTTGAATTTAATACACCAGAGCCTCGAGTGAAACTCTTGATTCCTCTGACCTGTTCTTCTCCAGCTTATTGTGCACTTCTCTTGTTCCCGATCTGTCAAGTAGCAAAAAGAAAGAAATGAATAAACCATGTTGGAATCTTGAAAGGTCTATGACGTATGTAAAGACATGATGGCCTTTGCAATAGGCATAAACACACTAATTAGTCATGGCCGTGAGATTTCAAATTTAATTGTTTTTCAATTCACAGAGCCCCTCTTGGTTTTCCTTTCAGTTTTTTTTCCCTAAATGACTGACAGGGACCGGTAAGAGACAAACTGTTATCAAGGGTGCCACTGATTTTAATGGATACATTTTTTTCTTCAATCACTTGTTGCTTGCGTGCGGTCGGCCATGTTTTTCGTGCTCAACTTTCTTGCGGTTGATGTTTATGTCATCTTGTCTGTTTCAGGAAACTCTGCAATGTACGAAGGAAAGCACAGTATTTGAACTGGCCAGCTGGTGTTTTCGGACACTAACAGGGATTTGACTTGTTCATTGTCAAAGTCACAATCAGTAGTATAACTAGGGGGGCGCAAGAGGAGCAAGTGCCCCCCACTTTTGGGGGGCGCAAAAGAACAAAAAAAGAAAAACAAAAAAAGGTAGCTGTACTGTTTAAGTTATTCGAAGTCTAATACAATGAACAAATAAATAAAGATTCCAATTTCAAATTATCTGAATTTGTTTCCATTGGTATCAGAAGTTGGAATTAGGGGTGCAGTTTCAGCGCTTGCCCCGGGCGTTGTTTTCCTTAGATACGCCGCTGGTCACATTCGCTGGCCATCGGACAAGTTTATCCCTGCTTCTGAATCAGAGTAATGGTAATCCATGTGAACACAACTATTGACTGACCTCACTGCCTCAGTAAAAACAATTCATAGTGGTCTGTTTCAATGGCAATATTTTGTTTCCATAGCAATATTTAGGCCTAATGCAAATTGCACACCAAAAAGCAAAATCTCTGGTAACTTGAAGGTGAATGTCCGCTTTAAATGAATCAAATAAAAATCAAATCTTAAAATTTCAAGTATTATTTGCTCAGCTGGGCAATGAATTTGCATCTTTTCCCTTCCAGCGATGGTTTTATGATTTTCAATACACGCAACAAGATCTTATTTTGCCAGTATTGTCTATAGGTCAGACATGCAGCAAAAGGGACTTCACTGTCAAAATTACGTCAAGTTTTGGCAAATTCAGAAATTTCAAGTTGGTACATGGTGCAAGAAAGACCACGCCTGGATTTCACCAAACACTAACATTAATCTTAAAGATGAGTTGTTCAGTATCACCATGGTGATTTGTATTGTGACATCACACTTTGCTTAGTAACTAAGATTAATTCACACTTACATACATGTACGATAAATCTTAGTGCTTTGTGAAATCGGCCCCTAGGGCCAATTTCATGGAGCTGTTAATTGAAAAATTTTGCTTAGCACAAAAATGTCTTGCCCAATAAAACAAACCACCGTTAAAAATTCCATAATATTCATGGTCAGCGAACTACAGCCAAAGAACAATCACAAGTGATGCACATCAAAATTTGATTGCTAATCCTGTTTTTATTAAGACAGATATTTCATGCTTAGCAATTTTGTTGTGCTAAGCAGGGCCGTGACATTGGCCCCAGGCCCCCACTACATGTGTGACGCAAAGGTCTCTTTTAGGAATACATCAGATTGTATGCAGTGGAATAATGCAGCATTGTATGAGTATGCGTAATCATGTGTGTACCTCCATCTACACTATGACTAGGTACACATTGTGCTCATTATTGTACTTTCATGAGATTTAGTGAGCGTTGACATATAATGCCGTCAATGACTCATAGAAAACACCCACTTTTTGTATGCAGTACCAGAATGCATCATTAATATAACAACCAACCCTCGTCAATACCTGTATGTCTGCAACGTTCTGGAATTATACTTAAAAATGTCACAGTCTGAGATCATTCTACATATTATGTAACAAGTAGTCTGGTCCTGTCTAGGCATATTCATGCATAGTTTCAGTTAATTTACATATCATGCAAACATGTACAGTATGTATTAAGTAACACCCCCCCCCCCCCCCCCCCCCCCCCCCCGGGCCAGGTAAAAAAGATATTATGTTTCTCAGCTTCTGATGTTCATTCACCTAAATATTGGTTTAATGTACGGATTTTTTTCTGGTTTATGGACATAATTATTTGAAGGGGGAACAAAGCCAAGGCCAAATATGGCAGTTTATGGCCCACAAAATTCCGAACTTGGAAGAGAGTTTCCTCGATAATGCACTGATTCAGTAGGCCATGCCCCTTGACAAATTGACCAATCACAATGCGTGATTTAAATTAAGGTCCGACAAATTGCCGCCATTTTGTCAGACAAGTTGTAAATTTTGTATTCTTTATTACACATTTTTCGTTGAGTTCACTTTTGTTTTGTATGTACAAGGCAATTCTTTTACGAACCTGAGATTTATGGTAAAGCGGTGTTAATATTTTCATAACTGTATACATTCCTGACTCTCGATACCCGGGCTGAGAGGAAATGTAAATTTTTGGCATTTTCCAAAAGCAAAGTCCAATGGAGAGAAGTGATTTCAGTGGTTGAGGGCGCGCGTGCAGAACGTGTTGGCGATCGTACGCGGTACGCGCGGTTGCTTGGCTGTTGCTACATCGACAGAGGGCTTGGCTTACTAAATCGAAGTATTCTTGTAACAAATTGGGATTCCTTATCATGTTAAATGGAGACCTTGGGTGATGCAGAGTGTGTACTAGGGTTGAAATGATAGCTCGGAAAAGATTCTTTGCTCCAACCCAATACCATTAGTTTATCATAAGTTTATCATCCGTTTCGTTGTAAAATAGAAAATTAGTCAAATTGTTAGTTTCTCAGTACAAATTCTCGACAAAATATCTTGGACAAAAATTTTCTTCTAAGAGGCAGTATAAACACACCTGCCACATCAAAATAAATTATTTATTCACTTATTGAAACGAGTATCCCCTGGACAGAGAACTCTGAAAGAACCTAAATAAATAACTTCTCTTAAGATCTTTATAATACAAAGACTTCTTGTAATAGAATGAAATGACAACAATCTTAAACAACTACAGTAGGGTTGATATCACAAAGCCATAAACCGGTAATAAGGCTGTGCCAGGTTAAACGTTTAAACGTTTAAACGTGTACAAAGGCACTACACGTTCAGTATTTTAGTAAACGTTTAAACGACAAAAAAAATCCATTGTGTTTTTGTTTGCATTTGTCCCTCTATTTGTCAATGTAATACACTGTACAATAAAGTATTGTTCACGACACTCAACTCCGATTACCAAGTGGCCGAAACTTTTTTTATTTCCAGCAGAAAACACCTCAAAGAATATAACAATAAACTACAGTGATAGCCGGCATAATATTCATCAACCTCCGAATATGTTTACTTTGCTTTCCTTGGTTGGTACCCACAGTATATTAAACACATGAATTAACAACCCATCAAACAAACGGGACCAGCGGCTTTCAGGCAACCACGTGCGTGTGAACTTTCAGTAGCTGTCACAAAATGCAGTGTCAACCAATAGCATTGATCATGATAGCCAATCGAGGATCATTATTGGATGAAGCTATAAACCACCAGCCCTTTACTCCAAAATAATTTCACGATCTCACCCCCCCCCCCTATTATGTCTCCACCTATTATGTCTCCAACTCCTGAGCTGTCTCCAGCTGTGTCAACACATCATAATTGGCAGGTCTTTTGTTAAGCTGGGTTCAGATTTCTGGGTCAAGAAAAAAAACACCATGAACGTCTTTTGTCGGCAAAATGGGCCAAACAACAAAGGGATGTATATCTTATCTATGTTCTGTTCTGATCGGAGCAGAATAAAGGCTGAAGGAAAATCTCCAGTTACGTTGACCTTTGCCTATTGGCAGGCATGCGCACATCATACCAATTTGTTTGTTACTGCCCAGTAACTGTGGTTGGAAAGTCAACTCATTTTAATACCTTCGGGTCAGGATTTCATAAATGGCAACTTGGGAAAATTGAAATACTTTTGTTCCTCTTGTAAAGTATAAGGGTCGGAGAGTCACATCGCTGACGTGACGCCACCTTTCGTGATTTGGGGTTCACGAGTAAATACTCCCCCAACAAGAATGGAATAAAATGTCTTTAATTTTCCTGTATCTTAAATTTACCTGCCGCAGACCAACGTTTAAACGTTTAAACGTGTGAAAAAGTTGGGTTTAAACGGTTAGTAAATTAAACGTAGATGCACACCCTTAACCGGTAATCGACCGTTACACAGGTTACGAAGGTTATAACCCATCGTATCCTACATAGGGCTGCAATGCATCATAAGTCATGCAATTGATAGTAAGTTACGATGAATTTGGTGAAACCCCAGGGCATGTAAAAGGCATTTTTCTTAAATGATAGAAACTAAAATGTCAACTAGTACCGATGCTAGAGCACCAAAGCAGTGACTCAGGGTAACATTTTATAAAGCCCTGTTGAATTTTACTCTTAAGATCTTGCTGCCCTTGACTGCTGCCTAACTCTGTCCCTGACCGTTGCCCAAGTTCCCCTGCTTCTGTGTAACTTCCCCCGACCACTGCCTAAGATTAGAACCTCTGGGGTGGACTTCACCAAACTCATCGTAAACTCAAAAGATGTTCCTGCCCTAACTCACTGAATAGGCCCAAGATCAGTGAATGAAACAAAATCTGCATATGTGTCTGATTTTCTATTTGGTCAAATTGTACATCAATCAATTCGTACGCCATTCAAGTTTGTTTTCAGGAATTGGGCTTTTTTTGGTATTAGGATTTTTTTGCAAGATTGTAAAATAATTCAACTTTCGAGATTTCCTTTTAAGGGGAGAGTGGGATTTCGTTTCAAAGGATCATGGTTTCTATTTTCCAGGGACAACTTTTTTTAAGGGATTAAAAAAAAACACAATTTCCCCTTAATATCCCGTGATCCTTAAAAGAATTCAGAATCCTTCAAATTCAGAAGAAAAGTCATTTGAAAAGTCAAATGGTATACAAGCTGGTGGGCATACAAATTTGTCAGCGTACGATCCAAGTTTGGTCAGCGTACGAGTTGGTCAGCATTTGAGTTGGTCAGCATACAAGTTGGTCAGCGTACGTGTTGGTCAGCATAAGAGTTGGTCGGTGTAAGAGTTGGTCGGTGTACGAGTTGGACAGCATATGAGTTGGTCGGTGTACGAGTTGGACAGCATATGAGTTGGTCAGCGTACGAGTTGGTCTGTGTACGAGTTGGACAGCGTACGAGTTGGTCAGCGTACAAGTTGGTCGGTGTACAAGTTGGGCAGTGTACAAGTTGGTCAGCCACTCATCGTATGAGTTGGTCAGCGTACAAGTTGACCACTTGACCAGCATTCTGATTTCCTTACCTTTTTTCATCTCCTTCTTCCAAGGTGTCTGTATTGGATGTTGAGAGCTGGTGGCTGCCATATGACGTCCCTGGACTGAAGGATTTATTGGACCCTGGTGAAGATGAGGGACTGCTGGTGACTGTTACTGAAGCAGTTCTAAGATCTCCAGTACTAGGCCCAATCTGTCCATTTGCACCATAGTTAGGTATTTCTTGGTCTAAAAAAAAACAAGAAAATCCACAAAAATTAACAACACATATCGTATTGATTTATTATATGGAATAAAAATTGATTTTTCATATCCTCTTTATACTTTGTATATAATTAAATTTGATAACTTCTTGTTTAAAAAAACATTTGAGAAATCTAAATACAAATCCAATTGTTTAAGTGCTACAACAAGTAATTTAATGCTGCAAACTGCTCATCAGCCAAAATAGAAAATAATGACCCGAAAATAATGAAATGCATGGAGTTAGGAGGGCCTGACATGTTTTGATCCTAGCAGGATCTTTATCGAAAAAGGCTAAAGATTGCCTTTGATAAAGATAGAATCGAAATGCGTTAGGCCCTCCTAACTCCAAGAATTTTTAAGTGCAATGTAAAAACAATAACCCAAATATATTTCTACTAAAAAAAAGAAGTAATACGGGGCCTATTCCTAATGACTTAATGTGAATTTGTACTTTGCACACTGTCACTAGAATTTAGAAACAAGGCCTAAATCAATTGGGGTTATTTTTTACTTTTTCATTATCATTTTTATATCATGTCAAGAAGAGTACATAATTGGAAATATTAAATATAGACAGAACTTTGTATTTTATAATGAGCAAGACACCATCATTATGACTCTCTGAACTAAAACCCAGCTTGTAAATCTAGGCAAACCTTTTTGGGGGAGTGGGTGGGAAGAGATAGATCCACTTGATTTCCATATAACGTGCACCTAACGAGAGCACAGGTCTATTTTTAGCAGGTTATGAATATTCAGTTCTTAATGAAAAAATAACAAGGTCGAACTTCCACCCACGATAAATTTTTACAGCCCTTTTGACCATGTAAATGTCGTGATCGGATGCATATTTCATGCACAATCAATGCACTAAATGAGTCTATGCTAAGAAAGAGACACGAAAAGAAGGGGAAATTGAAATAAAGACAGGTTTTTAAAAGTTGCTCAACAACCGGCATTACCGTTCAGTCCACGTGCACCATGTCCAATTTGAGCCGACAACTCGACGAATCTTGCGGCCTCCAAAAGTGTCTCAATACTCATGGCTGCCGCTCCGATCCGTCCAAAGATTTGGACCAACAAAACAGAGATTCGGATCCCGAATTTCTGTGGTCGTGATTTTTCAGTTTCTTCGACAAAAATCCGAGCAGAAATCAGGGTTTTAAGGCGATCGTCACAAAGATGGCGGGACAGCTACGTAGTTTAGATATGGAAAATTTCATGACATAATCCGTGTGCTTGTCCTTCGTGTACGTACGATGGGCGCAGTCGTGCCGTGCCAACCACCACGCGTACGTCTGACATCAAAACATATTGTGGATCTTCCATTATTATATCAGGGGGTTTGGACACGTGCCTGCGTGTATCAATTAAAAGAACACGAACGATCCATTGTAATTAAAATCAAATTTTTACAAAATTATTAATTTGCATCTTTGAAATATTAATAATCTATAGTTTTTCAATGAATACAATATCAGGGTCTTGCTTTGTGTAGAATTTCTGTTAAGCAATGCGAGGAAGACAATCCTAAAAATTATGGAAGTGACCAATTAATTATGTAGACATATCGGCCATTGTCCAATAGGATTGCTTGTTTACTAGCACCTGCAAGTCACGTGGATATGTCAATTTATTAGTCTCGTCCACGACTCCTACGTACATTTGTGAAGCATTTTCTCGCTGGTGATCAGACTAAAATTTGGTATGCAAATTTTTACTATTTTGAGAGTGATGACGTCAAGGTAACGTGATTCAGCGCGCGATGGGCTAAGTACGCGCGCTTTTCGCATGTCATTAAAGTTTCAGCGACACAGCTCACCGAATTTCCAAGTAAAAAGAACAACAAATTAAAACAATGTAAACAAAAAAACTGAAATAAGTTGAATATTTAGTTGAATATTAATTCTGGCAATCGAGCAACCCAAAATGCTTCTAAGAAACAAATTCCCGAGCGGCACTGGATGTTGATATGTTTACATCATCAATGAATATAACACAACTTATCAACTTTCAGCAAATTAACAAATTGAGCAATTGAAAATTAGTTACGTAAATTTAACTTGATTCCACCGTTGAACAGGCCTTAAATCGGACATTGTATCACCATGAAAAATTAATTAATGCAAGTAATAAACTGCTGCAAACTGCTCATCATCCAAAATAATGACTTGAAAATACTTGTGGTAGGAAGGCTGACGTTTTGATCTTATATTAGCAGAAACTTTCTCAAAGGCAAAAAAAAGCCTTTGAATCCTGCATGCTAGGATCGAAACTCCAAGCATTTTGGTAATATTTACCAAAAACTGGAGTTAGATTCTAACAAGTCTGTCCGGGGAGTCTAGTTTATAGTCTACAGCTTTAAAAGCCCCCCCCCCCGAAATGGTGGAAACTTAAAGGTAGTATATCTTTGGTAAGGAACCAAAACAGAAATGTTCACAGATTTACGTATAACATACAGGGTATGAAGATGGTGGTGGTAGAAACATACCGTTAACATTTTTCCGCCTGAAATGGTGTATTTATCCAGAAAATTAGTTAAACAACCGACGACAGAAAATCTTTTTGATCTTTTAAAAAATCAAATACTGTGGCCGTTTTCACTGTTTTCTCAAAAGGTGGGCACCGTATGGGACTGAAATTTTCACAGATTACTTTTACTGTATGTTCCTTGATACTGTTGCCCACGAATATGTATGTCTTTGACAAAAACCAAAGTACAATATTACCTTTAAAAGATATAATAAAATAGATACATGTAGGGCATAGAGATACATACTAATAGAACTGTATCTCTATGATGTAGGGCCTTTACGAAACCAGGCTTGAGGCTAGGCTTGGGACCTATTTCGCTATCGCCATTATTTTGAGGCCCACAAAACGAAATGAAGGGATTATTAGGCCACATGACGAAGCCGAAGAAAGCCTCAAGCTTCGTCATGTATCTCAAGCCCATAATTTCATTTAGGACACAAAATGGCGGTAGCAAAATAAATACCGAGCCTAGCCTCAAGCCTTATTTCGTAAAGGCCCCTAGTCTCAAACTCCCCTTGAATTAAAGACTAACTAATATTGAGCGCTGAGGGCGTCTTATGGGACTAACTAATAATGAACATTGAGGGCGCGAGGCGTATTTGTTTTTTTAATCAAAACAGAGTCTGTTCATGTGTTTACACGTGTGTGTTGTGTGTGATTCGACTGCTGTCAAAATTATTACTTAAATTACTTAAACTTACTTATTTGAAGACATCATGGGAGACTCAGATGTAAATGCCATTGAGGATGACGAGTTTCACATTCGATTGTCGGATCCAGTTGATCTGGAGGAGCTAAGTAAATCGGACAGTAAAGGCTCTGAATTTGAAGTCTGCATGCCAACCGGTAAATTACTTTACACTCACTCACACCTCCTTCCTCCATCATGTGTCCATGCTCACACTCACAGTCACGTATCACTTTGAAATAAAAGTTTTATTTCACTGTTTCAGTGCCTTTCTTCAAGATATTTCGCCACCAAATTTTAGACCCCATTCAATTCACCTGCATGTACAGAACAGATAGATCAGCGTGAACATCCGGCTACTTTCACAGTTTCAGCATTTGTCGCGTTGTTGAGTCGCGATTTAGAATTGTTTTCCGAATATTTTTGTCAAGAAGGGCGTTTTGAGATAAATGTATTGAAAGTGTATCATTTGTAGGTCAAAAAAACTTGTAAAAGTCACTTTCCAGATATCGCTACCCCATTGTTACACAGCTGGGATTGAAGTTCGTCATACATTTGTAAATTGTATCCTGTTCTCTTACACAGGATATTGGCCTAACGTTAACCCTTTTTCCGTAATGGTCATCAGTGGAATTTTTTCCTCATTTGAATAGGCCTACTTAGCATAATTAGTTGTGGTGATATCTCCTCAGTTGGTGTGAGGATTGCTTATCTAAATCATTTATTGAAGGTATATAATTGTCTTCTTTTTTTGTGTGTTAATCTCCAAGAGCAACCAATGAACTACTTTGACAATGAGAGCGTGTTCAAGCAATTGAATGACATGTATGATTGGGTCTATGATGAGGATGGTAATGAATCCGGTGAAGAAGATAGGGTGAGTGCATGAACAATTCCTATTGGTCTATTCTAGGGTCGCTTGATTTAAATTGACCAATCAGGTTTAGATAGGGTCAGGTGATTGAAATATTATATGAACCAACCAATCAAGTTGTTTATTAGTAAAAAAAAAAAAACCAATGATGACAATCGCAATTTATTTCTTGAGATTTATCACATCATTTACAGTGAAAAACCTCAAATTCATCAAAAATAACTTGCTTAACAATTTGTGTAAAAGCTTTTTGCTATTTCTCACGATCGATAAACTCACTCCAAAATTTAGAGGTTCTTAGTTGATTTCTTCAAGAATTATAAAAAAGATTTTTTTTTTATTTCAGACACCATCGTTTGATAAAGTTGGTCGTTTTATGGAGGATGTTTTAGGCGATGGAGGCATCAAGAAGAAAGTCATTCGAGTCGGTTCTGGAGAAATCATCAATCCAAGTTACACAGCAACAAGTCAGTGCACCTTAACGATATCTTACAGGCTGCAACTGAACTCTTGTCTAAATTCCACATATATACTTTAATCTAATTGTAAATGACCTAACATAATATTTTTGAAAATGCTTGGAGTTCGGAGGGCCTGACATTTTGATCCTAGCAGGATTTGTATTGGAGGTTTATTACTTGTATATGATATTTTTTAATTAAATGTAGACCCTTCTGTAGGGTCTACATTTTGAAAAGACTGAAGTTGATACATGCAGATTATGTAAATGTCCATTCATTTATAATGCTCAGTTTTTTGTTGGTCATTTTGCAGTTCATTACAATGGATATTTTGAGTACTGTGATGAGCCATATGACTCAACGAGACTTCGTAACCAGCCAGCAAAGGTTAAGCTAGGTGATGGTAAGTAACAGAGAACTTCCTGTTGAATCAGTTACTTATAGACATAGGGAATTGGGCCATAGGGCTTCCTACGAGCATCTCAAGCAAAGGTGATTGATCCAGTCAGGTCTGTAATGCATAATATGTACAGGTGACCTCTACAGACCTTTCCAATTTGTCGGCCTATTTCCAGACGTCTTCCCAACCAGGTGCCTTAGATTAGATTTATAAAGAAGCCCCATCAAAGGACTGCATAATGCAGGTGGTATTAAAAATGCTGCAATGAAATATTGCACAGGTCTTGGGTTTAAGTCAGAGTTCATGTAGAAGTCGATAATATTCCATTGGTGGTTTCAAACTAATTGATTAATATCTGATTGGTTGTCAGGTGATAATTATGCAAATTTGGTTTTGTTTAGGTCAGGTGATTGAAGGCCTTGAGATTGCAGTGTCAACTATGCGTAAAGGAGAGCTGTCTCAGTTCCTAGTGCAACCAAAGTATGCCTTTGGACCTATGGGAGTTCCACCAAGAATACCTGCTGATGCTACAAGTGAGTAAATCCTGTCATCTCTAGTCTACTAAGAATCTTTAAAAGTTCTATGTACGTGGATTGACACTTACACTTGTGTGCCTACTCACCCGTACATCTATACATTTGTACACTTTATATACACCATGACCAGTACACCTGTTCACCTTTAATTTAGCACTCTGTCTACCTGTACACTTGTTAAGTATATTGTTAAAATTCTTCGCTTTCGGTAGCAGACTTTTTTTGCTTGCGATAAGTGTATTTCACAGGAGAGTTTTCTTTGGTAATGGTAAGCAAGAACTTTCTGCAGAATGTATTATGATAGGCCGTAACGGATTTCATGAAATTGGGCCCTGTTCGTTTGTACACTTGTACACATGGATACCTTCACACCTGTTCAATTGTCAAATTGACATTGTATTTTAACAGTTTTATTTGAAGTTGAGCTGTTGAACTTGTCGGAGACTCCCATTGGGCCAGAATTGGACAACTGGACGGCAGAGAAGAGGAAGAATGCTTCATTTGACGAGATCCTGGAAGTAGCAAATTCAGCTAGGAAGGTGAGCCTTGCATCATTTCACACAGGTTATTCCAATTCATGCATAATATCCAATCATAATGCCCAAGTCATGAATTCTTGCTTAATGTTCATAGATGTCTTACTTTCTTGTTCCTCTCAGGCTGGCAATGATCTGTTCAAAGACAAGAACATCTCCAAAGCTGTATCCAAGTATGTCAAGGTGGGTCAGATTTCACTGAGATAAGTATGTCAACCAGATCAAGGAAATTATTGACCAGGTCCAGTAAAAACTCGGCCTTTGAGAAAGATCCTGCTAAGATTGAAACATCAGGCCCTTCTGACTCCAAGCAAAAAACTCATTGTCTCAGGGTTACAATGGTTTCCCAAAGAAACAGAGCTATATAATTCAACCTTGCCCTGTGCTTAGTACCAGAAACTCAACTAGACTAGGAAAATTTTTCTTTGATTGGCCAGCGTTCAAGTAATAAGTTAGTCCGACTATGTCTATAGCCTCAGATTGGACATACGTAATGTCACGGTTATCAATGGGGTCTGCTGTTCAGGACAAAAACTCTATAAAATCTTGTTGATGAGACATTTGAAACTGAAAATTCATTGAGATTTCCCCTAGATTGATCATCCATTTATGTATATCTTTACTTGCATGTTCTTGTCCTGTTGTCATTTAGCCTTTGATAAAGATCCTTCTAGGATCAAAACGCGTCAGGCCCTCCTAACTCTTTTTATGAATTACAGGTCATTATTTTGGCTGATGAATAGTTTGCAGCAGTTTATTACTTGTATCAGTTAGGATTTAGCCAGTTTTGTTGAAAAAAACCCCAATTATTTCTGTGATTTTTTCTGGCTATTTAAGGCAATAAGACTGCTAGAGAATGCCCGACTTGCCGACCAAGCAGAGGAAGACAAAATGAAGCACGTTCTGCTGAAACTATACCTCAACCTGTCGTTATGCTGCATCAAGCAAGGAAAATACACGAGGGCGCTCTCCAATTGCACTAAGGCATTGGACATCGAACCAGACAACGTCAAAGCCATGTACCGTCGTGGTCAGGTAAAATTTATTATAAATTGTTTATTTTTGGTTGCTATGCACTTTCTGATTGGTCGTTCTGTCTTTATGTTTGGGTAGTGAGTCAGTCAGTTTCTAATTCAGTCATTTGGACAGCCAAGATGGTCAGTCGGTCAAGAATTAAATACATGGCTGTCTTTTTGTCTGTTTGTCAGTTTCTGCAGAGGTCAGTGTAAATCCATCAGTTAATTGTTTGGTCAGTCAAGATGGGTCAGTTTAACTGGTACCCACCATTAAAATGCTACCACATGTATCTTTCATGTAAACAGGCATTGCTTCGGATCGGGGACTTTGACCAATCACATAAATGGTTGACCAAGGCCTTGAAGCTCAGTCCAAGGAATTCAGCCATAGTGACCGAGCTGGAAGAACTGAATAGAGTGCGGACCAAGTTCAATAACATGGACAGAGACATGTGTAGCAGAATGTTCGCAACATCCAAGACGAGTAAACAAGGTATGACAGATTCCTTTTAATAACAACCTTAACCTTGCCAGGTGACACCAGGGGCCGATTTCACTAACGTTTCGCGATCATCGCTAGGCCCAAATCCATCGCTAAACGGAAAATTCCTACACAAAGTAGCGATCAATTTCCCGTTTAGCGATGGATTTGGGCTTTACGATGATCGCAAAGCGTTAGTGAAATGGGCCCCAGGTGCCAATTTCATAGAGCTGCTTAAAGGTATAATACGTGATTGCCTGATTGGTATAGGTCACAGAACAGCACTCACACTCTGTCTGATCCATTATGTGTATAAAATAATAAACATGTGAAAATTTGAGCTCAATCGAACATCTGAGTCACGAGAAAATAGCATGATTCCGACTCAGTTTTTCTTATGAAACATAAAGAATGGTTTTGATCTTACCCCGATATCAAAACTGTTTTCGGTCTTTGTTTGACTAATTTCTGGATAAATACGCCATTTCAGATGGGAATATTTTAGCGGTTTGTTTCTACCACCACCATCTTCTTATCCTGAAAGTTATACGTAAATCTGTGAACATTTCTGTTTGGGTATGTTACCAATCCTGTACTACGGTATTTACCTTTAAGCACATAAACTATTAAACTGCTTAATAAGCAGTGTCTGTATGAAATTGGCCCCAGCCTGTCCAGCTATTCAAAGGCAACATTCTGTTGACTTATCCGGCCATTCCAAATCTCCTGAATTGTCTCAGGTTTCAATAGACAGAGGAAGATAGCACCTGAACTGTCTTATAGCATTTGTCTTATGTCAATGATCAGTAGTATCATAGATTTGAAGTCATATGACTGTTCCCATTTCACATTTACTGTATATTTGTACCGAAAAACATTGAAGTGCTAAATGGAAAATGAATTTTTAGCCTTTTCCATGAGAAGAAGTGATCATTTTTGCAAATAGTTTTGTAGATCTGTTCTGGAAGAATAAATTGCATAATGCATATTTGTTTTTTTTTCTTTGGACAGATGCCAGTAAGAGCAGTGATACCAAGAAGACTGATAAATAGAGGATTAAGCGGCTCCCAACACGTTCAGTAGGGTAACTCATCATCGGCAAAAATGGAGGAATCCATTTTCATCACTGTTAAAGGCATAATACAGGATTGGTAAAGCAGCTGCGGTCCGTTCATAATTTGATTTGTCATGGAATAAATACAAACCTGTGAAATTGTCAGCTCATGTCATCATCGGAAACTGCAGAAAAATGTGAAAATTGCTCACTGTATTTCATAAAATCTATTCACAAGAGTTTTGATCTTACCCAGAGATCAAAACTGTTTTCGGTCATTGTTTTACAAATTTCTGGATAAATGCACCATTTCAGGCGGAAACTGTTTAACGGTATGTGAACATTTCTGTTTGGGCATGTTACCAATCCTGTACTATACCTTCAATCTTTAGAATGGTGGTTAACTTTCATTCATGGCTGTCATACTTAGTTGAAATATTTACATTTTTCCAGAAATATTTACTTATATTGTGCCTAATTTTTATAGAATTTATTGCTGATTTCTTGACACAAATTGACAGGCCATAAATGAATGTTGTTGAGTGGACAGGATGATATAAAATGGTGCTATTAATAGTTATGATAAGACCAGATGATAGAACAAGCCTAATTTATATACGGTAGATCTATCACCCCAAAAGAATCTATAGGGCCTTTTAGAAACAGAGGCTCAGGCTCAGACTCTGGCTACGGCTCAGGCTCCAACTTTGTCATCCAGATGCTGAAATTTAGGTTGTGGTTTTTTCTATTGAAGCTGAAGCTCTGTTTTCCTTTTCAAACCAGAGAATCTACTTCAGAACCGCAGCCAAAAGCCTCCATTTTTATACCCGTGAAATGATTCATGAAATGGAGGCAGAGTCAGAGCAAGAGCCTGAGCCTCCGTTTTGAAAAGGCCCTGCATCATAAGCTGCATGGTTGTATGTATGTGCCAAGACTTTTTCTGTTTTGTTTATTATTTGCGGGTTTTAACATTCCACTGCCATTGTTTACTTCTCAAATTCCCAAATTCTTTCCCAGTGAAGAAATCAAGAGGTATGATCCTTATGTTTGGAATATTGATAAGCCTAAATGAGTTTCTTTTAAGAATTGCACAAAGTTGCAGATGATGGTTTATCATTGCTCACAGGTTCTCAGTTTTATTGCAAATGTCTTAGCTTGAAATCAGAGCTTTCATTTACTCTGAAGAACTGTCTGAATGTGTTAAATGGTCATCCATTGGTATTCTCTACTTTCCTTTCTGTATAGCCACTTAATGTTAAGAAAGACTGTTGTTTGTATTAAAATTCAGAGATACAACTAGCTGTTATGATTGTGTTATTTCTTTTGTGTTTAATTGTCAATCATTGTGTTAAATTTACATAATTTATGAAGTTCCTTTTCCTCCAGTTTTAATCCTTCTGGAGTCCACTTTCCTACTGATTATTTGAGAATATTGAAGCACACAGGATTGTACTGACCAAACATAACCACGAATTTAGCCCTTTATACAATTTGCGTCACATTATTTTTTTTAAGTAAATTTATCAAAAGTTCTAAGTCATTCATTCCAGTGGAGGGGATTTGCTGAATGTAACACCAAAAGATGAACAGCGCCCTCTATTGGACATTTTAATTGCGCAAGCGGGAATATTACTCAGCGTAGAATTTTCGACCGACCGACACAATATCATCCACCAAATATCACAAACATCATGGCAGATACAAAGGTTTGTTGTAAAAAAGATTCATTTAGGAATAATGTGGCTTCGATGAGTTGGTATATTTCTGATAAATTTGGCCGCTGGAGCGATATTTCAAAAGTATTTGTCGCATGTCAGATTGCGAAATCACGATGTCATTATTTTGTTGTCAATGCAGTGTGTGTATTGCGGATGTTGTGTGCTTTATGAATTTTCGACATCTTTCTCACAAAGAATAACATATCTTTCAAAAGTAACCAAATAGTAGGGTAAAGAGAGCATATGTCAGCTTTAAAATCGCCCCTTGTCTTCTTAAAATGTCGGGGGATGAAATTCAGCCATGACATGACACTTGACTTGAGTCTTTTTGTTGACAGCCAGACAATTTATCACTGATTCATGTCTTCAATCATTATAAAAATATTATTTGATTGAAAATCGATGTTTTGCGAGGGCTCTGTGACTTGACTGTTATGTCTTGGGAGCAAAATTTTCACATAAGTACTCTCCATGTTTCCCTAATTTATTCATTAGCATAGGCCTACCATTTGGACAATGCAGGGATCTTGCACAAAAATAGCAGAAAACTGAAAATATGAAATAATTTCATAATTAACAATTTTATTTTGACATTTTGATATTTTTTCCCTCATGACAGACGGAAGAGCCGCCCCACAGTCCTGATATCCATTTTGAACCGATCGTCAGACTAGAAACCGTGGAAACCAAAAGTCTGGAAGAAGATGAAGAGGAAATATTTAAAATGTAATTCTTAATTGCCACATTTTGATGATTGTTTTAAACTTTATTCATGAAAAAAAAAATTCACTGAATTTCAGTCAGTTTCTCTTGACGTTGAGTGATCCCCCGCCCCCGGTACCATTCCCAGGTTGCAGCTTTGCTGCGCGTATCGATAAAATGATCCCTGGGGTATGGCGGTGTGTGAGTGGTTTCATGGCTTCTGACCATGCTGACTGTCAAACGAACAAAGATAGTTGACTATTGGGGTCACCACTAACTAGGGCTGGATGGCTCAGTTGGTAGAGCACCTGTACGGTGTTCAGGAGGTCGCCGGTTCGAATCCCGCTCCAGTAAATTTGTCTTTGTTCACCTTTCAATGTAATTCACCTAATTGTTGATACTGTTTTGTTGATTGTTTGTCTTTTGAAACAGGAGAAGTAAGTTATACCGATATGACTCCAACAGTGAACCTCCAGAGTGGAAGGAACGAGGAGTAGGCGATGTTAAAATCCTCAGACATAAAAGCAATCAGTCCAGAGTCAGAATTCTCATGCGCAGAGATAAGACGTTGAAGATATGTGCTAACCATTTCAGTAAGTTATGCTTAGATTCTGGCTGTGTGCAACGCAACACTAACAGTATGCTACAGGTGTAAAATTCTGTAGGATAGTGTTGGGAGTTGTGGGAACTGGCAAAGAACAAAGGAGCTTTTGTTTGAAACGTAGGATCCGTTAAACTTACACTGCACAGGCTTGAGCCTGTACAGTTATTGGGATCCTGTTGAGCAGCCCATTGCCTAACCAAAATACAAAAGGGGATACCGTTGTCATAGTTTTGGCGTTTCCAAGGGTCGCTTTCACCAAACTTATCGTAACTAAATTACTCTCAATCATTGGACTTACGATGCATTGCAGTCCTACATAGGATTGTGGCCCCCTACGATGGGTCATCCTTTGTAACTCGAATTACGATAGATTGTAGGGCTTCGTGAAATCGACCCCAGAATACATTGTGTTTAGAAATTAATGCCAGAGATACGTTTAAAAAATCTTTAAATACTATACTGAACTCTACAGAGTGTAAATTTTTTGTTGAATAAATACAAGTAAACTGCTGCAAACTGCTCATCAACCAAAACAATAACCTGTAATTTATAAAATTGTATAAATTTCATGCATATATGCGTGGAGTTAGGAGGGCCTGACGCGTTTGGATCCTAGCAGGATCTTTGCTAGGAAACTGCTAGGATCGAAACATGTTAGGCCCTCCTAACTCCAAACATAATCAGCTGTAGAACAACATCCAACTTGTTCTCCAACATTTTCTTATATTCTAGTCACTCCATTTATGAAATTACAACCCAACTGTGGTAGTGAGAGGGCATGGGTGTGGTCTACTCCTGCTGATTTTGCTGATGAAGAGGCTAAAGGAGAAACATTAGCAATTCGCTTTGCAAATGCAGAGAGTAAGTACATCATAGTTAAGCAGTTTATTTGCTATATGGCTTCTGACTGACCCCATGAGTAAAGATTGTGGATTTTAAGAAAGCTTCTTTTTAAAGAAAAGGTGCCAATTTCACAGAGCTGCTTAACCACCACAATTTGCTAGAGCACCAAAAACCTTGGTAAATAAAACCAGCCAAAACTCCTTGTGAATGTTATGCTTAGCAAACAATGGCCGAATACAAGTCAAAAGCAGTAAACATCACATGAACATTTGGTTGGTAATCCTGATTGATCAAGGAAGACTTTTCATGCTTAAGAAAACTTCATGCTTAAGCAGCTCTATGAAATTGGCCACTGGTTAGGGATCTTAAACACTTCAAGGTAGCATGTAACACATTTTCAAACAAACTGATCAACCAGGTTGGTGTTTATGAGCTCTTCACTTTGATTTGACAGTGGTTCATGGCCATCCATTTATAGTCTGGAAAGATTGTGGTGTCGCACTCTGGATCTCGGGTCTACTACAGCATCAAGCGTGGCTGGTCAGGCTAATGTGGTCTCTCGCACACTCTGGCAGTGTTTATTGACCAATACAGAGAACACTAACACCAACAACTTTATTCACATAATTACATGTATATCATAGGTATGAGACCACTTCTATTATAAAACTGGATCTTCACTGTTGCTCTGCATTTCAGATGCTCAGAAGTTCAAGGACAAATTTGAAGAATGCCAGCAAACGATCTCCGCTGCAAAAGGTAAACAATTTACAAATCTAAAAATGGTATTTCCGTAGTTTTTGTTTCATTAAGGGCCTGTTTGTTTAATGCGTAGGATCATGAATCCTGCTGATCCGGATACATGTACCCTGCATAGGACGTGGATCTCTAAATCTGGGATCCTTTGCGTTAAACAAATAGGCCCTAAGTGTACTCTACAATGAGGACAGACAAGAGAAATTGACGGGTATGGAGGATCTGGTTTCACATTGCTGATCGGCAGAATCAAATTTGCTTAGCTCATTATACAAATGCTAAGCAAGATTCAGAAGAGAACCATTCGCAATATACATCAGATCAAATTTTGGCTTGTAACCTGTGTTTTGCTAAGCAAAAGTCTATGCTTTGTACAGTGGAATGCCACTATAACGAACACTGCTATGCTGAACATTTGGCTATACCAAACGTCATCCTTGGCTCCCAATTTTCATGTATATTGTATAGGCATGCTGAACATTGTTCTCTATAATGAACGACCACTATAACGGACAAATTCTGTGCATCCCGGTGTGTTCATTATAGTGGCGTCCCACTGTATCTGCAAGAAACTAAATCCAAGGTTACGCACAAACCAAAAATGTATCTTGATAATTCTTTTGCATACCTGTTGTGTGCTGCTTGGTCTTAACCTTGCTCTAACCTCCGTCTCCCCACCTGCAGAGAAAAAAGACCAGGAGAAACCAGAGTCCTCAGAGAAATCGGCAGAATCACCTGAGAAGTCCAAAGACACCACGGAGGAGAAATCGGCCGATGAAATCGCTGAGAAACTCGGCGAGATGACCGTCAAGGAAGACGCGGCAAACTCCAAGGAGAACGGAGACAGTCAAACGACCCAGGAGGAAAAGGAAGTCAATAACAAGGAGGAGAATGAGAAGGCTGATGGAGATGCTGAATCAAAGGATGAAAACACTGACGACAAGAAAGATTGATAACGATTGATTCCTCCTGCCATCATATGAACACCAAGGAGTTCAGTTCATGGGAAGGGGACGGGGTTAGTCTGCATCACAGCCAGTTCTTCATCTCAGTTTCATTCCTGATGATAGCAGTTATGTCAACCTTTTGGACATCTGTTAAATGCTTCACATGTTACCATGGTAATGTAAGTCACATACGGCCAGCGAGGTGACCGCATTCTGGATGGCCCGGCCTGGCTCGGCCTGGCTGGCAATCATCTATTGTCTGAGTTTCATTAAAACTTGATTGAATTTAATGGACCCATGGTAACGTTCTTTGCAATGTAAAATATGCTGCTTGTCTTGTCGCGTGGGGTAGTCCAGGGAAGGGATTGTTGGGGAAAGAGATGATAGCTTATCAAGAATTCTTACATTCTACATGATCAGGGGGCGGATTTCATAAAACTTACGAGGCGTCGCAGAGTTAAGACGCATCGCATCTCTGCGATGCAGCTACAACACATGTAGTTAAGATGACCCAGAGACACGTCTTAACTTGTGACGAGTTTCACAACGTTGCCAAGGAACTTGCGATGTGTTCAACACGTCGCAAGTTTTGTGAAATGGATGGGCGACGCATTGTAAAGTTAAGTTGCGACGTGTTGCGGTGCTTTATGAAATCAGCCCCAGCAGATTCCTCCTGCTATTTGTCAAACACAAATAGCTCAGGCTAAGGGTCTTCCAACCAGTTACTGTAAGTCAAGTTTAAATTCCTGGGTTTATTAATTGATAAGAAAACATATCCTTTCTGTCAATTTCCCAGTACATATCATGATAAGTGTGGGATATGATGATGGAATTCACGATGATCTGTCCATATTAAATCCTACTTAAAATAAGGTTCCACAATACTTTTTTTCCATTTGAATTGTCGCATTTGAACATTTTAGGAGTCTGTGTAACTAAAAGTAAGTAATTACACTGGCACCATCATTAATATCTGCTGTAACACCCAGTTGTTGTAGTATTTGCATGGATGCAGGATTCAGAATTCTACTAATAACCATATTTTACGAAATTTCAGGGTTGAAATATCCACTAGAGCTTGGACCGAGTCTAGTGATTTCAGTGTTGGTCTATTAAAGTGTATACTGCACTAGTCAGGCTGTCTAGTGATTTTGTTTTCCTTGCACAATTAAAATGGTGTCTAAATTGATGATTTTTGACTAAACATTTGATACAATTACGGTTTTCCTATGTTGAATGCCACATGTCTAGTAAATAACGTTCAGGTCTAGTGAAATGCCTCAATTACTAGACCTGCTGTCCAACGCCTTTTTTCACGAAATTCGAGCCCTGGAAATACATATGAACTTCAATTTACACAGTGCTCGTGCCATCATGTTATCCGTCAGAATAACTGGTACACATTGATGGGTTCAGAACAACTACAGTGTACATGCACTCGGCAACTGAGGAGCATAATGTGATGGATTCAGTATTTGCAGCATTTATTGTGTCGCATGAGTGTTGAATTTTGGGCAGATTTAGGACAGTTCCTAGCCAAGATGTTCTGGGATTTAGGGTTAAAAGTACAAATTCTATTGTATCAAGAATGTGTCACCAGAATGAATTACTTTAAATATGCACACCCACCTACAGCACTGTATGTGTCTAAAGTAACTTGTCATCACTTTTACTCGCTGTAATAGATCTTTCAAATGATATTTACTTCCTACAGATTGTCACATGTAAAATGCATGAAACGTATTGGCTGTACTGTGCAGTATAAAATACTATTAAATTGAAGTCATTTTGAACAATGAGCAAATTTGCCTTTTGTTTAAACACTTGGCACATTAACCCTAACCTACGCAATTTACCACACATGCGGTGTTTCCTGTGGTAAGCGTGTTATCCTGAATACCACAATACACCACAGTGTGGTTTTCTTGCTTATGTATGGTTAACAATCCAGTCCCCTTACTCCCCTATGGAGACTGTTGTAATGTGTGGTAAGCAGCTCTTGTCTTGTGCAGTACGTTTAGAGGGTAAGGGCTAAGGTTAAGGCGTTACATACAGGTGTATTTAGTTGTTACTTTCTGACAGAGATACCATTATTGTTCTGTGATGTCTTGAGAGATTGTACCACTCAAGGATAAGGCTGGATTCTTAGCACAGTTATTTGTGGAAGACAATTTTGCTAGGCATGTTACCAGCCAAAATGTCATGTGATGTATATCTTGCTTCTGGCTGGTACTCTGCAGATTTGTGGTCAGTTTACGTTTTTTTTCAGCTAACAAAGAGGAACAAAATATGTGCTATTCTATATGCATAGGATATTTGCATATTCATGAGCACAGCAGTGATATGACAGCTCTCATATATATATGTTCCACATCTGGTTGTAGTTTCAGCGAGTCGGTAAAACAATAGCGGTACAAGTACTTACTTTTCTGGCTATGAATTAGATTTTGATTTGTCATTCAACCAAGCACTGATCATGATGTAGTGTCACCTAAACACTGCCCTGGTGCATCAGAAAATTGTTCTTGAAATGTATACACGTCGATGGCACGACCATGGAGGTAGAAAACACCCGCCATTACTGCAGTGTCCCTGCCCGTATTTTGTACACCACACTCTATATTGCAGGGTGTATGTCCCCTCATCATGGGACGTACACCCTGCAATTATAGACTGCAGCGGAGTGTAAATTCTTTTGTTGCCGGACAAAAGTCAGGTGGGGACACTGCAGTAATGGTGGACAGGATATCGTGCCGTCGGATCGATCTATAGACTTACAGTGCATTGTTTGGATGGAATACTGCACAGAAACGTGCTTGGTTTATTAATATTCCTATTTATTTCAATTGGGCCTCATGCAAGCCATTTCAGTGACGATACAATTTACACTATTTATGAAGAGCGTAAGCTATTCAGAGATATGAAGGCTGACTTTCTACTCAGTTCCTGAAATAAAACCAAAATTGTTGGGCCAATTATTTATTCGAACCCCCAAACCATAAAAACAATGAAAACTTAAACATTTATATCTTTCAACGTGGCTTGCATGAATCAAATAGGTGCTTTTCCAGGAATTATTCTAAAAATGTACAAAAATTGATGCAACTCGTGCCAAGGCCTCCTAAAATTTATCCTTTTTTGTTAGCCTAAAATGCATCTGAACTGTCAAAACAGAAAGGGGCTAAAATGAGGATTGTATGGTGGGGTAGATATGCCATTATCGTTTATTGTGTGTGAATACAAAAAAGCAGAATTATCTAATGCATGCTTCTGGAATAATATCTATAAAAGTGTCTGTTAAAACCTGTATGCTCGGACTGTCTGACACAATCTTTATGTATCGTTATACTCCATCAGGTCTACCTATAGACCGATCCTACGGCACGACATACCATCCGCCATTACTGCGGTGTCCCCGTCCTTTAGTGTGTGGCAACAAAAGTATTTATGCTCTCTGTAATGCGGGGTGTACATCCCTAATTCAGGGACATACACCCTGCAGTATAGAGTGCGGCGGAGCGTAAATTCTTTTGTTGCCACATAAAAAGGACGGGGACACCGCAGTAATGGCTCATGGTATGTCGTTCCGTTGGATCGGTCTATATGTGAATCTTCTTAGTCTCTTGAATTTTGGAATTGCCATTTGAAATGCTTGAAGATTTTCTGTTCGAAAATAGACATGCAATACTCATTGGATGTTTGCCAAATCTGAACAAAATGTGCCCCAAAAGCTCAGTGTTTCCAATTGGTGCAAATTTAAAAAGTAAAAATTGAAATGGTTGAACGTTGAAAGGAATATGCTTTGATATTATATTGCCCATTGCTCTCCAAGTGTACATTTTTTTTTTTTTTTAAATGAAACGTAATTTGAAATTTTCAATTCATTTTTTTTAACGGTTACTGGCAGTAATGATACTTGTGTGTGCTTTCATTTGAAGATGGAGGGGGTATGGTCATCATAGTCAACAACTTGGATCTATTTTCCTGAAGACAACACTGTGATATGGATTAATCTAGACGCAAGGTGCCAGCCTTTTTTTTGTACGTAAACCTTGGTATGATTTTTATGCACTTTGAAAACAAGGAACTGTAGATAGCTGCAGCATGATAAAAACTGAACATATTGTTATCATCAGTTTGTGTATCATTAAATCATTCAATTTCATCTTGAAGAGGATGTTACGTGTGTGTAGTTTGCTTCATTTGACGTCAAATTGCCGACTGATATTTGCAATCGGTCAAGTTGGCCCGACGTTTCTCCAAGCTCCTGGAGAAATATCCTAATAGTCGATGAAGGGCAAGCCTAATTTGCATATTATCTATCTCCCGACCAAAATCATTTAATATTCATGTTTTACTGCGGTACCCACCGCGATATTGGATTTGATTCACCCCACTGACCCAAGCTAGCTCGGTGGCCTAGCAGGAGGTCGTGGGTTCGAATCCCACCTGAGCCAGTACATGGTTTTTTCATGTGCACTCAACAAGCACTGAGTATACAGCTCATCCACGTCGGTGAAGGGCAAGCCTAATTTGCATATTATATATCTCCCGACCAAAATCATTTTAATATTCATGATTTACTACGGTACCCGCCGGGGTATTGGATTTGATTCACCCTGCTGACCCCAGCTAGCTCAGTGGCCTAGCAGGAGGTCGTTGGTTCGAATCCCACCTGAGCCAGTACATGGTTTTTTTCATGTGCACTCACAAGCGCTGAGTATACAGCTCATCCATGTCGGTGAAGGGCAATCCTAATAGTGTTGAAAAAGTCGGGGTGTGAGTTTTTCAAGGTTGGGATGAGGAAAGAAAAATATGAAATATAATATTAACTAATGAAAAATGCACAAAGAAAATTGACTGGAGTGGGATTCGAACCAGTGACTTCCTGAACACCATACTGGCACTCTTACCAACTGAGCTATTGGTACGGTATTTCAGAGGTCGCTGGTTCGAATCCCACTCCAGTAAATTTTTCTTTGTTCACTTTTCATTGACTTAAAATTCAACAAGTTTCCCTTATGGTTATTTGATGATTAATATATTATATTAATAATAATTCATTAATATAATTTATTAATTGAATATATATTTTAAGGGCATTGAAAAATGAACAAAGGAAAATTGGTGTTGGGTTTCGAACTTTGTTCACTTTTCAAAGACTTAAAATAAATCCAGTCAGTTTTCCTTGTAATGGGTTTTTGATGATTATATACATATTTAATTAATATAATTATAATATATTGATTTCATATATTAATTTGAAAGTTTGGAAAATTAATCGAAGCAAATAACCTTAAAGGTGAACAAATAAAATGGACAGAATGAGACTGCCAACAAGGGCAGGATAAGAGCTCAGTTGGTAGAGCACTATGGTATTCAGGAGGTTGCAGGTTCGAAACCCACTCCAATTAATTTCCTTTGTCCACCATTAAATGATTTACTTCTAATCATTATCAGTCATTTCAATTCATAAAAAAGGACACATAAAAAGTTTTTTTTTAGAGTCAAAACAGTTTGTTTTAATACAAGTTTCAAATTAGCCTATTTGCTTATTTACATGTTATTTTACTGACAAACAAGCACTCAAATTACATAAAATTACTTCCAAACATGCCCAGTAATATCACAACATTCAATTCTTCAAAATCCTCTGCATATAACATTCTAATAATTGAGGGGTTCAGGCAAACCAACTTACTGTGGACCTTGACGCCTTTTTGACGGCCAAGGTAGGTTCAAATCTACACAATGTGGACGTGGATATTTAACAGTGGTGGAATTTTAATGGTGAAACATATGAGATCCATTTCACACTGAGATCGGTATGCATTTTAAGATCAATTTAAGCCTTTGGTGAAATCATGCCATGGTCTATGTTGGTCATTCCACCAGGTTAAGGCATAGTTAGAGTATCATGTACTTTTCTTGATCAAGAGCACACATCTGCCACCCAACTTCATTCTTTGAAAACTGTGAACTTATTTAACCCTTCTAAGTTACATTCAATGAGATTATTTAGTAATGCCACTGTTTATTGAATTCTAATTAATCAATATCTTCGATTTAAATAGGAAACATCAATGATGTATGTATGAAAGGTCACAGAGCATTTATTACGAAACAAGGGGTCTGGGAGCAAATTTCACTATAAAACACTTTGCGATCATCACTAAAGCCCAAATCCATCGCTAAACGGAAAATTGCTAGGCAAAGTAGCGATCAATTTTTCTGTTTAACAATGGATTTGGGCTGTAGCGATGATCGCTCCTGGTCACCAATCACACCCCAACCTGCTGGAATGACCTACACTGAACTTACTGAAGCAAGATTTTAAACAAGTAAAGAGATTTCCAAATAAGTCACAACCGTCTTGTATGACAGGTGCATGAGGGAGGGGGGAGGGGGGTCACTTATTTAATTTCTATTTATAAAATCTTCTCTTGGCTGAACACAGGATACTGCTAGCGATATAAATGATCCGCCTGTATATTACCAGCAATCTCCGCCTCCCATTTATCACCATTATTCAGTAGTTTCTCTTTGTTGTACAACAGCTCTTCGTGAGTTTCCGTGGAGAACTCAAAATTGGGACCCTGAGGAACAGACACAAAGGAAAGGCAATTATCATATGTTACTATGACAACTGGAAAATGTCACCTTTATCTTTGAAATTGCATAGTATGGGGGTTTCCGAAACGGCGGTTCAGGCTCGGGCTGCAGCTCTGACAGTGGCTGACATCCATGTGCTGAAAATATAGGTTGTGGTTTTTCATTGAAGCTGAAGCTCTGTTTTCCTTATCAAACCAGAGAATCTACTTCCGAACTGCTGCTATAAGCATCTATTTTGATATCCGTTATTTCAGAATGGATTCATGAAATGGAGCCGGAGCCTGAAACGGAGCCTGAGCCTCTGTTTCGTAAACACCCTATGACAGCAAGGACTTCCATCCCCAATTCTAAAATATGACCGATGGTCCCTGCACGACATAAATATGCCTTATTCACGGTGCATCCATCTTGTCACCTTCCTTGTACACCCGTTGGAACAGGTAACACAAACATCAGAAAACTAAAGTCTCATTCAGCTAAACTACAATTCTACGCTTCTGGTCTAAGGCCAGTAATTAGTTACAGTAGTCATTTTAGAGAATGATTGACCTACCTCCACAATGGCGTCAACTGGACAAGCTTCCTGACAGAATCCACAATAGATACACTTAGTCATATCGATGTCATAGCGGGTTGTTCGTCTACTACCATCTGCTCGAGCCTCTGCTTCTATGGTAATTGCCTGAATGTAAAGAATCAAATAACAAATACACATATCATATCAAATTGATAAATAGGGCTTTAATAGGATGAAGAAATTTTAAAATCATTTTAAGGTCTAGAATCACGACGCAATTATTCATTAAGGTACAGTGGAACACCACTACAACGAACACCGCTATAGTGAACATTTGGCTATACTGAACATCATCCTTGACTCTAGTGCTGTGCATTTTCGGAGCTTTTGAAAACCGGAAAACGCTTTGAAAAAATTAGCGGTTGCCCGAGCTCCGATTCATAAAAATGAATGATAGCGCTATATTACGCACGTGTCGATAATGTGCACGATCAAATGATGCATAGCGCTGTATGTAGGAGTGTGTAAAACATGCTACAACGATCGTTGCGCCGACGTATACATTCAGTTTCTGGTCTCGATCTACGTGCGTGTTTGGGAATCTTGCGATGATTTGGTGCCGGCAACCTTACAGAATATTCAGTCAGAATCTTTCATAACTTGCTCAGCGTGACATGTCACATTTCTTACCGAAAAATCTGCATTGAAGCCGGCCGAAATCCACGGTACCGAGCGCAACTTGAATGCATGCACCAAATACACACGTTGTACGTACGACATGTAGGCTTGCACTTCCGGCCCGATTGCGAATTGGCGACTGTGTAATGGTGTACAACGTATGCTTTGAAAGGTGCGGCGCACATTACACATCGTGGAATTTTCTGGATGCAATGCTGCTGCTGCATGGGCCGGGCCATGCGGCCACGTGGTGGGCATGCGGTGTTCATGATGCATCGTACGCGATATGTTTACGTCTTCTTTCGAGCGATCGTCGCGTTCGGAAGGCTGTTCGCAATATTTGTTTAATAAAGTTTGCGAAAAGTTTGTTTCTGCTTGGCCAAATGGACCCAAAACGACTGAAATTCAAGTATGTATACACTTTTGGGGTTGTTTATTTATTGGGCAAACGTCAGTCTACTTTTTAAAATGTTGGTTTCGTATTCCGTTTTTGAAATTTTGAAACCGGATGGCAAGATTTTAAGCGGGCGCCCGTGAATCCGTTTTTGATGCACAGCACTACTTGACTCCTATTTTTGTGTACAATACATACTGAATATGGTTCTTTAAATCATTATATCTGTAACAAGATTGCGGACAATATCTGTGCATCCCGCCATATTCATCATAGCGGCCTTCCAATGTATTAAATTTCATGAGTTACACACGGTAAACTGTTGCAAACAAAAAACACTGCTTCAATCAAAATAATGACCCGGAAAAACCAAAATGCTTTGAGTATAAAAGGAGGGATGGACATTTCTTTTAATCGTTCTTCAGCCTTTGAGAAAGATCAAGCTAGGATTGAAATGTCAGACCCTCCAAACTCTACATACTTTGTATCAAGTACATTTTTGGCCATTGAAAAGTGAACATAGGGATGGATAGCTCTAGCTTGATATTTTGCTGAGAATATTTTGACTAATGCTAAAAATGTCTAATTGGCCTTGATCAAAGATTACTGTATAAGCTCTAAAAAACACTAAGATGTAGAATGAAGATGACAGATTACCTGAGCAGGGCAGGCTGCTTCACACAGCTTACATGCTATGCACCTCTCCTCTCCTGATGGGTAGCGTCTCAAGGCATGCTCCCCACGGAACCTGGGGCTGAGCGGTCCCTTCTCAAATGGGTAATTGATGGTAGCTGGCTCACGGAATAAGTAGCTCATTGTCATACCCAGACCTGAACAGTCAAAGAGAGATTCTATTAACAAACTCCCAACAATGAGATGTGACTTGCCAGTAGCCAACATGAGCAAGAAACAAAGAAGAACAACACGAAAAAGTAGAAAGTTGTAAAATCGGAAAATGAGATACAGCAATATCACCATTGGAATGAGTTTGAAAAGAGCTTTCCAACGGTATGCTACACTTGGGGTGCTATTTGCCTCTGTCTGTTGAAACTTGAGACAATTATAAAGAAGATCTCAATGGGATATGTATGTCTATAGACTGTAGCCGCTGAGTAGCTGGACAGGCTGATGATACTTCTAGATTTAGAAGGCTCCTTTGTGAGCCTGATAGCTCAAGTCACTATCAAACTGACAGTGCTAGAAAAGAAGGCTCACGGAGTCGCCTTCTAAATCTACAAGTAGGCTGATGCCACCTGGTAACTCAATTTGTGATGTCAGCTACCAACCTCTGACAAGTTCACCGAAGAATAGTCTGGTAGCTGCCCTGTCTGTAATATCCCTCATGCTGTCGCCTGGTTCCACCGCGTTCACATATTCTAAAGCAGTAAAAACAATGTAAAAGAGATAAGAGTCAATTACTGAAATGGGACCTGAATTCTAATCCTCAACCATGTATTTAGGGTAATTCATTTTTGAAAGTGTATATTTAGCCGGTAATGCCATTCTTCTGATTAGCCAATTCTTGATATGCTTGATCAATCCTTGATCTAAATTTTATTTTGCCGGAGGTACGTTCTAATGTTGCAAATTGACAAATCAGAGTAAGGGAACGGCAAAATAGCGTTTGCAGGAAGAATGCAGGTGCCGGAGAAATATACACTGCCTTTATTTTTCAAGATTTGTAAGATATAATTAGATGCTACTGACTGTAACAGGTTCTTGATGGTGCAGATGTGACCGACTTCAATGACGTCATCAATAGGGCCAGATGACCTGTGGGAGATCAAGAATACACAAATGATACCAGTCATTGGATTGCGTTGGTAGTTTGGAACGATGGTAGGTTGAAGAAAAACCAAATCAAATCATTGAAGATAATGGGAATATGGGTAAGCGTTACTTGAAGGGTACGATAACTATAACGGAAATAAAACAACTTGTTGCAAAGTTACTTAGGCAACCTACATACATGTGTAAATATACGTTTGCGATGTAATCTTCAATATTATTAGCAAGGATAAATTTGTTGAGAGAGGACAGGGCTTTGATCGATTTTTTGTAGGAAAATTATGGGGTAAAAATGGTAACAAAGTTGCAACATTTTACGCCCGCACGGACAGCTGCAGATGAGAATATAGTCTGGTTTCCGCTCCCATTTTGAGGACTCTTGATTTTTGAAAATTGTATTTTTACACATTACAGTGAAATGTTGCACAAATGTCTTCAATCTAGGGGTTTTAAAGACTCAATAACATTTGCCGAAAGTGAAAAATATCATTTTGGAAAAGTAGATCACTAGAATAGATCATACTAGATGCTATCAAATTGTTCCTATTTCCTTTACAATTAATCATACCCTTCAACTTCGTAACACTTAGGCCTACTGGAATTTGAAACCTTGATAAGAGTCATATAATAAACAATTTAATTTTTAAAAGAAATTCACACTAGGCCATACACGTTGTATATCTGTGTCAACTTCCACAGTCTGTCCCAAATCTCTGGCTGCAGTCATGGCAGTTGCAAATTTTAAACACACACACCAACTAAGACAAGTAGGCCTATACTGCATCCGTTTCCGCAGACTAGGGCCAATGGCATGTCAATGCAGGCCAATTGTGGCAATTTGCCTCAAGTTAAGAATAGGCCTAATTATTTATTTTTAAGCCAATCCCAAGCAAGGCTTCAGCTAGTTGCGATGATCGTAACCCTAGGTCTGACCAGGGACTGGGACCTTAGGGTTACGAGAAAACGTATTCAAAATGTTTGGGAATGACATTTTGGCCAACTCCTGAAGTAGGTTTCCACTTAGTTTTCCACTTTCCAAAATCCAAACACAAAATCTGACTACATGGATCTGATTGGTACTTATCAATGAGTCATATAAAACCACTTTGAATATTGAAAGATCATTATATTCAGAAAAAATGACCCAAAACTTACCGAAGGTGTCGAGATTCCCTCCGTTTGCCGTCAGTCGGTCCATTTTGAATAGTGCGCAGTGTGCTATCTCGACCAAATCACGTCATGCGAAATGCCGTTTTGGCTGTTCCACCTTTCAAACTCAAACTCGCAGCCCTATGGAGGGCTCGTATCACGTGCGTTGTACAGTGCTATACACGGCATATCGCATACAGTACAGTGTGTGAGCGTGTCCGTTAAATACATGTAAATCACAGGTTATTGAATTGACCAGACCCGTGTGCCGAAACTGCCGAATTAAGTTTATTTTCCGCCGCTCTTCTGATATGACAGGTGAAGAAAAACGTATACGGCGTGATTTTTTTTCCGACATCCAACACAGGCCGACATCGAACACATGCGAAAATACGGTTCATGGAGAAAGAAATGGAGTGTATTGTACACGATATATCGTTGCGAGATCTAAATAAAAATATTCTGATCGACCGTCCTTCCAAAGTACAGTAAATCGCAGGCTGATCAGCTTATAAATCTTACTTGAATTACACTCAGTTATTTTGTTCAATTGGCCAAGTAGAAACACTTTTTTCATAATTATACTTAATCTAAAAAAATTATCGTGAAATCCTTCCGAAACCGACCGCCGATCGCATTAAAAAATTTAGACGTAAAAACATTGCCCACACCGCAGAGAATTACAGCCTGGTATCCGCGTGCGTAATAGCCACAGTTTCAAAGCAAACGTAGTTAACGTACATTGTGTACGTGTACCAGCGAAAGTCTCAATCAGTACATTACACGTGCCGTGGGCTTGAAATGAAGTGTACATGTATATTGCGCTCGGTCGGAAGGCCTACCTTTTTGGATCGCGACCGGGTTCGTTCCACCGTTACGGACGGTGGCTCACGGCCGGCCGGCTCGGTACAGATTTCGCCGTGGGCTTGAAATTGAAGTGTATGTAGCGCTCGGTCGGTGGATCGGGGCCGGGTTCGTTACCGTATACGGACGGTGGCTCACACAGCCGCAGCCGGCTCGGTACAGAACTACAGATTTGCAGTAAGAAATTGTGGTTTTTCCGATGGAATATTCCTGTGATATTTTTAGGAATATGTCCTCACTGTCCTACCGGGTATGATCATTTTTGGTGTAATTGATGACCGGATATATTTTTCAGTCCACCGTTAACTTCTGTGATGAGAGGTGGATGACCTGTTTATTTCTGTTTGATCATGGATTGGGTCGGCACCGAGTTTGTGACTTGCTAACATTTGTCTGTTTGTGGGACCATTCATAAAGGAAATCATTTGAAAATCTTAGCAATTTCCTTCAGTTCATGATAAAAGATTTGAATTATCAGCGGCAGCTTGACATGGGCAAACAATGCGGACTTAAAAAAAACCTCCTCCGATATGCGTGTACATGGTATATCACAGCGCACGTGTTATTCTGGGAACACCCCCTCCATAGGGCTGCGAGTTTGAGTTTGAAAGGTGGAACAGCCAAAATGGCATTTCGCATGACGTGATTTGGTCGAGATGGCACACTGCGCACTATTCAAAATGGCCGACTGACGGCAAACGGAGGGAATCTCGACACCTTCGGTAAGTTTTGGGTCATTTTTTCTGAATATAATGATCTTTCGATATTCAAAGTGGTTCTATATGACTCATTGATAAGTACCAATCAGATCCATGTAGTCAGATTTTGTGTTTGGATTTTGGAAAGTGGAAAACTAAGTGGAAACCTACTTCAGGAGTTGGCCAAAATGTCATTCCCAAACATTTTGAATACGTTTTCTCGTAACCCTAAGGTCCCAGTCCCTGGTCAGACCTAGGGTTACGATCATCGCAACTAGTAGTCCGTGGGCCGTGGCCTTTTATTCGCTCGTTTCGTGACCATCATCACCGAATTTGTTCCCACTTGGCATGGATGTAGATCTGACATTACTGAACAAGAATTGATTTGTTCCCACGTCCAATTTGTGTTCACTAAAGAGTAATTTGTGATAGAAAATCGTCAAATTTTATGTACAGAAAAACATAAGAATAAGCAGCGCCCTCAATCGGTAGAAAGTAATTATCTACATAATAATACTATAGGAACTGCATACCCGTGCTCAAGTTATTCCCGATGTAAAACCCTTTACATTGTACTATGATTGGAAACTGATCAAACTTCAACGTAATTATTTCTAGGGACATTTTATTTGTCGTTTTAATTATGGGAAAATTAGGTGAATGCTGGATGGAAAATATGACACATGCTTTTGAAGATGTTTCTCCCAGCAAACTGCTGTCGCAATTTGGCATTGTTATGTTATGTATGAGAGTCGATTTTTGAAAACACTGAGAAATTATTCGAATGACTGCATGTTTTGTTTTGAAATGTAGAATTTCCACACGAACAATGATAATTCATTATGCAAAAACAATGGTCTTACACAAAAGACGGGCCATACACTTGTAAAATGTGTAGCATGTTGTTCAATTATTATTGTGACTTTAAATTTGTTCCGAAAACAGAGATTTCACCACTTCATTTTGTGATGGGCTCCATACAATAGTCGTTACCACTAAACAAACATTGCATTAATGATAAAGAATTAAATAAAAATATGACTGAAATTCCAACGAAGGATGTTAAAAATGTATATTTTAAACAATTATGATAATAACATTATCTTGCTCATAACACTAAATATACCCCAAATAATATATTTTCTTAGGATACATTGGCTATATGTGTGCTTTTGCAATGAGCTGCATGTAGGGTGAAAAGTAAAATAATGATTGCAAAGGGTAAAAAGATTACATGTACTTACACTTCACTCTGTCACTTTCACTGTCTGATCCATCATGGGTACACATGAAATAATACCCCTGTGAAAGGTTTAGCCTAATCGGCCATCTGAGTCTCAAGAGAAAATTATTGAAAAACTTAGTCAATTCTTTTCTTATAAAATATAAAAAAATACTGTCGTTTTGATCATACGTGACAAGATATTTCTGTTAGTGTTTTCTAAAAAAGAAATATACATCTTATAATAAGCATTTTGGACCAACATATTTTAACAGCAAAATCATGTGAGATCATACAGTGTGTGTGGCTTGAAATAAAGATTCCTTTGTGGGAATAAAGTCATGTATGCAACTACAGTATTATTGAAGTCTCAACTTCATTGTGATAATTGTTTTGTTTTATTTGTCATCAAATATTTTTATTGTAATTTTATTTAGATTAAATATTCTAATAGGTTCAAAACGTCAGGCATTCCCAATAAAGATTCAGGTCAACTCGGTCCGTGATTATTTTAGGCTCTCTATTTTGGTTGATGAGCAATTTGTAGTAGTTTATTAATTCCTCATCATTTAGAAATTTGCTGGGAGAAACATCTTCAAAAACATGTGTCATATTTTCCATCCAGCATTCACCTAATTTTTTCCCATAATTAAAACGACAAATAAAATGTCCCTAGAAATAATTACGTTGAAGTTTGATCAGTTTCCAATCATGTAAAGGGTTTTACATCGGGAATAATGAGCACGGGTATGCAGTTCCTATAGTATTATTATGTAGATAATTACTTTCTACCGATTGAGGGCGCTGCTTATTCTTATGTTTTTTCTGTACGGTAAAATTTGACGATTTTCTATCGCAAATTTCTCTTTAGTGAACACAAATTGGACGTGGGAACAAATCAATTCTTGTTCAGTATTGTCAGATCTACATCCTTGCCAAGTGGGAACAAATTCGGTGATGATGGTCACGTAACTCAAAAACTAAAGCGAATTTGGCCTCACGGCCCACGGACTATAGGCTTCAGCCTTCACAAACAGACAAAACATGCGCATGCGATATGCATTGGATGATTCAACAACATGCCTCCGTTTAAGCCTCACAAGGACTGTTCGAGTTTGATAAAGCTCATACAATTAAACTTATTTGATTAAGGAACCTTGAATTTCTAAACAGACCGATGTAAGACAATCCAGTACCCGTACTTACCCGGTTTTGTCGCATTTGCGATACGAATAGTTTTGCCAAACATCGCCATTTTGAAAGGGAATGGTGTTACAAAACAAATTGACCCTGTATTTTTTTCTCTAACAAGCGGCTAGCATAGCGCCCTCTATATTTTTCTAATTTTTAGTAATAATTTTTAGTGGCAACACAGACGAACTTGGTTTGGTTGCAGTCCGAAGTTTTCTTTTTTTTGTAGCAATTAACTCTCTTGTTTTTCTGCTCAGTCGGCCAGTAAGACAAATGTTGGACAAGAATTCTTATATTTTATAATAAATTGAAATCACAAAATACACAATTTATTGTCTGTTGAACGTAATGTTTATTTGAATACAGGAAAAACAATGGATAATTTTTAGTGAGATTCTAAAAAAAAACACACACTCAATTTGGCGAGGTCACGTCAGCAGAAGAATATCAAGAGAATACTCCACACAAAATTAATTATCACTAAAAGTCGATATTCCTTCTTGATATTCCTATATTAGTCCTCAGTCTTGCCCTTTACTACGGAAGCTTAAAGTGACCATCCAAGTTTCCGAGTTTCCGAGACAAGTATCTCAGAAAGGGGTTTCGTAAAAGAAGTCTTCTTTCCGAGATTATTATTTCGGAAACTCGGATGGTCACTTTAAGCTTCCGTACTTTACCGTCTGGAGAATTACGAAAGAATCATGCCACAATCCCCAATCAATGACTAGGGCTGGTCTTTTTGCTAAGCTGCATTTTGGTTCATTAAAGGTTATATCATACTTTTATTTTTGTCATAGAAATGCAGATTATATTCATGGGTAAAAATATCAAGAAAGATACAATAACAGTCATCTGTGAAATTGTCAGACCCACACGGTGCCCACTTTTTGAGAAAACAGTGAAAAACACCCACAGTATTTCTGAAGTCTTTTCACCGTTATTTTGGTCTTTAAAAGATCAAAATGTGTTTTTTTTGGGTCATTGTTTTGACTCTTTTCTGGATGGTCACTGTAGAAACAGCATGAGATGCTGTATCTACAGTGACCATCTTTACAAAAATATGATACTACCTTTAAAAAATCAAGCAAAAGTGAAATTAAGTAAAATGTTCATTAATGTTTTTGTTTTCACTCGATAACTGTTTTATTCTTGTAGCATTGAAACAGTGTTTTTTCGTACAAATGTCATTTATTCGATCATTATTATTATTTATTTACAAAATAACTGAACTTATTCTAGCATTAATTGTCAATTGACAATCCGACTATATACCCGAATTCTCGTGTAAAATGACTTTAAACATCAACAGACACAATGTCCCAATAAATGGCTCAATTATGAAAACGATATATCCACGACTGTTACATGGACGTCTAAGAATACTTCGAATCCCTGCTACCAAAAATAACAGACGTTAAAAAACAAACCAAACATAAAACAGTCGCTGAAACAACGACAGTCCGTTCTACTGAATATTCATATTCATTACATATAAAATATAAATATGACTATGTACACTCCGCACCCTTTTTTGGTCAATCACTTAAAACATGATAATAATTATTCGTGATCCTACAACTAAGATTAAAATAAGCAGTATGACGTCATAACGTTCAAAGCGTTTCTTCCACTTCTTTCTGCATTTCAATAATTATTCGACCTTTTCTTTGTTTTGGCAGGATGAAATGGCAAAGCGCACCAATCACTACCTAGTATAGTACCACACATCAAATACAAACCCATTCATCACCTTACCTACGGTGCTCTTCGAGTGCCATTCCACTTATCCAGACAATCACATAAATTATCTCGCCAAGTCGACATATTATTAAGCCCTAAAAGTCGACTTATCGAGATAATTAATTTTATCCGTGCAAGATGACTTAGAACTCGACATAATCCTGTAATTTATCTCGCCAAGACGAATTACTGAAAGAAGGAAGTCGACTTGTCGGTCCTGATTCTACATTATTCAGTGAAACTTGGCCAGATAAATGATCAGGATATGTCGACTTCTCGTTTTTACTGTAATTATACAAGTCATCTTATAATTATTGGGACAAGACGACTTGTACCGCTAAACCGTTGACTTGGCTAGATAAATTACGGTTATCTAGATAAGTGGTATGGCACTCGTGGAGCACCGTACCTTATCTCACCGTTACGTCATAAATCTTATCATCAATGTACACATGTACAATGCAGTATAGTCTTACTGGCTCATAGTCAATAATAACACTACAAAATCTCCGGATAATAAAATAAAAAGTTATAATACTTCAGTTTTACAATAAATTATTTTCATAAAAAGGTAATAAAAAAACTGTACATCCCCGTGGCGCAACGGATTAGCGCGTTGGACTTCTAATTCAAAGGTTCCGGGTTCGAATCCCGGCGGGGATGTTATTTGTTTTGTCTTTTGGAGCTATGCTCAATCCTAAAACCATAAAACCTGAGACAATTTTTTCGATGATTTTACAGCCGAATAAACCGAATGCCATTATTTTGTTAAAACTATCACTGGCTTCTATGTTTTTGTTTTCGCTAATTAAGTAACATTGGCCCTCCATATCGCCACAATATCTGGTCACTTCTCACTATTATGAGTCTTAAAAACGTCAGGTTGATATTTTGGTGATGGTAAACATGACAGGCTGGTAATAACTACAGAAAGGATGAACTTAAGAAAGATGTTAAGAGATAAATTTAAACATCGAGAAGTTCATGGTAACGCGTCACGGCATAACGAACTAGGTTCCAGCATAGAACTTGAGTTCTTCAATTAATTAGATCCACATGGTCATGGATGTGTTGCAGTTATACCATTAGGGACCAATAAAGAGATGTAATAGTTCCCACTGGTGAACCATTGCAGTAACTCCATAATTAAGAGACTCTGGAGAACCACAGGTCTTATCAACTTTTCGAATGTTGAAGTGCAGCCATCGTCAGCTATGGTATTCCGACAAGCTTTTGACGAAATAATTGGTCTGGCTATCATGCCATTGGGTTATAATTGTTGGTGAAATACACCACTTTGACCTATAACCTGACCTCCCCTCTTGTTACTTTGAGATACGCCCCTCGATCGAGGCCTGTGTACTGCTGTTTAGCAGAATCGTAGTAATACAAGGGATCCTTCACCAAAAGAGGATCAAAGGACTCTTGCACCAGGCGAAACTTTGTCTGTTTGAATGTGCTTGTGTGCTCCAGTGAGCTGGTAAGGCGAAGAAATCTCGGGCATGCGTAGTTGGGAAGTCGTGACCTCGCGTAGCTGAAGGTGGCAACGGGGTCAAAGGTGAAATTGGCGTTCATGACGATAGCAGCCATACCAGCTTTGCCGTAATGACCTGTGTGTGTAACAGGAAAAAAGTCTCGTGTTACCAGCGAACAAAGTGGACACTTATTGTTTAAAGGTATAATACATGATTGGTAAATGTCACAGAACAGCCCCACACTTTGAGAACATTTCTGTATGTCACCGATCCTGTACTGTACCTTTAACAGTTCAGTTATCAGGCGCTATACAACTGGCATTGATCTACCCTCTTGATAACTCCTTCATCTACTAGTCTTACCTGGTACACTGACGCCGTAGACATTAGCTTCAAAGACACCTTTCTGCTGCATTAATACTTGAGCAACTTCCGTGGTGGCCACATTCTCACCTTTCCACCTATACACATAGGAAAAACCCAACATAATTATTATTCAAACCTAGTTCTTGCTTTACAGTAAGTAAGATTAGGTCTGGATAGGGCCTATCGTACATGAGTAAAGCGTTATACCAAAATTATACCCATTGAGCACAGAAGCTTATGTTTTTAATCAACTGGTGGCTTTATAAAAGGTCAGTAAAATACAGAATCCATTGGCAACTCAGTCTTCCAGATTCAACTTAGAAGGAGTGCTTCTCGCTTCTTACCTGAAGGTATCCCCAAGTCGGTCTTTGAAGTACAAGTTGTAGTTCTCATCTTGAATAAACAAATCTCCAGTATTGAAGTAGACGTCACCTTCCCGTAAGACATTACGAACCAACTTCCTCTGCATCACGTCCTTCTTGCCCACGTAGCCCTCCAGAGGAAAGATCTTATTGACGGGACACAGTAACAGACCGATGTCTCCTGCAAGTCAGAATATGACGTCATGAATAAATTATCACGCACGAATCGGATTGGTTGGGGTTGACTTGGTAAAGGTGACAAATGGACGGCCAAACTGAGACCTAATACCTACCTGGGTTAACCTTGATGCAACGGCCCTCGGTGTCCCTGGTAGGCTGCGCTGACTCGTAGTCGTACTTGATCAACTCGATCGGGCAGAAAAGCTGCAAATTTCAAAATAATGACTCAAATTAATGACCCTTTTTATGCCCTTTTTACATCAATACGATCGATTCACGCGCTGGCCAATCGCAATAGGCGCGGAATTTGTCGCCACAGTGCACATCAAACTAGCTCGGCTCCGGCTCGGGCTCTGGTTCCGGCTCCAGCTTTATTTCGTGAATCCATTCTAAAATAGAGGCTTTTGGCTGCGGTTCGGAAGTAGATTCTCTGGTTTGAAAAGGACAACAGAGCTTTAGCTTCAATGAAAAACACAACCTATATTTTCAGCATATGGATGACAGAGACGAAGCCGGAGCCAGAGCCGGAGTCCAAGATTCAGACAACGAAGTAGTCAGAGACGAACAATGGTCATTTACAAATCTTAAGATGGATGGATCACAAGGACAGTGTATGAATGAAAATGAATAATGAACAAAATTAATGATTAAATATTTCTCCTCACTCGAAGCACTGGCGACCAGCATCCCACCGAGCCGATCTTATTGTCCAAATTCATGATACCGAAGTTAGCCTCTGTGGCCCCGTAGGTCTCGATCACACGGCCGATGTTGAATCGTTCCATGACGTCACTCCAGATATCAGAACCCAGTCCATTACCAACGGCTACTCGGACCTTGTTCAACTTCTCTTCAGGGATCTAGGTGAGAAATCACGAGATTCCCCGTTAGTTTGTAAAGCAGAGAGTCATTCATCTGGGAGGCTATCTTTAGTTTGTGGGAGGGAGAGGCCAATTTTCTCATAATATTGTTTTCCAGTTTTTCACAAACTAAACAAAACAGCCACATTGAGTTACAAATTACACTTGAAGAGTTATGAATATAATTTGGGCTCGTTCCTCAACTTAATGTTAGTATTCGTTTTCTTTCATAAGCTCTCGACAACAATGCACCTATAAAAAGAACTTAGGTTTGCGGTGACAAAAATCTCTTCTGTGTGAGTGCGTGGTTCTTCTCAGAACCGATGGTTCTTCTCAGAACCGATGGTTCTTCTCAGAACCGATGGTTCTTCTCAGAACCACACACTCTCACAGAGATTACATGGTGTCACAGCAAACCTACCTTCTTTTTTAGTACTTCTACCATGCATATAGCTTCACTGAAGTTAAGTATTATCTAGCAATGCACCTCTTTTTAATACAGGAAGGCCTTTTTGGATTTTTGGAACGTAAATCCAACCTTAATCCAACTTGCAAGTTATGAAATTATTGGCTTTTCTGAGAATAAAACTTGGACCAACTGTTTCTCGTGAGCAGGACATCATCCTCTGACTGAAGATGAGGGGAGACGGGCGGGGCGGGGGCGGGGCGGGGCGTAGCTGGGAGGGGCGTGGGCGGAGGGGGACGGGAGAGCATTTACCTCAGGTCTTGCAAGCAGATATCTGAATAACTCGCCGATGTACATGATGATAGTGACGTCATACTTGCAACAATCTGTCCAGAAGTGAGTGGCGGAAAATTTGGATCGAAGCACCATGGTTGCCCCTGGAAACAGAAATTACAAGGCCAAGGTCAGGATCTTATCATCATACAATGACAGCAAACCATTCTAGAATTAAGTTTATGAGATTCTAAACACACTAAGTGTGCACAGAAACCATAATATTGGCTCGTTTAGCAGAGCAAGGACATTCTGTGGTATTTTTACTGCAGGATGAAGTTGTGGTCTTGATTTCAAGACTTGAAAAAGTACTCGTTTAGCAGAGAAATGACATTGTAAGTGGTATTGCCACTGACAGCATTACGTTGTGGACTTGATTTCAAGACTTACCATTCCTGATGACGTTACTGAGACCAAAGAGCAGTGCAGAGATGTGATACAGAGGCAGTGTGACGTACATGACGTCACGTGACGTCATGTTGATGCAATTCAGAAGGTGACCCCCGGCCATCATCTTATAGTGAGACATGCGACTGGCTTTCGGCAGACCTGTGTCATATCATAGAATATAAAGGTTGAAGAACATTTCAACAGATAATAAATACTTAAAGATAGGAGGGCCTGACGCGTTGCGATCCTAGCAGAATCTTTCTTAAAGGCTGAAGAAAGATCTTTGAGAAACTCCTGCTAGGATCGAAACGTGTCAGGCCCTCCTAACTTTAAGCATTTGATATATTTCATGTCATTTTGGCTGATGAGCAGTTTGCAGCAGTTATACGCTTGAGTTAGGAGGTCGTGACGCGTGTCGATCCTAGCAGGATCTTTCGCAAAGGCTAAATGATAAGGGAACAAAAAGAAACAAGCAAAAGAAACACATGAATTTTACTCGCATGTTCTTGACCTCTTGTCATTTAGGCTTTGAGAAAGATCCTGCTAGGATCGAAACGCGTCAGGCCCTCCTAACTCCAAGCATTTGATAAATTTCAGGTCATTATTTTGGCTGATGAGCAGTTTGCAGCAGTTTATTACTTGTATTACGACATTTTCCCTTGCTACCGGCTCAAGTTCGCTTCACAGTCACTTCCGTGTTGCGCGTGATTTTGGCTTGCAGCCAAACTCCACGGAATCGAATGTCATGTAAAAATAGACCGTTAATCGCACATACAACGTCGTTAAATGTAACGATTTTGTCAGCTGTTTGAATCATAATAAACTATTTACGCAACAGGCGTTGAAAAAAGTGTGAATCATGAACTTTTATAATCCAGAGTGCCATTTTTATGTAACTTCAGCAAACTCATCCCATGCGTAGCACACTGTCATGGAGGGCCAAAAATGTCAAAAATAATTTAGGCACCTAAAACCCAGGATTACCTATATGTCACCTGTGAAAAGAATGAGTTACAAGTTTCAGTTTGCTTTTGAACATTTCTAATTTGTTTTGTTATCTAAATGAAAAAATACTAAAAACAAAATAAACATCCCCGCCGGGATTCGAACCCGGAACCTTTGAATTAGAAGTCCAACGCGCTAATCCGTTGCGCCACGGGGACACTTGGTACACTGTGAGAGTCCAATCAATTTAAACAGCGCCTTTATTAGTGACGCCATTGAAATTTTACTTCTGGCATCTAACTTGCTCTCAAAGAAATTAATTCATTTCCTTATTTAGAATATCGACAAGAAGATGGCGATGGTAGAAGCATACCGTTAACATTTGTCCGTCTGAAATGCTGTTTTTATCCAGAAAAGAGTAAAACCAATGACCAAAAAACAGTTTTGATCTCAGGAAGATAAATCATAACGGTGAAAGGATTTAAAAAATACCGTGGGCGTTTTTCACTGTATTCTCAAAAAGTGGGCGGCGTATGAGACAGGAAATTTCACAGATGACTGTTTCTGTATCTTTCTTTATATTTTTGCCCATGAATCTAAATTTCTTTGACAAAACCAAAGTATGATATTACATTTTAATAAAATGATCTGAATGCTGCTTTTAAGCTCAGAATGAGATGTATAAATTGACCAGAGTAACCTTGAACGAACCTGTGGTTCCAGAAGTGTAGATGTACACAAATGGATCTCTGAAATGTTGTCCTTTACGGACTTCCCTTGATGGATTCCCAGGATCCAACGTAGACACTCCATCTTTCATCTCATTATTCTCCTGGATCTCACCAATAGACTGCACCCCTTCCAAGTCATCAACAGAGCCTTCCAGGGACCAGATCCGCACCTTCTTGTTCTCAAGTTCCCCCCTGATGTCAGCCACTGCTTCGCGAAGACTCTCACCTAAAATAAACCGCAATTAATCATGAGTCAGGTCTTTTTTTTGTTGGATTAAAACAGGACCGACATTTCCATGCGATGAGATCTGGAATCAATTTGGGGTGGGACCTTAATTGCCAAATGTCTGGAAGTTCTCTCGTTGTGGGGTTTTTTAAGTGAAAAACACTGAGCTATTTTGCTTAAAGGACTCTGGGTGAGTCAGATGCAAGGGTTGAAACTGATCAGAGTTTCACGTGAGCTTCATGAACATCATATGGAATTTCGGATATTAATGCCTTATACTGATTCTACGTCTTCAAAACAACTTGATGCCAACTTGGACTATTTTCAGACCTCCTTGATGAAATGCAGAGGGCATCTTGGCGGGTTTCGTTTTGCCGGCAAAAGTAGGATAAGATGAGAGGTGAATCACCATGGAAACAAGGTAGTAAACAGGACAAAGACCTTTTAAATTCTATACTTTCGTTACCATTTTGTTTCGAAATATCAGATTTTTTGGATGGCTGGATAAAGGTTAATGGTATTTATAAATGAGTGCTTAACCAAACAGTAGAATGCTATCACTTGCGTCTCTTCTTGTACAACCATATGGAAAAAGGGTGGTAGAGTTAACTTTGCACAATATTTAAGTCTTCAAATGAACAGATACCTGGTCCAAAGACGAGCAACTTGGCTTGGCTCTCCTCGAAGCAGTGGAGCAAACTGGATGATCTCAGGTTGAAATTGAGGAGAGCACATGTGACTCCGAGTTTCTCGAATGCCAAGAGTACCCAGATGAATGCCGGTTCGTTCTGTATCAGAAGAGCTACCGTGTCACCTCGCTTGACTCCGCAGCGTCTCGCGACGTGAGCCAGGCGGTTGGCTCGTCGGTTCACCTCCCCGTAACTGTAGCTGACGTCCCGGTAAACCAAGAAGGTCTTGTCCGGTGTGCTCCTGGCGTGTCCCTCGAAGTCATCCACGATGGTGACGGGGATTTCGCTCTTGCTGCAGGCCTTGAGATGCCTGGCCATGCCTGCCTTGTCCACCAGGAATGCCAGGTCGCTGTAGAGTCTCGGATACAGAGCTTGAAGGATCAGCAGAGCTCCTACCAGCAGCAAAGCCACTCCTAGTGGGATGATAACGTACATCATGGTGCTGCACTTGTGTCGAGTCCTTCTAAACAGATCCCAAGAAACAGAACCAGAATTCTCTCGTTAATTTTGTAAAATTAAATTCAAGAGTTGGATTCGAAGCTCTGCATTATAGGCCAACGGACTTTGCATTTAAAACCAAACAGTCAACAGTTTAAACCAACAGATTAAACTGACAAAAAAAATGTGAAGAAACTTTTCATCAAAAATAAAGTATATGCTCCGTTGAATTCTACAAACAAGACAGAAAATGAAGACAAGCCAAAATTAGCCAACGATATCTTCTTAAAGCTGCCATCAATCATGACTGATGGTCAATCTCTTATCAACCGGGAAGCCGTCAAATTTACTTATGGCATCGGCTACAAACGAAGCCGCTTTGTCACGAGTATATTCATC